>OZ038464.1:5047500-5375000 GCA_964036295.1 Plumapathes pennacea
CTTTACGCCATACTCGAGCCGTAGAATATATTCTCACGTCCAAGGATTCCTGCCCAGTTCGATAGAATCTGAATTGAATAAGTAAATAAATAAATAAATAAATAAATAAGTGTAACTTTGATCGAATTAGGGTTGATGTGTAAAAGCTGGACGCCGTGAAAGAATTTAAGACTGACGTTTCGAGCGCTAGCCCTTCGTCACTTTGCTCAGACAAAGGGCTGGCGCGCAAAACGTCAGCTTCAAATTCTTTTAACGGCGTCCAGCTTCCACACGTCGACCCTAAGTCGATCCAAGTTATACGTATTTCTCCACGCCGACGCAGTCAATCTAGTTCTCTTTAGAGCTGGTTTTTCATTGTAACTTAATAGATAGATTCCCCCCCCCCCCACCCCCCTTAAATTTTTCCTTCCACTTTCGTTCGTATATTAAACTTGTCGTCTACCCAATCCTCTTTCTATTTGCTTTACATTCCATCCATTGAGGAAGGGAACTTTGGAAAAAGTGTAATAGTACACCTAATTTCATATATCAACAAATATATCATTTTTGATTAAAGCACAAGAAAAGCGGACAGGGGTGGGGGAGACTTAAACCTAAGTGAAAGACCATAAACTTTTAATTTTCAATTTTTTCAAACCTTGAACCGAGTCTCCTAAGGAGTCTTGAACGCCACTGCTTTTGGCCGAGGGGTCTGGTGCTACCACTTCAGGAAGAGAACATACGGAGGAACGCGCGGGGCCTGTACCTGATGTGGAAGCGGAGGTCTGGGAACGTCTAGTTGATACTTCTTGAGCGCTGTCAAATACAAAACAAAGTACACATTAGATAACGATTAAACTGGAAGTGTTCTTGGAGCGAGGAATGCTACTAATAAGGCAATAAACCTATGCACCCGCCAAGTACTTATTTTTTTTCAAAGCTACGTTGTTAGTTACTGCTTTAAAAAATAGGTCCTTAATGCGTACATATGTCTACTGCGAGATAGTTGAATCAAAGTCTTCTAACAGCATTTCGTTCGTTTCTTGTGATTGCCTAACGATCAATTGCGACGGACTATGTCACAGAAGGGTTTGTTGCGATTGGTTACCAGCAGTTACGACGAGCAGTTATCGATTTGATCGATCTATTATCGAAAAGTTAGTTAAACACGGTTTTAGATCATGCCATAATTTCACAAAAATACAAATATAATTAAAACTGCAAAGATCACCTTAACTAGCATTGTCAATCCAAAATATTTATTTTGTGCTTTATTATGTATAAATAGTGTCACGCCAAGTCTACACTATAAAGTCTTCACTTGAAAACGCATCGTTCTTACCCGCCCACAATAAGTTCTTTTCATTTGATTCTGTCTTCAACCAATCCTACAAAATGCTTACGCTTTCGACAATTAGTTCTTCGTCAAATTTCATCCATTAATAGTCAACTCTCTCTAAGACGGGCACCCTCGGGACCAGGCCTAATTGTCTGTTTTAGACAGGTGTCCGTCTTAAAGAGAGTTCAGTTAGAGCAAGTTAGTATAGGTAATCGCATGATTTCGAGTGCAATTTGGAATAAATGAGAACGAGTAAGTTTTCAAAGACCACAAAATTGTACGAGCGCCGCGCGAGTGCAATTTTTGGTCTTTGAATACTTTATGAGTGCTCATTTAGTCCAAAATTGCACGAGAAATCATGTGATTACTCGTTAATAACATGCATACAATAATTTTCGTCGAGCAATCTTTTTTCAATTTCGTTACAATTCACAAGTGTCTCAAGAACTTCGTATTCTCAAAACAGAATCGGAATCTTCCTGAAGAATGAAAACGCTTTCTGTTTTGTTTGGCTTTGCCAATTTCTGCACTGTTTGGGATAAATTGACGCTCAGCCAATCAGAATGCAGAAATTATTGTATGCATGTTATTGCAAAATAAAAGACGGAAAACAGTCCTACTAGATGTCCGTCTTAGAAAATGACTATTAGAATTTTATTAAAGGGAATAATATGTTTTAAATTTCAAAAGTTCTGCCGGCATTGCAACATTGGACTTCTATTCCCTCACCTTAACTGCCTCAAATCTTTGCGAGTTATCCGTACTGGGGTGGAGGCCTGGGACGGAGGCCCCAAGGCTTTGTCGATCAATGCATGCTGCAGGATAAAGGGCATTGGTCAGGCAACAATGCAGTTAAATAACCAAACAGCTCATGAAGCACACACACACACACAAACAAACAAACAGTGAAAGGGCTAACACAGAGTGAAAGGCAGTGAACGGACACCGCGGAAATGCGTTCTTGACGTCACTTCCGCTGGTCAGCGTTCGTTGTTATGACTACCTAACTTCTCATAATTTAAGGTAAAATTTCACATCGTGTGCAAGCCTCGTTTTCTTGTACACAACTCATGTTATAAAAGATGCATTGAAATAACTTATCGTCGAGTATTGAGTCCTAGTATTGAGTTAAATGGCTAAGTCTTGAGGTTTACAAAGGCTGCACTTGAATCCGTGGTTTTGTGCAATAGCCGCTGACTCAAAAGCAGGTGAACGCACAGTCGAAAAGCGTATTTCCGCGGTGTCTAGTGAACAGGCTGATACAGAGTACCAATTACCGTTAATCGTCGAACAAACGCCCCCTCGAAAAGGCGCCCCTCCACTCAGCCAAAAATTAAAATAAGCGCACCCCCCTCCCCTCTCCCGCAGTTTTGTTGTTTTTGATAAACTAACACCATCGGGATCGACGTTTTGTGAAAATGTTTGGCGAACTAACTAAACGAAAATATTTACAAAGTGTGTCACTATTAAATTTATACGAACGGCTTATGCTATGTTGTTATTCACGGGCAAATGTTGCGCATCACAAAATTACTTACCATCTGGCCACGATTAGAAAAAATAAATAAATAAGGTCCCCCGCCTTATCCTAAATTTGAAATAAGCGCTCAGAGCACTTATTCGAGGATTTACGGTATTTATCTAGTAACTGATTCTCTTGTTGTACAGTAAATAATGTCACCTTCTTCTTCGTCATTTCTGTCCCTGAATTTCTACCAGTCTCGTCCCCAGTGCCACCGGCGGCGCGGGCTGAGTAAACTTCCATGTCACTACCGCTGACCCCAACAACATCTGAGTCCATACTGGCTCCAGCAACCGCCATCTTTTCTCGAAGTTTCTTTTTGAGATCTCTGCTGGTTTTCTTGTAGTAATACAAGTCCTTTTCAAGTTGCTGGATTCGGTGCTCGAGTTCACTGAATTCAAAAGAAACACAATATTTAAATAGTCAGTCCAATGTTTTTTTGTTTTTCTTTTACATGCTCCTAATGTTTTTGTTAAATTAAAAATGTTTTTTTTAATCCTTTTTTTTTTGCTTACTATGCATTTGTTTACCAGTAAAAAGTCAATCCAATGCTTATATTTACACAGTTGGTTTTGGTTATTCTATAATAATAATAATAATAATAATAATTATTATTATTATTATTTATTTATTTATTTATTTATTATTATTATTATTATTATTATTATTATTATTTATTATTATTATTATTTTGTACTGTTCACTTAAAAATACGGAGCTAATTCAGGTGACACGTATACATAAGATTTTACATATAATACGTTATGTATTATAAATGTTTTGAAAAATTGTATGATCGTAGAAAAAGGTAATTATACAGTTTAAAGCTTAAAAACTTTAAATATAAATAGAAAGGTTTAAATATGAAAAGAAAAAAAGAAAAAAAAGAAAAAAGAAAAGTTACACTAATGGACATGCAAAGAGGATACAGAAACAACACAACGCACAAGGGTAACTATAAATCATAAACAAATCAGCAAATCCGGCGACTACAAGGAACAAAAAAAAGGAAGGCTAAACTGTGAGAAACAAAACAGAAACGCAACGCAGTGGAGACTGACCGAGACCAAACACAAGAAGCATAACATCCACGTACCCAGTTCGGCTCTCTGGCAAAGCACTAGATTCAGCATCACGTAACTTGTTAATCAAAAACTGAATCTTCTGCTCTGCTCCTTTTTGTTGCTCAGTGAGCCTGCGGTCAGCTTTTAACTGGGCCTGCTGCAAACTCCTACCCAGCTCTCCGATGATTCTCTCTTGTTCGTTCACTCGCACTTCCAGATCACTGCAAGACAACTGTAATCGTCTCTCGTTGTCGCGCAGTTGGACGACTTTTTCAAAGTATTTTGTGAGGAGTACAGTGGTTTCTCCGGGTGCGAGACCTTTTAATTTGCTTGTTAAGGTTGCTCGGTCCCTATCCAGTAAAAGGTTGCCATCGTTGCTCAGTTCAAGCTCTTTGTCAGTAATAGTCTCGGTTTTGTATTCGATAGCTGCATCCAGAGCTTCGATCCCTTCGTCCAGTTCAATAAGGCTGGAATCAAGGTATTAGGATTAAAAGAGAGGCGTATCCAAATAAGGAACTTAATTCAAGACACTTGTCTAACAAGAGTCAAAGAAGAAATTTAAATGATCTGTTTCCCAGATTCGCAGTTGCGTTGTAAGAATCAAGACGTTTACAGAAGAACCTGTTCGAATTGTCATTTGCATCGGCAAAACACTTGTTTTGATAGTTTGAAATGTCAGCAGTCTCCTCCTCATGACCCGAGACGGCTGTCATGTCAGACTATATTTTGAGTAAAAACCAGACTAGCTTGATCTAAACCAGACTAACTTGATCTAACTTGATCTAAACAGAATTTAATATGCAGCCACGTGTCGTGGCACTTCCGCGAAACCTTTTGGCAGCCAAAAGCAAAATTTCTCAGCTCAACGTCATTCAACTTTAAAGCTCAACAATGAAGTAGTCTCACAAAGAGCCGGGCTTACATACATAACCAAATCCAGAGGCTTAAGTGGCATAGGCTAAAAGAAAACTCTGAATGAGAGTTAACCATTGTGGGGCATTGTGAAGGATCGGGATTAACTAATTATTATAACAACAATAAAATGATCTCTCTTTTACAGTGCAGGTTCTTGCGACTTGCACAGGGACTGATTAGCTCTTTAATCCTCACCTCGTATAGAAGGAACATAGGAATCTAAAAAAAAAAAACATGTCACACAAACAAACAAACAAACAAGAAAGAAAATTCCTCACCGTCTTTCTTCTTTAGGATCAAGTAAAGATCCTTCCTGTAACTTCTGCTCCAGGAGTTCTCTTTGCTTGGACAGCTCTTCTTTCGATCTTTCCAACGTGTGTATCTCCTCCTGTTTTGTGTTTCCACCTGCACAGGAAAAGGAGACGAAGAAACCAGATAATACGGTCTCACTTTGCTCCCATCACATTTGTTATACACGCTTCAAATCTCAAGAAAAGAACAGAAAAATAAAAATCACTGACAAATGAAGAGAGAGAAAACAAACGGGGAGGGGGAGGGGAAGAGAATGCACCGTTTGACAGACCGTTTCGTAATACATTTTGCTTCAGTTTTCTCACGTGCTCATGTTCAGCACAGTAAAATTCAATAAACATTTTTATGCGCGCATTTTACAAGTTCGATTATCAATCGAACACCACTAAATAAATGGATTCAAATCTCACTAGAGTCTGCAAAATGTTACAGAGAATGTCTCGAATGCATAGTTGCAACGGTAGATGGCCATGGTATTAGACTAAAGTACGTAATAAAATGTGAGAAAATTGGTCCGACTTGTAAAATACACTTGTAAATGTTTATTGAATTGGCCCCAGGTGTACTAATTGTCGTGCAAAGTGTCCCTAACCGCCTTACCTCGTTGCTTCAGCTGCTGTTCCACGGCCCCAATTTGACTTGATAGTCGAAGAATGTCCTGTATTGAAAACAAACAAACCATACATAATTAACCCTTTCACTCCTGAGAGTGATCAACTTCAATTTTCTCCTTCAGTTTCTCACCAAAGATACGTGATACAGCGTGGAGAACTTGCTGCTTGATAGTTCAATCAGACGAAAGTCGATTCGCCTATCAATTCTCACTATATCACTCATACATTTTCTTCTTGAATAGTTAGGAGAATTTGTAATCTGAGCTCAGGAGTGAAAGGGACGAAAAAACATACTGCAACGTACGTAACGTCAACCTCGTTTCCAGGCTCTTTCATCTCCCGGCAAAGCCTGGGAACGAGGTTGACATAACGTGGCTCGAAAAACGCGCGCGTATTCTCAACAACACAAAACGAAAAATATTTCTGATGTGCTGAATGAGATTTAGTCCATGGGTGCCGTCATCATCATCGTTCATCTTGCCACAGTACTAAATTACAGGGCTCAGTTGTTCGAAAGCCGATTAAGCTAATCCAGGATTAACGAAATTCTTTCTCTCGACCTCTTTGCCAATAAATTGCAAGGTTTTGTTCAAAGATGGATTAAAAAGCTTGTTCCACCTTAAAACATTGTCAAGAAAGTCGTTGTGGACGAAGCTTTCACGTTTTCAGGCTTATAGTGACAAGAACGTTTAGACCTAATCCAGGATTAACGAAATTCTTTCTTTTGACCTCTCTGCCGTTATCAAGAACGTCGCTGTAGACTAAAAATTAACATTTTCAGGCTTATAAATGACACGAAAGTTTAGACCTAATACCTAATCCAGGATTAGCTTAATCGTGCTTTGAAAAACCGGGCCCTGTAGTTACAATCACGGGATATACAAACACAAATATATAAAATTGGACATGGTAGCAGATTACAATTGAAGGTCCCGTATCTCATCCAAAATAACCTTTTTTGTAGTCTCATTCCGGAAGAGTCAAAAAGAAGAATGCACGTCATACCTTGCTAAGTATCTGGCTTGACCGAAGTTTTTTCATCTCTAACCCGCTTTTCTCGGCCAACAAGGCCTCTTTATTGGACACAATCGCCTCTCTTCGTTGAAGTTCTTCCTCCAACGCTTCCACCGCTTGTTTTCGTTTGATGATTTTCTCCACTTCTCCGTCCAGCCACTGCCGTCGCTCTTCCAGTTTGGACTGCTCGTCGCTGCAAAGAAAGAAAAATATTTATCATATAGATGCTGATGAAATACCCGGATTTCTCCAGTTCTCAAAACCGATATTTTCATCGCGCGCGATATCTTCGCACGTGAAAAATAGAAATGGTATGCTCACTGTGCGCGCGATTTTTGAAGACAGCAAGCTCTGACAGGAAATAAAGGCTGTGAGATAGGTCTTTGTTCTGGGTATTTTATCAATATCTATACACTAAACAGAACATTACATGGCCGCTTAGAGATACGATTCCATTTTCTCGTGTTGATAATGTTGGTTTTGCCTCCAGAAGTGAAAAGCCGTTCGGTCATGTGACTGTTTCCGAGTCAGCTGATTGTAACATTGTGCATTCGCAATGTGAGATGCGTGAGGTAGTCTTGCGCCTGCTCGATAGAAATTCAAACAGTTTGTGTGTAGAGGTTCCGTTCCATCGAAACCTCTGTCCAGGGTATTTCGCTAAGATGCTGCATCCCACGACAGTTACCTACCTTTCTTTCTCTTATCCTGTTCTGCCGATATTCCGCATCCATAGTCCAGAGTAATTCCGGTACAAGAAGATTCGCGCGCGGACCGGACTCCTTCTTCTCCCCTCCCCTTCCCTCCCCTCCCCTCCTCTCCCCTTCTCCGGAAGAGCAGCTACGCAGGTTAGGAATAGCGATACTAATTGATAAAATAATTTGCTTTGGAGCTGAATTATGTCGTATCGGGAGCTGTTCGAAATGTCAGCGTGGAGGTTTTGGAAACAATCCCGAAATAAAATTCTCCCAGAACAAGCAAAACTTTGGATCAATTTAGCTATTCCTATTCCGAAATACGGTCAATCGAACGCACCCTAAGTCGTCTAAGCCGGTTAACTTACCTTTCGTTCTCTTCGGATCCTGCTCTACCTACACTGCGCAGTTTTCGCTGAGCAGCCACAACTTCTTCAGTCTTTCTCTTGAGAACCTTCTGTTGCTGAGTCATCTGTCCTTCCATTTCCTTGATCTTCTGTAAATGTTTCTGCATTTCTTTCTCCATCTTGATCTTCCGGTCGCTTTCTTCTTTGAGTTTCTTGTGTAACTGATCCTGCTGGTTCCTCATTCGGTCGATGTGGTGTTCCATCTCTTGCACCTTTTTTTCCCTCTCTTCGTGCATGGCCCCTATCCTCTCGTTGTCCTGTAAACACATACGATAAACAGAAAAAAAAATGTGGAAGAGTAGACTGGTTGGATTATTATCGCTAGCTGAGCACAAAGCTTTACACACACAAAAAAAAAGCAAAACAAAACAAAACAAAACAAAAACAGACGAACACATAAGGGATATACTTCTATGTAAGAATGCCATTTACAAACTTTCCGTTCAAACCTTAAACCCCATCACTAAATCTCGACTGTAAAAGTATGCTATAAACATCGTAGTTTAGTTTAGTTTATTAAATTCGTCATACACACACTAAATAAATACACAACAATGGAGTGTTATAAAACAGGAGGAAGAAACACGACTTGCGTCCCAATTGACATCCAACTCCTAACGAAACTTAAAGATTAAAAATCTATCTAAAACGAGAAATCTAAGATATAATAAAAGTATTAAACTACTAACTATAAACTACAGACTAAGATATTAAAAGTGTGGCCATATAAGAATTATCTAGCTCTTGTCTAAAAGTACATATTTATATATTATTATGGCGAAAGTCTAAAACTACATATAAAATACTCGAATAAGCGCCCCAGATGCCTGCTTCAGTTTTAGGATAAGGCGGGAGGTGCTTATTTATATTTTCCCAAATCGTGGCCAAATGGCCATATATTTTTGTAATGCTCAACATTTGCCTATACACAACATTATAGCGTAATCCATTCGCATAGTTCTAACAATGACACACTTCGTAATTACTTGCGTAAGCCGTTCGTATAGATGTAATCATGACACACTTTGTAATTATTGATGTTTAGTTTAATAGTTCGCCAAATGTGTCCAACGTGTTCTCAAAATGTCACGTCGAGGTTCAACTGTAATCTAAAGTTTGCTGTGTAAAGTGAACTCTAGGCGGACACCTCTCTAAGGCGGCATCCTCAGGACTGGCATTTAGTGTCCGTCTAGAGAGGTGTCCGCTTAGACAGAGTTTACTGTTTGTACAAAAAAAGTCACAAAAAATTTAGCTCGACATAAAGTCCTAACCTTTTGCTTTCTCTTCAAAACCTGCAGCTTCGTTTCCACAGAGTGTAACTTCTTCTTGTACTCCGTTTCCACTTTGTGTTTCTCAGCCACTTCGTTGGTTTCAACAGCCTCTAAAGCTTTCCTCGTCTCTTCCAGTTCTTTTCTCGCCTTGTCTACTTCGTGCTTCATGGATTTAATCTTTTCACTGTATTGTTTCTTCATTTCCTTGGCTTCCTTGTCGCTCTTCACAAGTTCTTTAATCAACTCTTCTTTGTACCTGTTAAAACAAAATGTGGTCTAGTGCGTTTTTAAAGATCTCTGTTTTCGCCCTTCCACGCTTACCCTCCGATTTCAAAGTCACCCGTCCACAGTAATTCGTTTTCATTTAAAAACGCTGTATCCGTTTTTAAGTCTCTACTTATAGTGTAGATGGAAGGCCAAAAAACATGTAAAAAGTACGTGTTTTTTTGAATGGCAAATGCATCAGAGAGAACATGGCTACAACAAAAACTCGAAAGGACACGAGAGAAGTGTTGGTATGCTTTTTATGGTTGCTTTTAGGGGTCAAAATAAGTTCGAGCCACGCCCATTCTAGTACCTCTTAGGGGTCAAAACGAAAAATTTTTTCTCGGCGAACACCCCTACCCTTCTTATGTAGGAGTCCCCCCCCCCCCCCCCCCCCAAAAAAAGTACTGCTGACAACTGGCTAATTAAAGGGGCCCTCTCAGCCGTTTCAGTGTTTTTACATCTGGGAAATTTAAGGCTGATTTCGATTCTCAACACAAAAGGACGTAATTAATCAAATTTAAGAAAAGTAGGTTAATAGCACTTTTAAATCAAACGAAACTAATATTTTCTCTTCAAACGAGTCAATGGAAACGGATTGCCATTCATTGATCCGTCATTTTTGGGGCCCCCGTAAGTCGAAAGATGAACAGCAATCCATTTCCATCTGACTCGTTTGAACAGAAGAATAGTTTCTTTTGATCTGAAAGTGCTACTAACCTATTTTTCTTTTCGTTCTTTCGTGTTGGGAACCAAATTCAGCCTTGGACTTTCAAGCCGTAAACAAAGTCACTGAAAAGGCTGAGAGGGGGTATTTAACAATCTAAACATTACCTGATGTTGATGGTCAAATCTCGCAACGTTTGTTGTGCCTCGTGTTGCCTCAATTCTGACGCCTTGACTTGTTTGCTGATCACGTGAGTGCTAGATCGTAGCGCTTTCATTTCCTCTTCTTCACTGCTGGGCTTTCTGTGTTTTCTCTCGGCCAGTGCAAACTGTTAATAACATCACAATAACAGGGAACCTTCATTATTTCAACAAATTTAACCTTTTTACTCCCAAACACAAAATAAAGATTCACCCAAGCTTTTCAGAACAAAGTGTATTTATTGAGTGATGAAGTGAGAACTGGTAGTTTAATCAGCTTTTATCAAAAGCCAAGTTCTCCATACTGTATGATACATTTCTGGCAAAAGACCGAAGGAGAAAATTTATAGTCCTTGGAATTGAAAGGTTAACAAATCAGTGAACACAATACACACGCCCTTGGGATTACATTTGGGAGGGGGTGGGGGGTGGGGTTGGAATAATTACCAGAGGTAGTTTTGCGCTTATTTTTGGGAAGGCTTACTCAAAGGAGTTTTAATATACTTCAAATTACATTGTTTTAGTGCTTCAAGGGATACTTGTTAAAAGAGTGTAGCTAATTTGACTTGAGATTAATCTTGTGCGAAAGGGCGTCTTTAAGAATGACATACTTTTGTTTTGTCCGTAGTTCTTTTATCGCTCGTCTTGTTCTGAAGTCTGTTTGTAGCAACAGGAATTCCTCTTCTTGTGGTACCTTTCTTCAGACTCCATGTTCGACCAAGTTGCCTTACAAAAGACAAAAATGCAACGACAATAAACAAATATTCCAACTACACTTTGGTGAACATCACACAGATAAGATTATTGTAGCATTTAGAGCACTTTTCGGATGACTGTCGAAAACCAAAACAGAGCAATCACAGAGCCAATCAATGAGACGAGCAAAAACACGTCCGACCAATTAGAACTACGAGCAAAATCAGAACCAAGACCAAGTAGTTACGATTGGTTTCACTAACCAATCAGCAGTGCAAGAACACGCCATCGCGACTTGCTTTCTTGCGTGAGAATATCGCAACCAGGTTTTGCTTTTGCTCTTGATTGGCAAAGAATGTTGCTAAACTTGTCAGGACCAATCGGAAAGCGTAGCAAACGCAAAACCAAAGTAATCACACGATTACTTTCGACAGTCATGCGAAAACGGCTCTATCTGCAGTAATACTGCGTTTTTATTTATCATTATATTTACGAGTGGATCCACATTACTTTCAACAGTCATCGGAACACCACTCTCGGCACTCAAAAACCTATCTGCGATTAAAAGAGTCTAAAGGAATCTTGTACTAGTCATAATCATGTATGCGGTTTTGAGTTATGTAATTACGTCATTTCATGCCCACAATACCTGTCGGGCGCATCCTCCTCCTCGCCGTCACTCTCACTGGAGTCCGATAACAAACAAATGACTTCATCCTCCTCTTCGTGCTGGCTGACCAGTAGTTGACTGCGGGCTCGAAAGTCTCGGATAACACGATCGACAGCAAACTGAAATATTGCCGTCATACGTCGTTAGGTTAATAGGATGACAGACAGACAGACAGAACCATACACATACACAGTCTTGTGTCTCGTAGTTTGGGGTAGCCTGATTTTTAGACGTGAAAAAAGGCGCCTTCGGGCGAGCTCGAAACACCTGAAAATCAGGCTAATTTGGGGGGACTTGGTATTGTTTCGACCTTTTCACTCCCAAACTCAAACTGCAGATCGTCCCAACCTTCTAAAGGAAAATATATGAGTGATGTAGCGAGAATTGAAAGTTTAATCAGCTTTCATCTGAGCAAGATATAAAATACCAAGTTCTCCTTACTGTATAATCTATTTCTGATAAGAAACTAAAGAAGGAAATTGAACTTTTATCACTCTTGGGAGTGAAAGGATTAAGCGTCGTACAAGTCCCCGTGTAACATGCTTCACTTGAGTACAAAAGCAAGCAGTATTCAAACGTCAAAAGCAAGTTTTCTCCTTCACTTTGCTTTATGTTTGTTTTGTTCATTATTTTGTTTTTACGTCTTGCACACTTCATGGGAAGCACGTTACAGGGACCCCTTTACTTACCATGGGTGGACTGCTGTACAGACCCCGTCCCCCCTCCCCCTGAGGTTCACTATCGTCCACTGGCGCCGTCTGCGCCCGCAGCTTTCTGGTCTGCAGTTGTGTTTGTGGACTTGACAACACTAATCGATCCTCTGAAAAAACGAAAACAAGTGTTACCTGTACGCCACAAAATGCACAAGAAATCAGACCCAGCCACAAAAATGAAGGAAAAAGACAATAATCAAGGTCTATGGACCGTGTACGCCGCACAAGATACGTCACTTACAATTAACTTATTAATCTACTGATTGATAGTGACGTATCTTGTGCGGCGTACACGGTCAACCCTAATCAAAACTTCAAGACGTAAAGCTAAAACGGTTGTGAAATGATAGTTTGGGGAGTTCGAACTGACACGCACCCATTTGAACACGAAATATCATGCACTATTATGTACTATTATAAACTTTGAACTTTGAATTTTGTCATAATCTTAGACTTTGAACTTCGAACACGTTCAACGCTTTGAACATATTCATATTTTCCATGAAAGTCGATCAGAGTTTTGCCCGTTTAATCACGCTTTCCATGTTATTCAATGAACTAGTAGGTGAGAGTTGCGAGCTTTAAACTATCATCAGCTCTGCTATCGTTCAACGTTTAATCGGGGCTTCACATAATTGTCCTGTGCAATGCTCATTATACACGCATCAAGAATTCCGGCTTTTGGTTGGATCGCACTGTATTCTGGGTAGGTTTGGCTTTAAAAAGTGAGCACCAACTTTACAATATCCGCTACTTTACATTTTAAGCTTGGAGTATGGTAGATGTGTACGTTTAAGAACGGATAGAAGTTGACTGAGCTCCAAGCGTAAAGTGCAAAATGGCGGATATTGTAAAGTTGGTGCTCACTTTTCTGAGCCAAACCTACCCAGAATCAACGGGGCCGGGAGACGAAAGGGCCTGGGGACGAGGTTGACCCAGAATACAGTGCGATCCAAAAGCCGAAACTCTTAATGCGTGTATTGTGGAAGCCGTGTATTGTGGAAGCCGTGTCATCTTACCTTTCCTGTTTTGTGTGGAAACGGAATAGTGTTGGTTTAGTTGCAGCTGCTGCTGAAACAGTTGGTCTTCGTATTTTTTCAGACGAACCATCGTTTCTTGCACTTGCTGATTTAACTCGGACTTTTCTTCCTCTAAAATGCGGACATGATCCTTCAAGGCTTCTATCTCTTTTGCTTTTTCAGCAAAAATCTCTTCGTCACTTGCAAGGTCTTCTTTATACTGATAAAAAAAAAATGAAAATAAAATGATACTAGAAATCTTATACCAAAACTAACAACAACAGTGAGATGAGTATGGTGACGTTTCGATCGATTGTCCTTTGTTGGAGTAAGTGACTTGCTCCGACGGAGCGCTAACGCTCAAATCAACTATAAAATCTCTCTTAAGGCGTTAAAGGGACTCTTTCAGCCAATTCAATGTCTTTATTTACACCTAGAAATAAGGCTAATTCTGGTATTAAATTGACAGACTAGGACGACAAAACTAAGATAATAACGGGGCCATCTCAACGCAGTGTGTACAGTCGAGAGATTTCGTGTCACAATTCGATTGATGGGGCAAATTTATGAGTTAAAATCAGTTTCTGCAAAAGACATAAGCAACTTATAAGCATAGACCAAAATTATTGAGCTTCTGTCTAGTGCAGTACTGGTGAAAAACAGCGGTATAAAACCAACCTTGTTGAGTTCTTTTCTTAGTTGTTCTGCTAATTGCACGTGTTGATCTCTAGCTGAGTTCGGAGTCCAGATCGGTCTGGATGTGATTTGTTCCACAGTTCTCACCCAGCGCTCATAACTGTTGGTCTGCTGGTTCGACATGACACCTGCCCTGTGCATCGCCTTGAGTTGAGCTCCAGCCTCGCTTACGAGTTGCTTGTAAGAATCGCATGTACTACGACACCTACGACATAACAGGGGAGGGGTAGGGTGAGAGAAACAAAGAGACACAACAGGGGAGGGGTAGGGTGAGAGAAACAAAGAGACACAACAACAACAGTTAAATTTGCGGCTTGACAGTGACGTCATCCAACATGGCGTCTCGAACAGTGGGCATAACAAGTCTCAACCATTTTACTTCCAGGTTCATAATCTAGATTCCCCCTAGATTCCCACAAGAAAATGTCTGAGTAATGAAGTTCTCCTTACTGTATGATATATCTCTGGTGAGAAACTGAAGGAGAAAATAGGCCTTGATCACTCTTTGGAGTGAAACTATTTTATAAAGCGTGGAGAAACTTCAATACTATATCAACTCTGCTATTTGAAACACTAAGGGCGTGTTCAATTGGGTCTATTCCGGAATAGGAATAGCGATTTTGATCGGTAGCATTATTTGGTTTGGAGCTGAGTGAAGGTTGGGATGTATTTGGCGCTGTTCAAAATGCAAGCATGGAGGTTTTTAAAACAATTTCGAACAAAATCTGTCCCAGAACAAGCAGAACTTTAGGTCAGTTTAGCTATTCCTATTCCGGAATAGACTCAATCGAATACACCCTAAAACTAAAGCTTCACAACGGCCTTTCTTTTAGTAAATTATTTCCCAGTCACTTTTATACTTAGCGAGGACTGACGCGCCCGCACTACATTTGTCAGCGTCAAGCTCGTACCTTCGCATTAAGGTTAAAAGCTACTTTTACGTTACCTCTTAACTTCGTCCTCCAGTGCTTTCACGTGTTCTCTGTCTTCTGTTGTACACGTGGAGCCAAATGACGAGCCACGCCGTCTCTGGAGCTCTTCACGGAGGGCCTGGGAAAGGGAACAAATCAACCAACACCACTGAGCCCCCCTCATTATGGCGCATGCGGAAAATACAATACATGAAAAGCACAATTTAGGCTCTGTTCAGACGCCGCTCCTCACATGTGCAGAATCCAATGCAACTGAGCAACGACTATTGTTCGAGCTAAATTGCATTAGGTTCGGCGCATGTGAGGAGTGATGCATTAACAGGGCCTTTACTTGCTCGAAAACGATTTTTCCTTTTCAACGTCTTATTCATTGGTAAAGCAATCAACAACAGTTAAAACCATCGCGGGAAATTAATGCACACTAAAATTAGTGTGCTGTACATTTTATATTGATCTCTAAACGAGTTCTTTTTTTTTTAAGTTTTGTTGTTGTAAGGATCTGACGTGGTTTGACTGTATAGTTATAGTAGTAGTGAAAATTCCTGATAACGGAGCATTATACTGTCTAGTGAGGGAAATATGTCGCATATTCGACATTGCTGTACTAACATATTGTGTACAATCCATGAAGTAAAGCTGAAACAAATTGTTGTAAGTGTTAATATGGTTACAATTATTATGGTATCTCTGTCTGTGTCCATCACCATCATCTCTGCCTCCTGTCTGTCTCTCCATCGCTGTGTTAATCTGTCTGTCTGTTTATTAACCCTGCAGATTCCCCAACCTTTTAAGGTGAAAATGTATGAGTGTTGTTGTAAGAATTAATGGTTTAATGGGCAATTATCAAAGCAAGGTATCAACAGCCAAGTTCTTCTTACTATATGGTAATGGTATATTTCTGGTGAGAAACTGAATGAGAAAATCAAAGGTGATCACTCTTGGGAGTGAGAGGTTTAAGAGGCCATCTGAGCCAATTCAATACTGTTGTTTACATCTAGAAAATGTGTAAAATCCCCTGGGCTGAATTTGGTTCCCAACACACGAAAAACGTATTAAATCACTGACAAAATAGGTATGAATAACTTTTATGTCAAAAGAACTGGCTTATCTTGTCACACGAATCGGATGGAAATATTAATTCATCTTTCGACTTTGGGGGGCCTTAGAAATGGCGGATTAAGGTCTTCGACGCGCATAGGATTTTCTGCCGGTGCATGTCTCTTCATCACGTTTTCTCTGTCCATCTCTTTTTTTTTTGCCTCTGTCTCTACCTCACTATTCTGCTCCAACATGTAATAGTCTACCTTTTCGCTCACAAGCTCAAAATACAGATTCTCCCAAACTTTAAGAAGAAAACGTATGGGCGATGTAGCGAGAGTTGTAAGTTTAATCCCTGAGCTTTCATCTGAGCAAAGTATCAAACGCCATTCCTTACTGTAAGATATATTTTTATTAAGAAACTGAGAGACAAGAAAATTGAAGTTCATCATTGCACTATTGGGGATGAAAAGATTAAAAATTATGACAGTGATACCAAAAAACTACGGAATCAAGAAGAATATAAACAAATGATTCCAACCGAGTAAGACTCGGTCTTTTTGTTCAGCTTTACCTGTATTTCGTTCTGCATTTCTGCAAGTCTGGCGTTTTGCGGGTCCCGGTTCACCACTGGTTTGTTGCGAATGTTCCGCGCCTGAAGTTCCATCGCAAAAAAAAAGAAATCAAGAAATCAAGACTCTTGACGTTATGAAAATCGTTTCAACAAATGATTTATTGACAAAAAAAACTTGAATTTATCCAGGATTAACCTAATGCAACTGGACACGGAACCAAAAACTGCCTAGCGACAATCCTATAAAGTTAAACGGATGAACTGGAAAAAATGTCCAAGCACAGATAGATGTGTGGGTATGAGAGAAACCTACCCGAGTGGCATACTTGAGAGAATTAAGGTTTTCAGCAAAATCCACAGCACAGGGGCTCAGACACGTGATCATGACGGTGCTGGCGTTACCACCAAGAGAATCTTTCAGAAGTCGCGTCACTTTGCTATCTCTGTACGGCACGTGGAGTATCTGAAAAAAAAAAAAAAAAAAAAAAAAAAAATATATATATATATATATATATATATATATATATATATATATATATATATATATATATATATATATATATATATATACAGCCCTTTGCAGAAATTTTGAGCCCTCAATATATATCAGTATATACAAATATCAAATGCATTGTCGGAAGAGTTTCGTTTAAAAACTTGCTTTCCAAGCCAAATTAAGTGGGGAGACATAGAAGGTTCATCACAGTTTCAACTTATGTATCGTTTTGGTGACAAAATGTTATGATTGGTGCGGTTTTGTGTACATTTTAGAGCCATCATCCTTCCCACAATGCACTTGATATTTGGATATACTGATAAATATTGGGCTCAAAATTTCTGCAAACAGCTGTATATGTATATGTATGTATATATATAGAACGAGAGTTCCTCTGGCTGCAAAAAAGACGCGTTGACCGCTCTTATACTACAGACGCCGATTTGCAAATCGTCGCTGCAAATCGACCAGTGTAACACCAGCTTAAATCTGGTGTTACTAACAACGATATGATCCAAATTCACGCAACGGTGTTGCAAGGTTTTGAATCGTATTCAAAAACTTGTACGCGCTGCAGCACTGCGGACATCGCAAAAAACCCCTCGCAATGGGGTGTTACACCCCAACGACTATAAGCGCAACATCGTATTGTTGCAAATCGTCGTTGCAAATCGACCAGTGTAACACCGCCTTAAGATGTCCAGCATAAAAACTACAAATAGGGCAGAAAATTGCGATACAAATTGCTTTGAGTACCCCGTTACAATATACAATTATTCAGCAACTCTCCTTATAACGCCGTTGCAAGAAACGTTGCCGATAAAACTACACTGTAACAGCGCTTTAGGGAGGGGGGCTGGTGGGATTTGGGGAAGTTCCCCCCCCCCCCTCCCCCATCAGCTTTGTTGTTCTCTCTTTCAGTGCCATTATTTTTCGCGTGCCCTCCCCCTCCAATCTTACCAGCCCCCACCCTCCCCACCTCATAAAAATGTCACTTTTCCTCTTTATACATATTTTTTCTACAAACAACTCCTCGGCATGTCCTGCAAGCTACAGTGAAGATTCACCTAACCTTTTTCTTTGTATATGATAAAGCGCTGATGACGTTGCCCAGGGCTAGGAGTCCACTATTGATGTAGACAGACTCTTTAAAACGCTCGCCCACATTACCAGTTCTGTGAGCTCGCTCCGACCCGGCCAGATCCACAAAATGAAACTTGGAGTACTTGAAATCAGAATATTCTACCGAAAGAATAGATTCATAAATTACTGTATGGCTGGTAATGTTTGCGGAAACCGGAAACCAAGTGTTCTTCAAACTAATATTTGACACGGTGCTACTTCGTGTGCGAGGACGAAGTATGTCCTCAGTGTGATCAACTTCAATTTTCTCTTTCAGTCTTTCACCAGAGATATATCATATACAGTATGGAGAAATTGACTTTTGACAGCTTACTCAGATTACAACTGATCAAACTATCAATTCTCGCTACATTACTCATACATTTAGTTCTTAAAAGGTTGGGAGAATCTGTAGTTTGAACTTGGGGGTGAAAGGCTTAAAAAACACTCTTTTGTGACCAAACTGTAAGTAAGCATTATGTCCATCAGGTCCATTTTTTTATAAGATGCATAAACAGCAAACACAACTCACCTATCTCTGTTTGCTGATCCTTCACGTCGCTTGGCATTATCTGCTCACTAGAGTCAGCCAGTGGCTTTTGTTCTGTTGCGTGAAAAAAGCGCAAGAGCCTTTGACAAGGGTAGTTTATTTAAATCTGCATGTTTGTTTTTATGCACATTAAACTCGTGTTTTCAAACACCCTGTAGGTTTTGCACTTGGCCTCATTTTGAAATTCTGAAATAATACCTTACCAGTTTAATTTTGGGTAAGTGTTGTCATACATGATTTGCTGTATTTAACACTTTGATAAAATTTACATATGAGAAAGCACACATACATGAACTGCGAACAGAGAAAAACAGTGAAAGTGACCTTTGCAGTTGTGGAGCAACTTCTTTCCTTATCTTTTGCAACTGCTTAAGTTGCTCCCAGGGGGGGGGGGGGGGGTATAGGGCCCTGTAAGGGGGGTTATCCATGTTCCCGTTTGAATTTCAAAACTAGGTAAGTCGCAATTTCGAAACGTTCCTGCGTCGCTCGTCGGAATTTCGACTAGTGACGTCATTCAACCCTGAAGGTAAAGGTTCATCACACTCTGTTAAACACTCTCTACATTTTTTTAAGCCATCCAATCATTTGCAATTAAGGCGGATCTAGCATTTTGTGAGAAAGGTTTCAAGCGCCGAAGGCGTAACACACTAGGGGAGTCCGGGGGCATGCTCCCCCGGAAAAATTGTATTTTGAGGACTCTTTTGAACAACGTTCAAACCAACACTTTCAAAACATTAAAATGAAATACATTAATATTCTTTTGTAAGTTTAGGAGTAAAATCAATTGACAGACTCGAAAACGACATTGATCATCATCCTTCGAGGGTGCTGCTCAGTGAAAGCGTGGAGTACTGCGTGAAAAACCACGAAAAAATGGGATTGAGAAATTTGTGAGCGCCGAAGGAGCAAACTGTCTATGGTGGGATCAGGGGCATGCTGCCCTGGAAAAATTTTGAAATTTGGCTCTCTAAAATGCCATTCCCTCGCCTTCTAAAGAATGAAAAGTGACTTTCAATAGAACCTAACGATTAAAGTGTACTTTCTTTACACCGGACGTTTCGTAAATATACAGGAGAATAATGGAAAAGAACGGAAACTCCGGAAACTTTGGAAGTTTACGCTGCATAAAATGGCATTTCTTTTTCAACCACATTCAGCCAGAAGGAAAAACCTCCCAAAATTAAGAGTGTGTCAAATGTCCCGGATATTTTCTGGACGTCCCGATCCCGGTAAACATTTCCTGTCTCCCGATTCCCGGCAAAAGTTTCAGTCCCCAGCAAAATTTTGCCGTTCTACCCGGATAAGTGAAACCCGTATGTGACGGTGACGTCAGCCAAATAATAACAGCATCCGCGCTAAATTGACAAAAGACGGAAGAACTCCGCCATGCACACTGGTTCACAGAGCTGATTTCGCTGTCGAAATTTGTACCAAACACGAAATTCGCTGTCGGTTTAATCATTTTCAGTGTCGCTGTCGGAATTTCCTCGCAGCGCCTTGTCGTTTGTCGCTAGTTCATAGCTCTCGTGTCACCGTTTCAAGGCCGTGTCGCCGGTTCGGAATAACCCCTTACAGGGCCCTGGGTATGAGCGATATGTGTATGTGCTGCCCAAAGGGGATCATTCTCAACAATTCAGTCTGAAATAGCTGGGTATGGATTTTGAGCCTTTGGTTGGAGATTTAGCTATTTGGTCTGTAATAGGTTGAAAATCGCATATTATGGTCTGAAATAGGGTCGAAAATCGCAGTTTTTGGTCTTAAAAGCAGTTGCTTTAGTTGCTTACCAATATACAATGTAAAAATGGTGTGGGATCGGCTTGAGTGCTCATTCATATTGGTGCTCCCAGTGTGCCGCCCAGCTGAACCAGCATCCAAACAACTGATGACATCATCAGCGGAGTCCACGGGCTGCTCAGTTGCACCAACAACAACTAGACACAACAACAACAACAACAACAACAACAACAACAACAACAACAAAGAATCAAATCAGAATGCAAACAAAGGTAAAAAAAAAAACTTGCATACCTGGATGCTTGCCATTGCATCAAATATTGGCATGCAGGCAGAAATTAGCTAAGGGTGCCAGACACTATCTTGTTTCCATATGATACTAACAATATTCTGCAGGTTTGTATAACATACAGTCCATGGGGGTGGGGTGGGGCACATGCATTTTACTCTCCAGGGCCCGGTTTTTCTAAGCACAATTAGGCTAATCCTGGATTAGGTCTAAACTTTCTTGTCATTTTTTAGCCTGAATACGTAAAAGTTTCGTACTCAACGACTTTATTGATAACGTTTTAAGCTGGAACAAGCTTTCTAATCCATCTTCGAACAAAACCAAGCAGTTTATTGGCAGAGAGGTCGAGAGAAAGAATTTCGTTAATCCTGGATTAGCTTAATCGACTTTCGAAAAACCGGGCCCAGGATCGTCTTACTAGCAGAGGGAAAGAAGGACAAGAATCAAAAACCTAAATTAAAGCTGTTTAAACTCAGTTACAGCTATTTTATAGTGTCGTGAAAACCGTACCAAAAAGCCAATTTGTTCAGTCAACAATTTACTGGGAATTTCACTACTAGAATGGAAACATCTGTGCTTGCATATACCTGGCATAGTGTATATAGCCTAATTAGATGCCAGCTATATACCAATGCATGATCCTAATACAATGCTACAGATCCTACAAGTCCCTGGTAAAAATAATTATTACAAGAAATATGATTACAAGTAAATAATTACAAGTAAACCAGGAAT
Source organism: Plumapathes pennacea (assembly GCA_964036295.1). Classification (NCBI taxonomy): domain Eukaryota; kingdom Metazoa; phylum Cnidaria; class Anthozoa; order Antipatharia; family Myriopathidae; genus Plumapathes; species Plumapathes pennacea. The sequence goes on from OZ038464.1 coordinate 5,069,025, forward strand.
CTTGTACTGTACATAAATTATAATATTACTACCCTAACTGTCAGTTTAGTTCATCTAGAAAACCCAATTTTTCCATCTTTAAAGATCCAGTGTATAAGGAATCATTCTCAGGGATTCTATCCCTACACTACAACACACACCTGTATTGCCATTTTCGTCCTCTCGGATGTGAATGTCTTTGCTGGATGTCTCCAAGTCCAGAAGGTCTCTCAGCTCCTCCATGTAGATCTCAATATAAGACACACTCAAAACAAACTCAGTTTTGTGTCTGTTCTCCTGCAATATTGTGTTTAAATTTGATCAAATTATGTTGTATAATATTTTTTTAACAATGCCCTTCACCGGCACCACATCTTTAAATATCTTGTGTTCACTTGACTCCAGATTGATTATCAATTTTTATTACACGACTTCACATTTTCGAGTGCAAATACGGGCCAAAACGAGTGCAAAGATGGGAGCGTATTGCATTCGTCAGGAACCAGATCAACTGGTTTATTAGCCTACGTGATCAGTTTTCGCAAGCAAAGTTTACGAACGCGTCATTTTTTGTTCCATTTTGCGCGTGGCGAGAATGTTTGCCCTGCTTCGTTTGTCGTGTAATAAACAATTTATTACACGAAAAGTCGTGCAATACGGCTGTATTTTTACTCATCAGTTTTATTTTTTCTCGCCTGAAGCAGGCTCGAAAAAATAAAACCGACTCGTAAAAATACTCCGCCGTATTGCACTCCTTCCCGTGTAATAACCTCTTTTTATTTTCAGTTGAATGGAAACTATTTATCCCACCTCAATGATCTGGAAAAGCTGTTTAATTGCCCTGTGTATGACACCATACTCCTCATCCAATAATCCAGCACTGTCAGCTCCACCAATGGTGAACGTTTTTCCTGAACCCTGAAATACCAGGTTTACGGAACAAAAACCTGAGTTTGCATGCAATTTAATCAATGCCAGATGCTTATATGCTGACATTATTAAGTACAGCAAAGTACCCAAAAACTAAAAAATATATTGTCTCACTCGGAGCAGTCTTTAAAACCAATCACAAATTAAAGTATAATATTACATTCACAGATCACAAAGGCTGTAGGAAAAATGTTTGACAAAGTATGAATCAAAAAACATTATTTTTGCAAGTAATGATGACCTTTCAAAATTAGGAAAATTAAGACAATCAATAGTGACAACTACATAGCACCACTATAATATTCTTTCAACCTGCATATCATTATTTTTCACTCATTTTTATCTATCTTAATTGTACTGATTAGTTGTAACAATTTTATAATATATATAAATTATATAATAAATAAAATATAGTTATTTAATATATTGTAGCGGAACAGCCCTGGATAACGGAGCTTCGATAAAGTGTGTATTATGTAATTAATGTAACTTTGTATACATGTATGTATGTAAGATTACAATCATTTATTGCTTTCATTCACCAAGAATGCTGCCCAAACTTGTGACATCACTCTTGTCAAACTTATAATAACATTTTATCAGTTGTTTGCATGCTCAGTCTGATTGTTGATCGTTTCTGCCAAATTCTGGTCTATTGTTAGTAATAATATTTAACATATAATATCATCAAAATAATGTAATATATAACAACAACATACAGTTTGTCCATATGCAAAGACTGTGGCATTGTATCCTTCAAGGCAACTTTTAACAAGTGGCTCCACACACTCCTCATAAACGTGAATCTAAGGGTCAAAATAATGCCACAAAAAACATTAAATACTATCTCAAATTACTCAATAAACAACAAATAAATTGTCCAACATAATCAAGTAGACGCACGCACATCGATCTGGTTTAGGGGTAATTGTATTTGCCAGGTAATTGCATTACAATCTACTGTTAAGTGGTTTTAGTTTTACACTGTGTATAATACCATTGATGGTATGTATAATACCATTGATGGTATGCCCCTAATTTTCACTTATAATTTAATTATGATGTTCTGACAGACACAAAAGGTCATGCAAGATCTTGGTTAATTTTATTTATTATTATTACTTTAATTATCTTTATTACACTTTTATTATCTCTGAACTCAGGCTAACCCAGCTTTCACTCATAAACTCAAAATACAGGTTCTCTCAACCTTTTCAGAAGAAACTGTATGAGGGATGTAGTGAGAATTGATAGTTTAATCAGCTTTCATCTGAGCAAGGCATCAAAAGCTAAGTTCTCCCTACTATATGTCTGGTGAGAAACTGGTTGAAGGAGAAAATTGAAGTTGAATGTTCTTGGGAGTGAAAGGGTTGACCAAGTTGAATGTAAACTTGGGTTGACTTAGTAGGGATCATGGTAGGTTTAATAGTGGACCAAGCGTCTTCTGTACTTGTTCAAGTTCAGAAAACGCACCGTTAATATCAAGTTCAGAAAAAGCACTGATTCTTTGTCTAGGTCGTAGAATGCACCAGTATTCATTCCAAACTTGAAACTGGTTAGGACAAGCACTGGTGTTGCATGTCTGCAATTAAATGTTTAAACACTGCATTCAAGTTCAAATCAAACACTGCCTAGTGAGTTCAACTTAAAAACGTTCAAGTTCAACATTCATATCAGCAATTGCGTTTTCTGGATTTGAACAAGTACATTGATTCTGTTAACCTACATCTACTGTTAGTCTGTTTGACTAGGGTTAACTTCTAATAAAAGTAACCCAAAACACTTCAAGGAAGCTGTACATACTGTACTAATATTGTGAGATGATTCATAGATTATATTATAATTTACTACACAGTACCTGAGTTGCTGCTGGTGGCAAAACACTGTCAAATGTAAAACTCCTGTCTTTGCCAAGAATCAGCTGATTTTTGCCTGCTAAACACTGCACACACAGTGCAACATTACGGGCTTTCTCCTGACCTACAAGAGGTCGCACCTGCATAACAGTACAAATTATATGTATGTATTTATAATTATTGTGCGTTATTCAGTAATTAATTCAGTACACAATTTCAATAACGGTACTCGCAAAATGCACCTTTTTACGTGAGCCCCCTCAATGAGCCATGAGTTCTTGGGGCGAATGCTCAAATATGTTTAAATAAAAAAAAAATGCACCTTTAATTCATAGAATTGATCGAGAGCAGCCCAGGGAGTATCGAGTGCATTTGCCCATCTATTTTCCAGTTACATGTGGAGCATTTGAACGGCTTTTTGGGCCCCGAGAGTGGGAAAGTTAACAAATCAACAAAGTTCAAACACCTCGGGGGGAGGGGGGGGGGGGGGGGGGGGGGGGGGGATGTTAACGGTACAACGGTATGGGCGCATAAAATATTATTGTGTTTGTCAAAATTTGATGGCTTCGGCACAATTAATTTCCAAACATATAGGAGAAACTATGTGTTGTGTGCATGATACTTTAATGAAGTTTATATAATTACGGGTTAACTGCCTCGGGCTAGTAATTGATATGGGTGTATGGCCGCATGTTTATATGTGCATATGTCTAAGCACCGAATATCACCAAATCAAAAGTCTGTTCTTTTTTTCACTTCGATAACTTCATTTACAAACCAACCCTCAGTTTTTAAAGTTAAACTTACCGCTAGTGTACGCTAGTGTACCACAAGTGTACGCTAATAAAGCAATGAATTTAGAACTTGGAGCGGAGCAGCAGAAGCAACTTTTACAAAACTTTTGCACAAGAACAACTTACATGTACAACTTACCCGAACAGCAACTTTTACAGGTACTTCGGCCATTTCTCAGCGCACAAACAATGTGGAGCTCTCTATCTTTCGCATCGATGCTGAAAAATTAGTTTATCTTAAGTTTTTTGGAAAATAAACACGCAATTAGAAATCTCAATATTTGGCGGACATCTTTGTTTGTTTACGCCGCATTGAACCTGGTCTGCGGTCTCACCCCACAAAACACGGAACTCTGGGTAAATGTCAGCGGAAGTTCAAAATGGCGGCGGAAGCGAAGAATAAAGTCGCAGAGTTTTTCTCTGAGAACAAGAGACCTTTCACCATCCACGAGGTCGCTGATGGTGCAGGGCTATCCAGTGTTGCACAAGCAAACGTTGCTATTTACGAATTGCTGCGTGATGGCGTTCTGGAGCAAACAAGCGAGTCGCCACCTGCTTGGAAGGGTCGCTCGACATCGTCAGGAAAATATGGAACACAAGGTAAGGTCAAGCGATGTCTGCGCTAAGCTTCGAATAGGAATCAGGTGATATCTTGGTAGCAGCATAGTTCCCCTTTGTTTGCATGGCGTATAGAAGCATGGGAATCTTAATCAAATCGAAATCCCATGTCAACATGCGCCCGCGGTTGTTTTGGTTTCACTTTCGAGTCAGGTTATCGTTGGGAGTTTCCCGTGGTTCTTGGGGAATCCCAGTTTTCACGAGACAATCCGAAGCGAATTTTCATTTTTTGCGTTTTCGATTTCATCAATTTTTGTGTTGCAGTGTAGCGGTGTCGATTTCACAAGTAGTAATAGTTTATTTCAACACGTTTCACCGAATGAGCAAAAGCTCGTTTAAATGTATACGTGCAGCCAGATGGCAATTTCAGTACACTTTTATTGAAACAAATTTGTAAAGGTTTAATTTTTGCTCATTATTATCTGGTGTTTTCCCGTGACGGGAAATCCCGGCTATCATAAAGATCGCAGCCATATGTGGTCAGTTCAGTTTCTATTCTGAACCGGCGGATAGAAGGTGATGAAGGCAGAATTGATACACTGAAGTAGGAAAGCACTGGCCTACAGTGTATAGTACATGTCCCTGTGACTCTATAAGAGGTAGCTAAGACTGAATTACAGGTGTGTCTATGCAATAGTTGAGTCTGGTAACTGGTTCTAAACATCACATTACCAATTGCCAATTGAAACTTAAGGTCACTCCGGAGTTTCATGGGGCGCACTTGTCCATGACATAACTTCGGATTATAACTTTTTTGGCTTTTATGCGATTCCTATGAAACTTTGAGGAACATTGCAGCTTATCATTCAGCAATAACATGATAGATATGATATATTAACATGGGAAAAATATCTTTAGTGACTTTTTCAACAAAATTGCACCCAGTGAAAAATTTTGCTGGTATATTTTTGTTAAATTTCTGGAATCAGCTCATATTGACTTAATACATATTTTAACCAAGTTTCAGAAAATCATCAGAGCAGAAGAGCGGCGGTAATAAAACCATCAAAATTTCTCCATGATTTTATTACCTCTGCTCTTCTGCTCCGATGATTTTCCTGAAACTTGTTTAAGTCAATAATTATAAGCTGATTCCAGAAATTTAACAAAAAGTATACCTGCAAAAATTTTTACTGGGTGCGATTTTGTTCAAAAAGTGCTGTCCACTTAAGCTATAATATCACTGAATAAAAATATTTTTTTATAAAAATTTTTTCCAAGTTAAATCAAATTCTATCATATTATTGCTGAATGATAGCTGCAATGTTCCTCAACGTTTCATGGGAATCACATAAAAGCCAAAAAAGTTATGATCCAAAGTTTGTCATAGACATGAAACTCCAGAGTGACCTTAAAACTTCACAATCACGGCAATCTGTGGTAAGGTGTTTGAAACCAGACTGTTATTGTAAGTTCCCGACACTTGAATTTAGTTTGGCATCATGTACACGAGTTTTGTGGGCTCAGCCATGCTGACTGGGCAAGGCTAGGCATGTTTTAAAGCTGTACATACCACTAAATTATTTTTGATTGTATTCCTGTTTAGTTTTGTTGTGACTTCAGCTTGATATTTGAAACCACCACCATGTGCTGCTGTTGCATGTCAGATTTTAAAAAGAAATGGGAAAGCCTAATTTTCTTTCTTTCTTTCTTTCTTTCTATTAAGCTTGTACAGTATGCGTGTGTTTGTTTCCATGTACACATCCCTGAACTAATTTTAGCAAAACTTTCTGTGATGGTTTGATTGTCTCCAGATACATGTAGTTATTACGATGGAAAGGTGTTTTTGTGTTTTTTGAGAATTCATCTATGGATACGAAGAGAGCTAAAGTACGGTGAAAAGCAGACACCAGCATGGATCCCGAAACCATCTTGACATATTTACTGTAAAACAAACCTGTGTTTAATGGACACCAAAATTAAGTCATTTTGTTACCCAAAACTTGTATTAGCGAACACCTCAAGTATTTTTGATGTGTGTGTGTGTTTTTTTTATCTTATGAGATTACTGTCTACTTGTAAAAGCATCTTTTCCAGTTGGGACAGCCTGTTGCAAAAGATTGGCTCCAAACCATGTCAAACAGCAATCCACAATCAAAGGCACCTCACTCCTATCTTTAGCTATTACACTATGACACTATATATCAGAAACTGCAATATACGTAACAGTAGCTAGGGTCCAGAGGGTGTCCACATAATACAGGTTTCACTGTATATTGTAGAAGCCGAGTTGACTGCAAGTTAGTTGCATGTAATGTTTACATGACAACAAAATTAGAACAGATCAAAGAGGACACATGTCTTCATCCAGAGTGTCCTGATCATTTTACCATATTTTTGAAAAACTGAAAGTGTACATGCATATTTTGCTAATGACAATGTCAACTTACTCCAGTCAACAGAAGTTGTGATCATCATGCAGAACATGACAAGACAAGACAACTTGTACTTGTATGACAAGATGTACTTTTTTCTGCCTTTGAACATGCAAACAAATTGGAACTGGCGGGGGGATAAAAATATCACTTTTCATTGGTTGTCAAATTGAGTCAAACCCCAGCTTTGCACATAACAAAAATTGTTTATGATATACTGTATGTCAACACTTCAAGCAATTCTCCTTGCGAGCATACAGATAGCTGTAACCAGCTGTATACTTAGGCATAATACAACTCTAGTGGTTGGTCCTAAGCTTTCTATATAATTCAGTACTGTAATGTACTTTTTCTGTTCCAGCAGATCCTGCTACCAGTCAAGACAGTGAAACTGCTCAGCACAACTCAACTGAAGGCCATGAAGCCTGTATACATCAGCCAAAGAGACAAAAACTTTCAGTGAAGGACAAACTAAACCCTCACTTCATTGATCCTGACCTCAGCACTTGCTCCACAGAGCGAAGTACAGGTAGACATCAAGCTAATCTTGAAAAGATGGATGACGACAGCACTGACATCAATAGCGAGTTGAGCAAACGCTTGCATCTGGATGCTTACTTGGCTACAGAATCAGAAGGTATGGAAGAGGATAGATTTCTTCATCCAGAACAATCTGGACATTTCGTCGAGAGTAACAGCTCCAACCTGCACAGCACTAGGGTGGTATGTAAGAGTGTTCCCTTAGAAGATGATGAGTACACTGGGATGCCGGATTTGGAAGGACCTGATGTGACTGAGGTGCAGAACGTGTGGCCACCTTCTCAGCAACAAAGCTTTGGGGGTAACAAGGCTCTTTCTCAACCACGTTGCGATGCCCTGGATGGACAAGTAAGTTCAGGAAGAATTCCTGAACCTAGTCATCGTTCCATGAGAGATCCAACAAGTTGCGGTCCCCCACCCCCTCCATCTCCAGCCCTATATAAGTCAATGATGTCAAGCTGTACCCACCCTCCTGCACCGGTTACCATGGCACTGCCCCCTTACAACTCTCCTTCAGCCATTCATCCCCCTGGTGTCCAGATGAGAATGCCCCCACCAGGCAATGATGCTACTCGGCTGTTGCCAAGGGGATCTGGGCGTAGTTATGGGCAGTTTCCAAGCCATGGCATGCCTCTACGGATGCCTGTCCGAGGAAGAGGTGCTGGAAGAAGCTTTGCTTCTGCAACAAACAATCAGGTCCAGCGTGAAAGCTTGACTAGCCATTCGTTAGGTGATGGAATGAAACCACAACACAACCAGAAGTTGAGGAATTCACAATCTTCAGTTGGAACATCTGGAGGAGGTATCACAGGGACCTTTGCTCCTACACGAAATAATCAGGCCCAGTTTGAAAGCAGGACTAACAATCCAATCAGTAGTGGAATGAGACCACCACACAACCAGAATTTTGCAGTTTTGAGCGGAAGCAACGCAGAGCGAAAAGGCACGGCCGCTTCTATTCAACAGGGGTCAATGCTTGGGAGTGCACCTCGAAACCAAACTCCCCCAAAGCCACACATGACAAGCGTGCCAGCCGGCCACATTCCAGGAAACAGAAGAGGGTCCAAGAACCTTCCTCCCGCGCCATCTGCTGATCTTTACAAGTCTTTAGTCGAAGGCGGCCCAAAGTCGGTTTCCAGCAAACGCTCCAACTCAACTTCGACCCAAAACATCAAACTTGGTCCAACCGAGTTAGCTATTCTAGCATTCATGAAGCGGGAAGGACGACCTTGTAAGACGTTACAAATTGCAAAGAGTGTGGGGATGGCTACCAAAAAAGAGATCAACCCACTGTTGTATCGTTTGCAGGATACAGACCTGATTTTTAAGATGCATGAACACCCGCCAACTTGGAAGCTCAGAGTCACTGAGGTGCCAGTGCATGTTGAAGGTTCTGAGGGGCCTTGCCAACCGAATCTTGCTTCTCCAGCGGAAGTTCTTGAGCAAGAGCGCCGAGCAGAGCAAGGCTCGCCAGGAGAATCTTCCAGTACAATGACCTCGGGAGCTATTCTGGAGGCGAAAAAAGGTAAAATGAAACAAAACAACAGCCTGGGGCCAAATCAATAAAATATTTAAAAGTTTTTTTTTTTTTTTACAAGTTAGACCAATATATCTATACAGGGGCCAATTTATTAAACATTTACAAGTATATTTTACAAGTTGGACCATTATTCAAACACTACTGAACGGACTCTAATCTGGCAAGGGTTTGCAAAAGTGTACAGATACAGATCCCAAATGTATTTCTACAACAATGTTTGTCTATTTCATTGGATTAAAATGTTTTAACGTGTGAAACAGCTAGTCCGACTTGTAAACTACATGTAATGATTAATCGGGGAGGGGGTTATGAAGCAATCACATTCGAGAAAATTGTAGTATTTATGATAAACTGATGCCTTTGCCAACAGGACGTAGAGGTTCAAGTCAGGAACCTCCAGCGCAAGCTTTTGATGATGTCAAGCCATTTGAGAATCGCGGTAGCTTTCCATCCATACAAAAGCAGCGGAGCGACATTGCTAATTACCACCATCCGCAACAAGGACCGGACCGTAGCTCGTTATCTGACAACCGCAGCAACTTCACTATGCCTCAAGACAAGTTAGCAGGTCAAACTCAGCTGCTTTCTCGTGTCACGTACGCGGCCATGAACAAAAATCCGGTCAGCGTACTGAATGAATATGCTCAGAAAAGCGGCAAACACGTCACCTTTGAGCTGCTGAGTCAAAGTCGAGGGAACAGACCTCTGTTCACTGTCGCGGCGAAAGTCGGCGAAGACTTGTTTAAGCCTGTCACCGCGCAAAATATGAAAGATGCTAAACGCGAAGCCGCCGACATTGCTTTGAGAACAATCCTTGGAGCGGAGACCTCCACCTCTGCCCAGGGGAACGGACTGAATTTATCGGGTCCAGCTCCCGAAACTCTTCGCGGCGTTCGTACGCATTTTGACCTTATGGCGGCTCTTTCGCATCACTTCTTTCTCCAGATTGCCGCGTCAATCACGGAGAAATTTGCGGGCAGGAAAGTTATAGCATGCATGATTATGAAAACTGGAGCTGAGGACTCTGGCCGCGTTGTTAGCCTTGGTTGCGGGAATCGCTGCGTGACTGGAGAGAGGTTGAGTATGCAAGGCTACGTCGTGAACGACTCGCATGCCGAGATTGTCTCGCGCCGAGGGTTGATGAGGTTTTTCTACGGCCAGTTGGCTAAGTTTTACAGCGGGACTGAGTCAATATTTGTTCAAAGTGGGCAGACCGCCAAGCTCTGTGTACGCGATGGTGTGTCGTTCCATTTGTACATCAGCACCGCGCCATGCGGAGACGGGGCTTTGTTTACGCCTCGTGAAGGTGCGCAGTCTGACTTATCCGAACATGGACGAGAACACAACCCCACCTTCACGTCCAAACAACAAGGCATTTTGAGAACGAAGATTGAAAACGGCGAGGGAACGATTCCTATAGATCCCTCTGATGGACCGCAAACATGGGACGGGCTCTTACAGGGCGCGCGATTGCGGACCATGTCTTGCAGTGATAAGATCTGTCGATGGAACATCTTGGGCCTCCAAGGCGCACTATTGAGCCACTTCATCGAGCCCGTGTACTTGGAGTCCCTCACATTGGGGTATTTGTACGAGCACGGTCATCTGTCGCGCGCTGTGTGCTGTCGCCTCGGACACAAAGGCGACCTGAACTCAGAACTTCCGGCGCCTTATCACGTGAATCATCCGTGGTTAGGTCGCGTCACGGCCTATGATCCACCACGTGAAACCGAGAAGACCAATAACCTGAGCGTAAATTGGTCATGTGATGACGCATGCGCAGAGCTCACCGATGGCCGGACTGGCGCGTGTATGACGAGGATGCAAAATCGTCCCGACCCCTCCCGGCTGTGCAAGGCTTCGTTGTACGCCTTGTTTAAAGATATTTGTCAAAAAGCAGACAGACGAGATCTCCTCGGAGCTGAAACGTACAGAGAAGCTAAAGACATGGCGACAGAGTTTCAAGAGGCCAAGCGAAAGATGTATGACTATTTCAAGAAGTCAAAGTATGGGACTTGGGTTAGTAAACCTGTTGACCAGGAATTATTTTGAACGTCCAGGCACTGAAGGCCTCCTTCAAACACAGTCCTTTGCGCGCCGTAATTCTGCGATTCGCCATTTTCCGCAGTTCATTCTCATAAGACTCGTTTGGGATGATTATTGTTTATTTTTACGTTGGGAATCGAAACTCAAAATCAAATCAAAGAGACTGAGTCGCTGAGAGGGCTCCCGTTCACTTCCAAGTTCAAAGTGCAGACTCTCCCAGCCTCTAAGAAGAAATATATGAGTGATGTAGTGAGAATTATCAGTTTCGTCAAAGACAAGAGCCAAGTTCTCCATACATCACGATATAACTCTGGTGAGAAACAGGAGAATATTGAAGTTGATCACTCTTGAAAGTGAAAGGGTTAATGGGAAGTATCCCCTAGGACAAACTTAGTTTATAGTAAGCAGTAAGTAATATTTATAAGATATATATATATAGCTATAATAATTTAGAGTTCTGCTTGCTCTGGGGGAAATTTTTTTCGGAATTGTTTTCAAGACCTTCACGCTGACGTTTCGAACAGCTCCTGATACATCTCGACATAATTTAGCTCCAAAGTAAAATATTTCATCAATCAGTATCGTTATTCCTGTTCCGGAATAGACCTAATCAAACGTTCCCTAACTGACCTAAGTTCGTCATGAGACATTGGATTTCTTAGAAATTGAACTTAAAAGGCTTTATACTTGATGCATTCACAAATAGCTGGAAGATGAAGAAGTTTGAGAAGAATTATTCGTCGGGTTTCGTTGAAGGTCTCCGCGTCATGCGTTTTCGTCTTTTTAATAAATGGCCATAGGTTTCAGTTTCATGCCGTCTCTTTACTGTAATCTGGGTAGGGGAGGGAAAGGAGGGTAAAGGGTCATTTAAAATCTTCCTGCCAATCGCTGCGAGTGTTTTACTTCACAAGGTGACGAGTGAAATTGCATTGTCAACTTTCCCGTACTAATTAAAGGGGCCCTCTCGACTACAGTTGCGCACTGAAAACCTTGATCCGCTGTAAGTCCAAAGTTGTTTCTTTTTGGCGTTGAACTTTTCATGCGCTGAGCTCAAACAATAGCCCCTTTTACGGATTTGAATGCATAATGATAATCAAGGCAAGAATGGCGGCGAAGCATGCGAGAAGGCTCGATTAAATAGTGAAATCGCTCACAATCTAGAACCACTCAAAGCTCGCAAATGACAATTTGGAGTGCTCCGAAGTTTGTAAACGAAAAGCTTGTAAACGACAATTTGGAGTGCTCCAAAGTTTGTAAACGAAAAGCTTGTAAATAACAATTTGGAGTGCTCCGAAGTTCCACCGAACAGAAAAACGAATGTATATGCAGTTTATTTGCCCTCATTACCCATCATGCATTCAAATCCGTGAAGGGGATGCGTTCTCCCGTCCTGGTGCTAAAGCTCCCTCATAACTAAACTCGTTTGTGTCCCTTGTTATTTCACTTGGAGTCAAGGTTCATAACCTTCATTCTTTACGAAAAGCACTTGTATATACAAGCTTAACGGTGTTGCAGAGGCCGTGGCCTGGATAGCAAAGTGCATGGACAAAGAAAAGGAAAAGATTAAAACTGCCATTGATCGAAACCAAGACGCGAAAAAGCGACAGAAGAATGCAAGTGATCCCAGTAAAAGGCTGCGCAAATGAGTCTTTTCGCCTGTGAAGTGTATAACTGACGGGAAAAGTGACAATATGCACTGATTGCTCCCCACTGTCAGGTCTGGTATATTTCATTAAAACTACAGCTAATTTCGGGTTTGTTATAAAGTTTCGTAAACATCCGATGTCCGCTTTGAGAGGTTTTTGAATGAACTGTTTGTTAAAAAGTGTCTGCTGTCCGCCTTATAGAGAGTTCAGTTACAAAGAAACAAGTGAAATTCGGCAAGGATCAAATTTGCTGTCCTCCTTAGGAGGTGCATGTCTTAGAGTGTCCGTTTAGAGAGAAATATATAAAACTTTCTATTGCTTGAAGTCAATCTACTACAACTGAGTTTCGTTGGTTGTGCACTTAATACTAGCCTAAATATTTACCATCGCTTCAAATATTAACGGGTGCATAATGTTTCGCCCGATTAGTGGGTGACCGTCTCTGATAATTACCTTTAATAAATAAAGAATAATGCAAAAACCGCTTTCAATTTAGTCAATTTATACTGTTACAGTGCCTTGTTATCTTCTGGCTAAGAGACATGCCCAAATTGCAACCACAAATCTATGCCTCCCGCTTTTTTCCTGTCTTGCTTGGCTTTCACCAGAGCTGCTTTACACTCGTCATCCATTCCTGTGTTGTCAAGAGACAGTGACTGAAGCTCATGGGGCACTATCTGCTCAGCCAAACAAATGATGCCACGACCAACAAGGGGATTATCATCCAAAACAAGAGACACCAGGTGTGGAATATGAGCCAGCGCTCTTGACAGGTCAGCGGCTTCTCTTTCACTCATCTCTGTGTTCCTCAGCTGCAACCACTGTAGCTTTGGGAGATTTTCCAGTTGACTGGCGAGAACACTCACTCCAGCTCCAAGGGGATTGAAACCTAAAGAAAGATTCGTCAGGTGTGGAATATGAACCAGCGCTCTTGACAGGTCAGTGGCTTCCCTTTCACCCATCTCTGTGTTCTGCAGGTCCAACAAATCCAGCCTTGGGAGATTTTCCAGTTGACTGGCGAGAGCACTCACTCCAGCTCCAAGGGGATTGGAACCCAACAAAAGACGAGTCAGGTGTGGAATATGAACCAGCGCTCTTGACAGGTCAGCGGCTTCTCTTTCACTCATCTCTGTGTTCCTCAGGTTCAACTCCTCCAGCTCTGGGAGATTTTTCAGTTGACTAGCGAGAACACTCACTCCAGCTCCGAGGGGATTGGAAACCAAACAAAGCGCCGTCAGGTGTGGAATATGAACCAGCGCTCTTGACAGGTCAGCAGCTTCTCTTTCACTCATCTCTGTTTTGAACAAGGCCAACTTCTTCAGCTTTGAGAGATTTTCCAGTTGACTTGCGAGAACACTCACTCCAGGTCCAACGGGATTGTCTAATAACTCCAGCTTAGTTAAGTGTGGAGCATTCTTCAGTATTTCAGCCAAAGCTGTATCTTCCGGAACGCAATTAAAACAAGCTCCAGTGATAAACGACAACGCGTGTACAGGCAACTCATTTTCTAAGGCACTGGATTGTTGATGTATGTCAAATTTCTGACCGTTTTCAGGCTCGGACGCTCCGCCTTCTGAACGACTCTGGTCTGAAGCTGGAGGCTGAAAAAGGCGAACGAGCTCAGATGTGAAAAAAACTTCACTGAATTTATCATAACAAAGGTAGAACACAGTTTCCTTTCTTAATACTAAGAAACAATGTTTTAGTAGGAGCCATTGTTGCTTTGTTGCGTTCTCAAGTAACTCTGAACCTCTCACGAACGATTGACCACCTGATGCCCATGTTACCGCCCTGACATCCTCTTGATCAAACGCCTCCATGATTTTCATTTTGTCTAGATCGTTCGCATCAAAGACGAATTGAAGCTGAACCAATCTGTCATGATGAAGCAGCAATGTAAGCAATTGACCCTCCGAGTCTTTGATCCAAAACTGCACCACTCCGCCCACACAGTCAAGATATGCTCCCACAGAGGCTTCATTACAGTCCAATGCCAAGAACATTGTGCGGCACAAGTTTTGAAACTCTATTTGATTACTGTCAAAGTCCAAGTACCATCCCGCAATGTCACAGTTTGGTACCAGACTCTCTTTCTCTCTGATCTTTTTAAGGTGCAGGAAGACAGCATTAGCACAATCAGCTGACAAGCCACAAACAAATTCAAGAAATGCTTGGAAGTTCTGAACAGTACTAAAGTTTTGTAGGGGTTCTAATGCACTTATCCCCTGTGAAATAGGCTGTTTTACAATGTACCAGGCAGCAAGAAATTCTTGAACAGACTTGTGAAAAAATGAAGCCATTAACTTGGAACGCTGGTGCTCGACTTTGGACATTGACAAAAAACCAAGTCGTACAATATCATCACTTAGTACTTCCTTGGATAGCAGGGCTGTGTCAAACACCAAAGAATCCTGAAGCAGTGCTTGAAATGCTACTTTGCCAATTTTACACAATGTCTCACTGCATTCTTCTATGGGTTTCAGATTATCGGGAGACTGTTTGGCATGGCAGTGATCAATGATACACTGTGTTACTTTTTGAAAAAGCTGGGTTCTTGTGCTGGGGAGAGGTTGATCACTATGTTCTTTCCACAGCAGGCACAAAAAGAGTAACATCAGTGGAATTGATGCCATGTCCATAAGATCTTGCTCCAGCAAGTAGTTCATGAAGGCCTTACACTGGTTTCCTCCAACATACTTGGAAGCAAACTTTGTGATGTCCTCATAGGTAAATCCCTTGATTTTGCACTGAGCTTGCATGAACTTCTTCAATTCATCTAACTTTACTGGCCTGGTGGTCACCACTACATGACAACCTCTGTACATCTTTCCTGTTATAATCTTATACACATCTGATTGAGTATCTCTTGTTTTGTCATACTCATCAAAGCCATCAAAGAGGATTAAAACTCTATCTTGATTTTCAGATATGTATTTCAGCAAACAGTCCACTTGAGCAGGCTCATCACAAGGTAAGAGTCCTGACTGCACAATCATTTGTTTGAGATCTCTAACTTCACCACAGACATCCCTCAACTTGACGACTAACAACAGATCAAACTTCTTTAGTGCCTCTATCTTTCCTCTAGCCCAATCGACTGACAATTTTTGAGTGAATGTTGACTTGCCAATTCCTCCTTGTCCATAAACAACAATCCTTTTAGGATTAGCACTGCTTTTTGAACAAAGAAAAATGTCAGTGTAGTCATTCAGCTCTTGCTCTTCTGTGCCACTGAGCTGCTTGTTTTCTCTGCTCCATGAAAGTCGTGTGTAAACTTTATCAATATGCACTGTGTCATCTGGGTCCCAAGGTGCCACCTGAATTTTGCACATGCTTTCCTCATAGAACTGAGCCAGTTGATATCTAAGTTGGTCAAATTCTGTTGAATGTAAGAAATTGAAAGTTATTATACAGTATGCACATATAGGAAGCATGTCATATAAATTACTTTAACTTAATTAGAACGGAATGAATACAATTGTAGCAGTCTTTAATGGTTCACTTTAACTATAATATAGTATTATGACAGTGAAATGGAAGATTGACTGAAAAACCTGCCCTCTTAAATGATCCATGTTGATTCCCTACTGAGACATGGAATAATACAGTTTAGTATATACCATGCAAGTGAATAGTGCTTTTCACGCACTCTGATTGGCTCCTCAATCTCGGAATATCAAGTACTATTCACCTCCCGGCAGCTTCCGGTAAAACAAAATGGCACACGAACCCAATTTTTGCCCACACGAAACAGCTCGGTAAATATCCACTGCTATTCACCTCCACTTCAGCGAATAATTGTTAAAGAACCCTGCTATCTCAAATTCGGTTATTTCGAACAGCATTTGATTTCCCTTGGAAATATACATGGTACAAATTTCTTTTGATGGAACTGCTATCTTGAATGCCTGCTTTTCAAACTATTCATATACTGGAAGAGTGCATTATTTCCCTTCAGTAAGGGTTAGAACTATCTACATGACCAGGACAGACTTCATTTTTAAACTCATGAATGCAAAACAATAAACAAGTTATTGTGAGTGGGGGGACATTTCACTCGCTCAGTTGGTCAGTCTTTCCTTCCATAGGTGTAAACTTCCGCCGGAACCAGGTTCCACTGACCGCAATGCATAAACATAATGCTGGCACAGGCCTTGCCAAGCAAAATGGCAGCCTATCGACTGAGAATACTTGACCACCAATACAGAGGTAAGGATGATGAGAATTGCAAAAACAATGAACTGATCTTTCATGTTTTCAAAAATTAAAACCGAACTGTGGACTTCACCTAGATTTTACAATTCGAGCGGTCGAAAGCCTTTGAACTGAAGCTTTGGCAATCACTCTGCTTGTATGGCTTCCATGCTTTTTTTTTATTTTCTGAAGCTATATACAGATGCTGTAGATCTATAGGGTTTCTCATTCAATAGTTGGCTCACAAGAGCCTTATCATCTTCAGCAGCAATGCAATTTGCCTTATACATGAGTCAACTTAAACCCCGACACTCCCCCCCCCCCCCCCCCCACCCTGGGGCTATGTGGGGATTTGATAAAAACCCCAATCAAATGTTGACAAATGCCCCCTCCCCTGGGGCAACTGTCAAACTTCAAAACCCAGACAATGCCCCCCCCCCCCCCCCCTGGGGCCTTGGAGGTTACTGTACACTTTTTATGAGTTGTAAATTTTCACTTTAATCATGTCTTCAATTTGAACTTGAACAGGGCCTCAGTGTACAATATGCTGGCTGAGCTTGTTCCTCTGCAAGTCCTGGTCAGCCTGGGGCCTGAAATTTACCACTTACTCCAAATCCCCCACCCCTCTGACATCGTTTTATATCAAATCCCCCTCTATGCCCCTCTAATCCCCACATCGTCCTGGGGTGGGAAGTCAGGGTTTAAAATGACTCATGCATTAATTGAGGTACTGTAATATTTCCACCAAATAGAGGGTGTCCATTTTACCATACCTTTTTCACCAGTCATCACTGTCTCAGCAGAACTTGCTGGTCCAGCTCCAGCAGCAGTGAAAGCCAGAACACTGATGTCATATTTTCTGAATTTCTCTAGTGAACTCAGTTCCAGATGTTGAGTGGGAGCCTTCACACTCTTCCTGTCCTCTCTACCATTTTTTAAATCTTTAAAAATCACGTCATATCCTTGGATGATTCCATTTCCATCACCCTGCGGCACTTTGTCCCATTGCACCAGAATACTTGTCAGGCCATTGCTACGAACTGTGACATTCTGAGGTGGGGAGGTCGGTCCTAATAAAGTCAGAAATAAATATAAAGAAACAATAGGCCTTGATTTTTACCTTGTCACTCTTGGTAACTTAGCTGTCCCCATAATGGTAATGATAAAAGTATCCTTCATGACAACTTTATTTTTACTGCTTATCGCTATCCACATGTACACGTAGCAGAACTCCAGAAGTATAAATAAACAGCCAATATATCCTTCCCTCTTGCCACTACATTTGTATCCTCAAACAATATCAGGGTTGCCACTCCCTAAGATAAAATTTTACTGACCACATAACAATATTTTACTGAGCATGCATTATGTAATCGATGACCATGATTTCCCTTAACTTAACATTTGCTTCAGTTTCTTTTAAAGGTTATCACTGTGCTTCTCTTCATCTTCATAAAAATGTTTCTGAAATGACATTGTCTTGTACATAATTATCTAAGCTTCTCACAGCTTGAAAATAAAATTCCTTAATTTGTAATCAGTACTTTTATTCTCTTCTCGTTTTGCTTGTCACTCAGTGTCACATTTTACTCAATTCAGAAAACTACATTAGCCCCTGTATCCCTGCATCATGATCTGTCATGATGTCACCTGAGTGCTGTGAGTTAGCAATATTATCAAAAAAGAAAAAGAAAAAACCCTGCAAGTTCAACTGCTTTATGGCATACAATACAGTGAAGTGTTTCTTTATATTGAACACCCTGATAATAATCATTACCTCCTTCAGGTGTTGCTACTGTTTTGACGTCACTTGTTGGTCCAGCTCCAGCTGCTGTAGAAGCCTGCACACTAATGTTGTAGTTGCTTGATTTCTTCAGTGAACTCAGTTCAAGAATCTTAGTTGGAGCATTCACTGTTTTCCTGTCCTCTGTTCCACTCTTTAGATCTTTGAACAGAACTGCATATTCTGTAATGACTCCATTCTGATCATCCTGTGGCACTTCGTCCCACTGCACCAGAATACTTGTTGGGCCATTGTTGCGAGCAGTGACATTCTGAGGAGGAGAGCTGGGTCCTAATAAGTCAACAAGAAAAACAAATTCACTAATACCAAATTATTTCCCGTCTGAGAGGGTCATGCTGTATTAGGTCAATCATGAATGGTCAGTCATGGTCAAGGCTGGTTGGTCAACAGAAGGAATCAATGGAGTTGATTTAGAAAGCCCCGGACCTCTCATAGAATAAAAAGCCTCGCATAAAAGGCATCTGATTCTCAATTTCTTCAATTTTTGCCAAGGTTCATTGCTTTTATCATTTCTTACTAAGAACGACTGTCATATTTCTCAATCTGTCATCCATGTCCTGACAACAACCTAAAAAAAAAGCATTATTTTGGAGTCTCAAGCGAGAGCACAATGACCCAGAGATCACGTTAATTTCAAATATTCATGTGCTCCTTTTGTCTTCTGTGATTAGTTTTGTTTCACCAACATTGCCATCGTCCTCTCCCGATCTGTATATGCCCTGTCCCTAATAGCCAGAGTTATTCTACCTGTATAAAACATGGCCATATAGCTTTCAGTACCTAGACTTAACTAAACTGCCATCTAAATTAACTAAAACAATACAATACTGTCACCTTATTGACATAGACTCACAAGGTGAAGAAGAAGTTTTTTGCTAGTGCCGTTTAATAATTTATTATGACTTTGGGCAGGAATGAGTAAAATGTTACTTGCAGAGCCTCTTCTGCTCAGCCTCGTATTTTATTATCACAAGAAACAATATTAAGATAACTTACTGTCTTCAGCTGTCTTCACTCTCATGGAAGAACTCGCTGGTCCACCTCCAGCAGCAGTGTATGCCAGGACACTGATGTCATACTCTGTGAATTTGTCCAGCTCTGTCAGGCTTAGAGAATTAGTTGGAGCAGACACTGTTGTTGTCTTTTGTACTCCACTCTGTGATGCTGTACACATAACCTTGTATCCCTTGATGACTCCATTCTGATCACCCTGTGGTACTTCATCCCACTGCACCAGAATACTTGTTGAATCCTTGTGAGGAAATCTCACATACTGAGGTGGTTCTAATGGATATACTGTGTAATAGACATATGCAGTGCTTGAAATTAAGGTTTTAGGTTGGTTGCCCTTTGGACTGCAAATTGACTTTAAGCAACAGAAAGTTTCATAATATCTGGTTGCCCGGCCTTAAATTTACTTGCCCAACCAAACAATTAACAATTATTCGCCGAAGTGAAGGTGAATAGCGGTGGATATTTACCGAGCGGTTTCGGTGAGGTTAATATCCACCGCTATTCACCGACACTGAGGAGAATAATATTGTTTTAGTATTTACCACACAAGTTTAATAGCCAACTCCCAAATAGCTATTTTATTTCTGACAAAAGTGGGCAAAAATTGGGTTCGCACGCCATTTTGTTTTACCGAAAACCGCCGGGAGGTGAATAGTACTTGATATTCCGAGATTGAGGAGCCAATCAGAGCGTGCGGAAAGCACTATTCACTTGTGTGGTATATACTAACACTGTTAATATCAAGCACTGAAATGACTATACAGTTGTTATTGGTGGACAAATCAGAGTTGTATTTGTGGCTGTCCCTGCCTTCTCTGACACTCTTTCCCTTTCCTGTTCTCTTTCCACCACACACTAGCTCTCACTGTAAATCAAGGGAATGCCAATAAGACTGATAACTATAGAATATACAAAAAACAGATTTTGAAATTAGAAAAGTCCCATCCCAACTCAGGGATAGAAATTGTGTGATCTACTGTACAGTACAGGGCCCGGTTTTTCAAAGCACGATTAGGCTAATCCTGGATTAGGTGTAAACTTTCTTGTCATTTATAAGCCTGAAAATGTCAAGATTTTGTCCTGCAACGATTTCCTTGATACGTATTCAGCTAAAACAAGCTTTTTAATCCATATTTGAACAAAACCCTGCATTTTATCGGCAGAGAGGTCGTCAGAAAGAATTTCGTTAATCCTGGATTAGCTTAATCAGCTTTTGAAAAACCAGGCCCAGCACTGTTTGAAACTCCTTGTTGCTCATTTGCTTAGTAAATTAAAATCATTAGTTCACAAGTAAATGCAAGTATTTGGGAGGGAATATCTACATTAATTTACATACCCATGCCAACATGTTCATGGAAAACAGGCACAAATTTGCTGCCAGGTGACTTGCCCAGGACACCAATGACTGTGTCTTTTCTGCCCAACTCGACAATGATGGGTGCTCCAATGGCACAATTCCTGTCAAATCTATGCTGCTCTTGTGGTGTGATTTTAATTAGTTCATACTTTCCATGGTGCAGCTTAAACTCAAGTTGTATTACCACTTTGTCTATGAAAGTATAAGCTGAAAAGCATGGCTGAAACACTTTCAACTCCTCTTTGGACAACTTGTGATCAATTAAGTTTAAATAACATGATGGCTTTTTCACTTTAAAGTAAGAAATGCCATTTTCTTCCAAAGGGTTGTCAATCTTCATGCTCTCATGCTTTGTTTTGCGTTCCTGAAACAAACACCGCTCCGCTGTCAATCCTTGAGTGGCGTTTTGTCCAACTTTGTTCCATGTCATCAGACAATATTCCTTTGTCTTTCCTGTCTTCTTCTTCACTGCACATGCTGTTCCTGATCTGTTAACATCTTGTCCAGGGGTATGCGTATCTTCTCTGATAGCATACAGGGAACCACCTTTTTTATCTGGCCGGCTATAGGCTTGGGCTTCTCTGAAAAAAGGCATTGCTGAAAGAATGATGTCCTCAGCTGGAGAAAGAAAATACTATCAGATCAGCACACACTGGCTACAGTACATAATAGTATGTGTAATAAATACTTTGTTGAAATACTTTTTTGGTTGCAAACAAACAGGGTGCAGACTACAACACCAAATGCTTGTTTTTATATAAAAAACATATTTTATTATACTGTAACTTATTAATTAATGATCAACTACATGATTGTACAGCTATCACACACCAATTTCAAGCAAGGATCTGTAAAACAAAACCCATGTAGAGCATCACTAATAATACTCAGAGCATGATGAAAAAATAAATGACCAAATAAAACAATATAGCAGCTAGACCAAAGGTAAGTTGTGGTGGGAAACAGGGTTGCTCGACTGAAATTTAGAGGGTGTCTGCCCAAAAAACATATATCATTCTGTAAATATTTCACTACACCCTAAGATAAACAGTAAAATAGTACTTGAACTTGTCAACCTGTTTAAACTTAAATTCAAAATCATTCCCTTCGTCTTGGACTACATACATGCATATGAATACCATATCATTGATGTGGCAATGCCAGCATACTTTTTCATAATAGCAAATTATGCAACGCTCCATACAGAAGCTTTAAATTTCTTTGCCAACACTGTAAGCAATAAAAATATCATTACTCTATTCCAGATTCCAGGCATGGGAACAACAGTCACCAAGAAAGAGGACCAAGTTCGAGATGCTGATCTGTAAATTGTACACCATGAAGTCTGAAGCCTTAACCTACAATGGGTTGCAAAAATAGTTGAGACACTTGTATCATTTTCGCCCTGTTTTTCGATTTTGGACTTCTTTGCTTCTCTTCTTCCCTGCCCCCTATTGCAATGTTGTTTGAACCCTCAAATCTGTTACACAGTATTACAGGATCAACATTGAAAAGGGGGAGGGGAAAATGTTCAGATTGAGCACATATTTACTTAAAGCGAAGGGAACAAAACGCAAATATTTTTCATTTTTTAAAGAACGTCTCAACAATATTTTGCAAATCACTGTAGCTACCGTAATGATTCGAATAAGCACCCTCCTTCCAATATGCACCCCCTCTGGAATAAGCCCCACCACCACCACTTCTCTTACCGTAACAAATACATACAAGCTACGGATGTGGTGTGGAACAAGCCTTTCAAAGCAAATGTGATGGATCAACATGATGAGTGGACAGCAGGTGAAGCCCACTCTTTTACGGCTGCTAGAAATATATGTGCCATTGACTGAAGCGACACAAGGGTACTCTGGTAAATCCTTGTTATTGTTCCAGTTCTTGATAGATTGTTATTCAAGTTCTGTTTTCTATGAACTCAAATTGCGGTGGTTTTTCAAAAATTACGGTACTCTATCCATGCAGTGCCACAACCCTATACAAATTACAAGCACATCAAATGCCAAAATATGAAAGTAACTGCTGTCTCACAGGGTACATGTAACAGAAATTTGGATCTGGATATTGGGGCTCAGGTTTGCTCCCAAAGAATATAGTTCCTATAGTATAATGCAATTACAGGAATTGTGGCACTAAATTCCTATATAGTACAAAGAGGTCATTACACGGGAAGGAGTGCAATATGGCGGAGTATTTTTACGAGTCGGTTTTATTTTTTCGAGCCTGCTTCAGGCGAGAAAAAATAAAACTGACGAGTAAAAATACAGCCGTATTGCACGACTTTTCGTGTAATAAATTGTTTATTATACGACAAACGAAGCAGGGCAAACGGGAAGGAGTGCAATACGGCGGAGTATTTTTACGAGTCGGTTTTATTTTTTCGAGCCTGCTTCAGGCGAGAAAAAATAAAACTGACGAGTAAAAATACAGCCGTATTGCACGACTTTTCGTGTAATAAATTGTTTATTATACGACAAACAAAGCAGGGCAAACGTTCTCGCCGTGCGCAAAATGGAACAAAAAAATGATGCGTTCGTAAACTTTGCTTGCGAAAATTGATCATGTAAGCTAATAAACCAGTTGATCTGGTTCCTGACGAGTGCAATACGCTCCCATCTTTGCACTCGTTTTGGCCCGTATTTGCACTCGAAAATGTGAAGTCGTGTAATAAATACCTTTATTAGCTTAGTTGCTCCATTCACAGTATCATACATATAACTGAGTCAGAGTTGGTACTACCTTCCTTTATTTGGAAATCTAATAAAAAATGTTGGTTTGAAACATCAATGCTGTCCCTTAACAGTTAATATGTGTACACACACAGATTGTCTAGTCATGAGGGAAGGGGCTACTGTATGTTTAGCTGATGGAGAGCAACCACTGGGGATTGTACCGTATGCTACCTTTGTAAGCTTTGAGCAAAGGTTGTTATACAACTCCAAGTGGCAGCTGTTCTACTTAACCCTTTCACTCCCAAGTTCAAAATACAGATTCTCCTGACCTTTTAAGAAGGACCTGTATGAGCCACGCAGTGAGGAGAATTGAAAGTTTAATCAGCTTTTATCTGAGCAAGCTATCAAAAGCCAAGTTCTCCTTTAATACTGTAAATATATTTCTATTGAGCAACTGAAGGAGAAAATTGAAGTTGCTCACTCTTGGGAGTGACGGTGTCAATACTCACTCCAGAGCTACAACTAAGATAAATAAGCTTAGAATACAAAATGTCAGTGAAAATAATGCAAGCTAAATAGCAAGACAACATAAAAAGTAGTTAAATGGAAGTTCTACAAAATATGTGCCCAGTGGTGCATGTGCTTACTGTATGTGCAATTCTCTCATCAATTTTCTTATAACTTGGGCATGATCAAGAGAGCATGTACACTTCTTTTGATATATTCTCTGCTACCTGACAAAAAAGTGTCCAATCTGGTCAAAATTTGCGCTGATAAAGTTTGCCTAACAAAACAACAACACACTGTGTTGTATTTCAGTAATCAGACTGTAATCTTCTCAAATAAGTTGACCTGATTAATTTAGCAAACTTGTCTTAGTAATTCTAACTTGATGGGGGTGCAGGTGCATTCAGTGATTTACCAGTTCCCTGCTAATAAGTTAAATCAAATGTGTCTGCACCCACATTGAGTTCAAAAAATCAGCCGCAGTAAAAACCCGCTATCTCTACCTCGGTTATTTCCCTCAAAAATGAACTTGGTAGAAATTTCCCTTGGTTAGAACCCCGCTATCTCGATCCCCCGCTATCTCGAACTAATTCTCGCTTCCCTTGAGAGTTCGAGAACGGGGTTCTACTGTAGATTGTTCTGAGTGAAACATTTCGAGATCATTCTAGCGAAAGAAATAATCCACAAACTCAAACAAAATACCAGATGCCATACAAGTAGGATTACATGCCAGGATCTCCAGAAAGCAAAGGCACACATCGAAATAATCACAGAATACCCAATCGTAGCAATCTGGAGAAGCCAACTAGTCCACTATAAGTGTCGATTGTTGATTTTACAATAACACGTCAGTTTCTCGCTTTGTGATTGGCTAATTTTCATTATCAATAAGAGGACAGACACATAAAATCGAGTGCTGACGACAGTGATTTGGACGAAGAAGGTGAATTCAGCTTCAAATAATTTACCTCAGTTCTTGCAAAAGCGACATTCGGCATTTGAAGTAGAGAACCAGAAGTGTTCAGAGGCGAATTTCCTTGAGCTTTGTCTTGAATTTGTCGAGAAAACTGCAGCAGAAAAGCGTCTAGTTTCATTTCTTTCCAACTTCTTTGACAAAATTTTATTTTGCACTGCGCGAAATGCTCACGTCAAACTGTCACTTTTTGGCCAATGAAATGTCTTGAATTTCAACCTCGACCAATTAGAAAGCGGGAAAAGTTGTTGACAACATTTCGGTCAAAACGAACAAAATCCAGTTTTCTTGCGTGTTTTCCCCGCGTCGTCGCTTGAGTTTTGTTATTGTAAAAAACAAATTGACGCCAGTTTTTTATGTGTCTGTCCTCTTATTGATCATGAAACGCGTCATAACATTGTCAAAAAGTTGCGGATCCACTCGGCGAAGCGCCTCGTGGATCCACAACTTTTTGACAATGTTATGACGCGTTTCATGATCAATAAGAGGACAGACACATAAAAAACTGACGTCAATTTGTTAAAATGATAGCTGCGTGCAGGCTTCGCCATGCTACTGACAGCAGATCGCAATGTCGTCCTCAGAGACACTTGCAGGGCGAGATAATTAATAATCAAACCGAAGAAATGGATCCGAATGAGAAACGGGACCACACGTAGTAAATATGTATCGCAGCGAAAATGCAGCCTTGCAATGTCGATTTTAGCGATCAAACATAAATGATCGCGAAGATAATGCTATTTCCTACTTTCTTAAACTATCTTATTGGTTTCTTACCAGCAAGGAAGTGGAAATTTCGCTGAAAACAGCGCCACACCAGCAAGACAGCCCACTAAGTATTATTTGGCAATGCTGCGCACGCGCGAACTGCGATTATTGCAAGCTCGTTCCCAG
This sequence comes from Plumapathes pennacea, assembly GCA_964036295.1. Lineage (NCBI taxonomy): Eukaryota > Metazoa > Cnidaria > Anthozoa > Antipatharia > Myriopathidae > Plumapathes > Plumapathes pennacea. The sequence continues at coordinate 5,094,779 of OZ038464.1, forward strand.
GGTTATCCGTGGATGGCCCTGGGAACGACCTGGGAACAGCAACCCGGGGGGTTTAACCACTTCTCGGTTTAGTGACATATAAAGTTTTAAAAAGAGTTTCTCCTAAAGGTCCGCTTTTGGATGTGGAAGCCAAAATTTTGCAACGATTAGATCACGTGATCCAACCGACACGTTTGTTATTGAAAAACTCGACTTTTGAGTAGAGCATTAAAAAAACATGCAGACTTGCAAAATTTATGGCAATCCAATCTTCAAAAGACTGGTTTGTTGTGACCCACCCCTGGAGTTATGCACAATTACTTAAGCCTGGTCCTCACTAGCGCATAAGCATAAGCATAAGCACAAGCATAAGAATAAGAGATGTTTGATCCTTATGCTTATGCTTATGTCGCCACTGTCGCTCTCTTATTCTTATTCTTATGCTTATGTCGCCACTGTCGCTATCTTATTCTTATTCTTATGCTTATGTCGCCACTGTCGCTCTCTTATTCTTATGCTATGTCGTCACTGTCGCTCTCTTATTCTTATGCTTATGCTTATGCTTCTGCGCTAGTGAGGACAAGGCTTTATGATCCGCCCCCACGGTGTGGGGGTGAGAAGGGGATTTTGAGGGTTCTTCACCCCCACCCCCTTCCCTGCTTATTTTGCCTTTACTTCGTTATTCCAAACCCCTGTGCTATCAATAAAATTTTCCTCGGGTTGCTTTGGCCTGTCCAAAGATGCCTGTGGTGGTGAAGTGTTCAAACTGCGTGAAGAGAATTTGGACTGAACAGAGGACAAACTTTGATGACCCCACCCTACCCCCCCCCCCCCCCCCCCACAAGAACCTGCCCGTTTTATTGGCAGCCTTTTCAGCAGCCTGTTCGAAATGAAGCAAAACGGAATAAATGAAACTAGCGCTGTTGACACCGATTTGCTTTGTGTTATAGAGTACAGAACAATGTGATTCAGATCCAGCACAGCAATTCAAAGAATTTCAGCTCCGTTAGGTAGAAACGCTGTGGTAAACTTTTTTGGACTTTGATTGTCTATTTTTCCCGGGCAAATGAATCAGCGCCCCATCCCCCACCTTCCCCCGACTTTAACTACACTCTGTTGTAGAATACAGCACATTGTAATTCAGTTCCTGTACAACACAGTGAAAAACTTCAGTTCTGTAGAAAAACAGCCGGCCGTAAGTAACTTTTTTTCGAATTTGATTGCTTATTTCTCCCAGGAAAATGAATCAGTAGCTCCGCCTTGACTTTAACTACAGTATTGCCTATTACCTGCAGTACTAAACAAACTCCACTAAATTGCTTGTAAGTACAAAAGTCTGTTTTACGAAGTGCAGCACACGACTACAAAAACACATGAACATCGTTTCTCTTTCGTAGGAACGGATTCGAAAACAACGCAAGCAAATGGCGACTGCTTTCGACAGAGCGCTTGTAGGTGAGTTTGAAACATAGCTGTCAAATTCGACCAATTAGAAGGTTTTTTGGACGTCGTGATTCCTTGTGATTGGTTCAAAGTGCGCGGTGTCGGCGTCAGCACAACTCCCGCTTGTTCTTGCCAAAGGATTTCCTTCCACACAGCCGGCGTTTTCACTGTTTTCAGCGCAATTTCAAGGTTTGTCTGTTCGTTTTATTGACTTACTTCATTCTGCTTAGTTTGCACCACTTTTTGAGATGGTTTCTTTAGAGCTAGAATAACATTTGTAGGCTCTCCTCATCTTGGAAAGAAAGCAAGAAACTAGGGACTTTCTAGAATTTGAACAAGTGTCAAAGAATGCAGTAACAACAGCTGCTCGAGAAGATAAAATTTGACGGCAAGAAATGCCCTTGTCTTATGTTTTCTATCTGCTTTTCACTGAAGAATACTTTTGTGCATGTAATTTACATGCTATACACGTGTTTTATAAGTTTTCTTCTAACAATGTTTGTTGTTTTGCTTGCAGATTCGCCGCTCGTCGAACGTAAACCTTGTCAATTTCACAAAAGAAATGAGCATTTGGGAAAACGCGTCGTTCGGACCAGTGAAAGGAAAACCCTTGAGTCCTTTCATTTCAAAGTTAAAACTTCTCTTGAATGACGAGAAGTACTACCGTGCTATTCACTGGTCGGAAAATGGCACTTCAATCGTCATTACTGACGGGGAAACGTTCAAGAAGCTCGTGTTGGACCGGAGCGAAGAAATGTTCAAAACCAGGAATTTCACCAGTTTTGTCCGGCAGCTGAACCTCTATGGTTTCCGTAAAGTCCCTGTTAGTGGAAAGGCCGATCCGTCAAAGAACATGAGGTTTGAACATCTCAATTTCAAGCGAGATAAACCAGAGCTGATGCATCTTGTCTGCAGGACCTGCCCATCCAGGAAGAAGAAGAGAACAACGTCTACTTCCACTTCTGCAAAGCATTCCAACAGCAAATACTATTCCAGGAGGTGCAGCACTTTTCCAGGGGCCGCAACAGGCGCTGAGGCAGAAGAGTATGAAGAAAGCACCGACGAGTCGTTCAGCGAGAGCCTCGTAAATTCGTCACCAAATAAAAATGGCAGCGAGTTTAACCATTCGCAAAACTCGCCATTTGTCGCCAACGCTGAAAACAAGGCCCTGGAATTTAACCACATGTACCAGAAGTTTCAGGAAGAACGAGTTGCTGTGCAGTTGTTGCTGAATTTACGAAATTCCACGCCTTCTCCGTCCTATGAAAACTTGCAACCTCCAGCGCCGCCAATGCCATTCGAACCGGTACGTTACCCAATGTATCCGTTTTATCCCACTTCTCCTCCTATTCTTGGTCCATACAACTATTACTAAAGACAAGGAACCTTTTTACAATACACTAAGTGTACGTAATGTTATAACTCGGAACGCAAGGGGAAAAATACAACAGCTGGAAAAAGTACTCAAAATTTACGAAATTTTCAATTTCATATAATTTCATTTAACATGTTCTTGCACATTCTTGGACGAGCAAAATATTCAAACGAATTTAATACTGACGGGTAAGCAAGCATTCAAGTCGTTTTGCACAAACGTGCCGATAAATATATTTCTTGTAAATTTTATAGTGCTTTTCCAGAGATGGTGTTAATTCATTTCTTGGTGATTTTGAATTTATCAAAATAGCTTGTTACACCCTTATTATTTGTTAATTTTGGACATGAGTGAGAATTGTATAATATTTTTTGAGGCCAGGCTTGTCGTTTAGTCAGTTTTTAGTGGCTTATTTATATATTTATTACGTATTTTAAAGGTACATTTTTGTCATTACCCAGGCCAGAATGTACATATTATATTTCCTGCATAACATTTTTCTTTATAACTACAGCTCTAATACGAAAGTATGTGTTTGAGTAGAAAGTCTTCAAATTTCTCAGAATTGCTGCAATTTTATGCGCATAGTTTATTTATATTGAACAAGGCGCTTTTTATATTTTAATTTACAGTATATTATAATTCTTTGGCAATTCCTTGGATAGCTGGAGCAGGACCCATTAGTGTGCTACAAATTGTGCTGATTCCAAAATGTTTTTTTCAGTTTAATTTGGCAAGAAATAGATGCTATTTACCCCAAAAACATATCGTTAACTTTTAATTCTAAGTCAGTAGTGGCTGGGTATGTGACTTCCTTTTTAGTAAATATAAATACGAGAGTTTGAATCAATAAAAGGCCCACAAAAAAACCTCAGAAATTCTCCATGCTATAAGTCCGGCTTTCACTCCCAGGCCGAATAATGAACTCTTTAGGTCTCTCATATAGAGATATATATATAGGCTGTGCAGATAACTTGATTTTCGATACTTTCTCATAAAATTTGGTTCAAGTCAATTATCATAAATGTACTCGTATTTTTTTCTGACATGTTTAGCAGAGTTTGCAGGAAAATATTAGGGGAGTGAAAGAGTTCATAATGTTGTAAGCACTACAAAGAAGCCGAGATATTTTTTTTCTTTTTGGTCTGCTCAAAGCAACAGTTTAAAAATCCAGTTATCCTTGGCAGCCATTTCTGCTAAAACAATCAGTACAATATATTTATAGGTTTACACAGCCTGCTTCAAATTTTCGTATTTAAAATTGTCACAAATGTGTTTATTGACTGACTGTCAACTTTTTTGGCTCTGGCAGTATTTTAATAAAGTGACGTAAATTTACAAATGGAGACAGAAGTGAATTTATTGTTGTACTTGTCATCAGAACGAATGTAAATTGAGTTGCTAATCTAATCCTCGGACGCACAGGGACCCCCTCAGAATTTTTTTTAGAATCTTTTCAAACTAAAAAACCGGAGGTAAATATTCCGGAGTCAAAAAACGGAATCATCAAAAAAACTCAAAATCCGGAAATCGAGTGAAAAATAACTTACTAATCATTGTATATCTCTTCTCAATATCTGGGCCAGGGCCCGGTTTTTTGAAAGTCGATTAAGCTAATCCAGGATTAACGAAATTCTTTCTCTCGACCTCTCTGCCAATAAACTGCAGGATTTTGTTCAAATATGGATTAAGGTTGATTAAGCTTGTTTTAGCTGACTACGTATCAAGGAAATTGTTGCAGGACAAAACCTTCACATTTTCAGGCTTATAAATGACAAGAAAGTTTACACCTAATCCAGGATTAGCCTAATCGTGCGTTGAAAAACCGGGCCCTGGTTTTCCAAAGCACGATTAGGCTAATCCTCGATTAGGTCTAAAATTTTCTTGTCATTTTTAAGCCTGAAAATGAGAAGGTTTCGTCCACAACGACTTCCTTGGGGCGTTTTTAAACCGAAACAAGCTTTCTAATCCATATTTGAATAAATCCCTGCAATTTATTGGCAGAGAGCTTGAGAGAAAAAAAAAGTTAATCCTGGATTAGCTTAATCGGCTCTCTTCTCAATATCTGGGCCAGGGCCCGGTTTTTCGAAAGTCGATTAAGCTATTAAATCTAGGATTAACGAAATTCTTTCTCTCGACCTCTCTACCAATAAACTGCTAGCTTTTGTTCGAAGATGGATTAGAAAGCTTGTTCCAATTTAAAACGTTATCAAGAAAGTCATTGTGGACAAAACGTTCACGTTTTCAGGCTAAAAAATGACAAAAAAGTTTAGACGTAATCCAGGATTAGCCTAATCGTGCTTTGAAAAACCGGGCCTAGAGTTCTAACGCAACAGTGGCATGTCGCCGGCTTTGAGTCATAAACGAGCTTGGGAATCATGGATTCTTGGATTTATAACACCAAACGCTTTTGGCGTATTTTTGTTCATTCAAAACTCAGCTTCCTATAGATACGTTTTGAGCTAAAACAGAACGTTCATTTTTGGGAACTGTTCACAAAAACATTTAGGGAGGGGGACTGAAGAAAAACTGGTCTATAGTGCAAAGAAATTCAAGAACCCTTAGTCTAAAGAGAAATGTACCCCCTTTTCATAACCCGAGATATTTTGGGGTACCCCATATCCCACCCACTAGCTTCTCCCCGCTCCTTATCATGACGGCTCACTACAGCGAAGAATACCCCCGGAGGGAAATTGGGTAGGGGGGTTCCGCTGACTCTATAATACCCTGACCCTATTCAAGACACAAAAATGGAAATTTTGCTACCCTGTCTAAGACAAAGTGCTCTAATTTGATACCCTGTTCAAGACTAAGTTTCATAAGTTAGCCTGCGTTGCACGCGTTTCCACTGGAACATATGAAAAAATCATGCGAAAACGGACAAGAGCTAAAATTTAGTTGAGGGGGGAGGGGAAGAGGAGAAAATCTTCAGAAAATAACCCTGTTTAAGATACGAAAATGTAAAATTTGATACCCTGTTTAAGACAGAAGACCCATAAAATGATACCCTATCGGGCGGAACATCCCTATATAGGAAATATATGGGAGTACCCCCCCCCCCCCCCCCCGGGAGAATACCATACCTTAAATCTGAGGCCCGTTTCAAACGTCGCGCCACTTCCGCGCCGAATTCAGTGTAAATTAGCTCAAAACAATGGATTTTGCTCATTTGCATTGAGTTCAGCACGGCAGCGGCGTGACTTGAAACGTGCGCAAGAAGAAGTTTCTGAGCTCACTTTCAGGGATCAGTTGCAGATAATCAGTGGAACGGCCAGCCACCCCCCACTCCCCTTCTGTTACAAATATATCTCCGTGATCTGTAACTGCAGACTTTTTCTCTTCTCTTCTGTTTCACTGTCTCCAAACTGATCTAAGACTATGACTATGGCCCCGTTTATATAAAGAAAAGTTGTCCCGGGTTCCACCGAGAAAACTTTACTGAGCGTTTACGCGGAAATATTTTGTCTCGGTTAAACCTGTTCAAAGCTTGCCGTCCACTCAAATGCGGGGGGGGGGGGGGGGGGTAGATTTGCGTGAACATAACAATTACAAAACTATTTAAAGGTTTTAGACCACAGTCTTTGCCTTCATTAGAATAGTGAAAAATGAAAACAGTAGGAAAACTTACGGCCTTTATGCTGAAAAACGAAAAGTTTACAGAAATGCCCTTGCTAGGCTAGCTACGCCCCTGATAACAATGACGCAACAAATACCAGCCGCGAAAGCGCAGTAGACACAAAAAGCATCAACTGAGTGTTGTCTTGTTGTCTCTTCAACAATTTTCTTATCCAGTACCCCCTTGGTAAGAGATTATTTTTCAGATATCCCCTAACTCCTACCTCAATTTTTTTCGGACAGCCCCTTTTCTTGCATCAGCCCCCCACCCCTCCCCTTCTACATGTTTTTATTTTTATTTTATTTGTTTTTTTTTTTGTGAACGCCGATCCTAGTTGGTCTACGTCTTGTAAGCCCACACTTCTTGGCCAAGAGGTCGAGAAATGGTTAGGTGTGCTCGATTGTGTGAAAACCAGGTCTAGTTTCTCTGTAAGTACTGACAGAAGTTCCAAATAGACCACAAATTACTATTTTTAACTGAATAATCGACTAGCTGTGGCTGAGATTGCATGCAGCGCCCCACGGTATGTTTTGAACAACTCTGTGGGCGACAGTTGACTATACCTGTCAATTTTCAACCAATTAGAAGATTTTTCGAAACCGCAAAGCTTCCTCGTGATTGGCTGAACTTTGCAGTGCGTGCCACTTCTCGTCTCAGACGAAAGAGCTCTACTCGGCGTTCTCACGGTTTTGGGCGCAAGTATTTAAGGTTCGTCATGTTTGTTTGTCATTTATCCTACTATTTTTTATTTACAAGCGCCGTGTGTTTGTGTAAGCTAGTAGTTTTAATGCCCAAAAGAACGTTTCAATCGAAACTGAAATATTCTTACATGTTTCTGAAATTTTATTACGTTGTTACAGTGCGAGTGTTATTTTGATCGCAACAAACACTCCCGGTCGAGTGAAGTTCACTAACTGTACTCACCGAACTGAACTTTGTAGCTAATAGTGTTGTTTGTGTTTGCAGCCTCCGCTTTGCAAAGCACATTTCCAGAAGAAATGAGCTTTCTGGCGGGGAACGCTTTGGTCGCAAAAAATAGAAGAAACCTGAGGCGGCCTTTCTTTGTTTCAAAGCTTAAACTTCTCTTAGATGACGAGAAGTATCACCAAGCTATTCACTGGTCGGAAAATGGAACTGCTGTTGTCATTACAGATGTTGAAACGTTCCAGAGGCTCGTATTGGACCGGAGTCGCGAAGAAACCGGGTTATTCAAGACCAGGAAATTTGAAAGTTTTGTACGGCAGCTGAATTTGCATGGTTTCCGAAAAGTTAAAGTATGGGTCAATGGGAAGGTTGCCTATCCGACGAAGAACATGATTTTTAAGCACCTCAATTTTAAGCGGGATAAGCCAGAGCTTATGCACCTTGTCTGCAAAAATTACCTTCCTCCTCGGATGAAGAACAAAGCATCTACTCAGCTCCCGTCTGCAAACCCAAGCAAGTGCATTTTTTCAGAGGCTGCAAAAAGCGCTGAGATCGAGAATAGCGAGACTCTTAATTTCTCACCAAACAGAGATGGCAGCGAATTTAACCACTGGCACAACTCGCCACTTGAAGTTTCGAGCAGTAACAAGGCGTTGGAAGCTTACATGTGCGAGACATTTCTAGAAGAACAACACGCTGCCGCACAGCTGTTGCTGAATTTTCAAGATTTAGCAACATCTCTGAGCTACACAAATGTGCTGGACTGGCAACTTTCACCGGCGCCAATGTCGTTTGAACCGACATGTTGTCCACTGCCCACTTTCTACACCACTATGTAAAAAGTTGGTGAACCGACCTCACGCTTACGAGATTCCACAAAGCAGATTGAAGGGCTGCACTCCTGTATTTCATGTTGTTTATATTTATATACGATTGTTAGTATCCACCACCCCCCCCCCCCCCCCCCCCACCCCCCCTTCCTACTCTCTCTTGCAACCCTCCCCTTGGCTTGGGTTAACAGGTAGGATGGATCATGAATTACCCTTTTCATTTTGTTACTGTTCAAATGTTACACTTTTATGGCAAGTTTCAAAGTCAATACCCTGTTATTAAACATGAACTTTACATCTTATTCATGAGGCCAGAGTTACTGTGAATAAGATTTGTTAGTAGCTTTTTCAGGCTAGATATGTTGCCGTGAATGACATTGTGGAAAATTTGTTCTATTTCTAATCATTTATGATAAATTATTTCAGAATTTTTTATTCTGTAGTTAAATCTTTCTGGTTCATATTTTTATTGTTACAAAATGTGGAAATTTCCTTGATATTTGGCACAGCATTGCAAAGTTCATAGTTGTTGGATTATCACTTTTCTTGCATTTCAGCATTTGACAAAAGAGTTTGGTATAAAGTGACAAAAAAAAAAAAGAAAGCATAGAAAATAATACTGCAAGAAGAAAATTGAAAAACAAGAGAAATAAATGCCAGATTGTTGTATTTTGAGTGGTTTTTCATATGACTGTCAGAACTGGATTGTGTCAAAGCGAGTTTGACAATGGAAACAACCATGGCAAAACCTGGCTTTGCCTACCCCACCTGGCTCTGCTCAACAAATTGGTTTCTTCTTCAAAGTAAAACCAGATAAAATTATTTTGGGCTTTGGTCAGTCGGAAGTGTCTTCTTTGTGATTGGCACTGTAGTAATAGTTGGCTTGGAGTCATTTCACTATCATGATTTATAGAACTGTATAACTGGTTCAGTTTGTGCCATAGACAAGTATTGTTTGAAGTTTCTACTATTTTCACATCTTGACTGAAATGTTGAAAAAAAAAAACAGTAAGGATGAAGAAACTTTAGTCCCAAAAAAAAAAAAAACAAAAACAAAAACAAAAAAAATAAAAGCCATTCCACCCCTCCCTCCCTCAGCCCGAGCTGCCCGGCCCGGGGAACGGGCACGAGCTTGTCCCACAATGCTCCCCGGTGAAGTTGATAATGGCGGTCGCTTGACGTACACATGCTGGAAAGATCGGCCTAATAACTCGCTCTGAATAGCATCTACAAAGTCCAAAATGCCTCCAGTAACTCTCGACGAGGATGTTAACACAGGAGAAAACAATCAAACAGTTGCAAAACCGACGATCGGGATCATCTACCCGCCTCCCGAAGTAAGGAGTATCCGATACATGTCTGATGAAATGTCCCGTGTAGTTTGTGTTATACGTATAATGCTGTAGAGAGTTTCTGTAGTATGCTGCATGTGAAATAATTGCTTCCCTGTGGCTGATTTTTCCCCGCGTTAATGCTGTTTAAATCATTGGCCAGTCGTTGTGGATCGTCGTTGAGCTTAAACAATGCAATTTTCTGTCACAAACATTGAAGAAGAGACATTATAGTCAATCACTCAGCTTCAGTATGCCTCTGAGCAAACTGTCGAAGGCCACGTTCTCCATACTTATGACATGTCTTTGGTGAGAGGCAAAGGAGAAAATCGAAGTGTGATCAAGACATCCCATCAAGACATTTTTGGTTAATTTTTGTCACCCAGAAGTATGATCATATATCGTGCACACGTTGACTTGTAATCAGCTGCATCACTGGTTTTAAGACCAAATCTACAGTGCACCGTATTCTTGGGTTGCATGTGGCGTCATGTTAAATCAAAGATTGGTTATTAGTCCCTATTGTATTCAGAACCAACATGGCCATTCTGAATTTCCAAGGATTAATAAATTGCAATTCAAAAAATACATTGATTTAATAATTATAATATTGATAGAGTTGAAAACCATGCTTAGTCAGATACATACAGTAGTATACTGTAGCCTCACTAGTAATACTGTAAATTATTGTGTGTATTACAAGAACTGTGGTTTGTGCTTCATGTGCAGTGTGTGTAGTGTTCCTGTGTCTTATCTATTGATCATCATACACATCATATACATGTTTTATGGTTGCATTCATTTGATAAATTTTCAAAGCTGACACTGTAAACATGTCTGAGATTACATTTTTCAGGGATCCGAAGTCAATGTACATGTTCTGAGAGATATATATGTATGGCTTTCATTCTATTGGCCAAGTGTACTTCATGTACCAGTTATAGTGAAGTAACATCATTATCTACTTTGTCAGTTTGCTAACTTGTGTAATATTATGTCAAAGGCAAGTTGTTTTCAGTTCTTAACACTGTTCAGATATTGTTGATAAAACTGCAAGCTTTGTTGCAAGAAATGGTAAGTATCACATGATACAGTAGTTTCTGCACACTGCATACTGTCGAACCAAACACAAACTACTGAGTTGATTAAGTGGTTTTTGATTGGTTTGACAGTAGGTTTTTTTACAGCCTCTATGATTGGCAGTGTAACATACAATTAGAACTCCCCACTATTTCGAACTTGGTTATTCAAACTTCCCGCTACGTGTATCTCAAACTGAAGCAGATTTCCCTTGAAAAAGAACTTGGTACAAAATTCCCTTGGTAGAACCCTGCTTCTGTATATCAATCCCCCACTATCTCAAGCTTTCTTGCTTTCCTTAAAAGTACAGATAGTGGGTTCTACTGTTCAATGTATATATTGTTTTGGTTGAAAACCACCCAGGTTGAACATCTTGGCAAGATCTTGTAAGACCCTTTAAGATCTTGCTAAGATCTTGTCTTAGCAGAATCTTACCAAGATCTTGGATAAATCTTGCCTAATCTTGATAAGATCTTGCTAAGATCTTGCTCAAGGATTTTTTTGTAAGATCTTACAAGATCTTGTTGCAATCTTGCCAAGATCTTGCAAGATCAGCCAAGATTGTAAGTAAGATCCTGCCAAGATCTTAGGTAATATTCTGTCAAGGTCTTGGTAAGATCTTACCAAGATCTTGGCCAGATCCTGCCAAGATCTTACTTTAGGTAAGATTCTCAACCTGGGCATTGTTGTTACTGTCAACTGTAGCGTGTAATGCAGCTGAAATCAGAAGAAATTTTTTATCACATATAGTAAAATACAATAAAATGCTGTGCACCCGCAACAGTCATTCTGGAGGCTATTCTGACCTGGACGATCACAGCCAAGGTACTATACAGTAAACTTTTATCCCTTTACTCCAGGTGCTGAGTTTGAGTCCAGGATTCGTCAGAATGAAATCAACAATCCCAAGTTTAACTTCTTGAACCCAGGAGATCCATACAATGCATATTTTCAACACAAAGTTGTGGATTTCAAAGAACAGGATGCCAAAGGTACAGTTTCTAAAATAATGTGGGGTTCGTACAATCTTGAAAAGCCAATACTGAATCAATATTGAATCTACTGCTTGTCATGAGAAGTCGTTGGATTCAGAAAGACTTAAATCTAGACAGCATCTCTTGTTGTTGATGATATCACAATAAAATTCAGTAAACACCTTTTGAAGAACAAAGTCGGAAATGCATTTAATTGAGAAGATTAAAGGACTGAAAATATTCATTTTACTCATTTGAATGGAATACAGGGTTTGTACAGTCTTAAAAAGCCCTTCAATAAATTTGATTGCTTGTCTTGAGAAGTTGTTGAGTTCAAAAAGTTATTGAATCTAGATGGCAGTCCTTGAAAATTTTAATGAATTTCATTATAATACATTACACTTTAAAAAACTAGAAAATCTTCATTTTACTCATTGGAATGCAGAGGAAAAGTGGTTCACAACATTCTGTGTATTTGTTCTTTTCTCAGGTATAGATTTATCTGCCATTCAACAAGCAGTTCCTCAAAAGGTAAGTAAAATACTTTGCAGTTGCACTGTCTGGGAAAAGTTTATTATAAAATAACTATGATACTACGTGCACCCTGATTGGCTAAATAACTGTGTTAGATGAGAGTATATTACACGCTGACGCAATATGCAATGTTTTTTACTTGACTAAGTATTTTGTAAAGAAATATATAACGCGTCACTGTGTAATATAGCCTCATCTAAACACTTGGGAAGTTGGTAGAACACTCGGCAGCCTCCTGGTTTCCTTACGCTACTCTCGTGTTCTCCCAACTTCCCGTGTGTTTAGATGAGGCTATATTACACAGTGACACATTATACATTTCTTAACTCAGATCCAAGCTCATTGTATTTCTGACCTGCAGATGTAAAATTACAGTACCTGTAATGTGCAGTAATCTGATCTGCAATTATTACCTAATATGAAAAGTACATAGAACAAAGTTATTGTATGGCTGATCACATGTTTGTAAGGTTGTGTATGGTAATTATTATGTTTAACCCTTTCACTGCTGAGCTCATAATACAAATATTCTCCCAACCATTCAAGAAGAAAATGTAAAAGAAAAATAATATAAAAGTTGATCACTCTCAGGAGTAAAGCTTGGTTAATGAGCTCAGATTACAAATTCTCCTAACTATTCAAGAAGAAAATGTATGAGTGATATAATGAGAATTGATAGGCGAATCAGCTTTCGTCTGATTGAACTATCAAGTGTCATATTCTCCATACTGTATGATATATCTCTGGTGAGAGAGACTGAAGGAGAAAATTGAAGTTGATCACTCTCAGGAGTGAAAGCTGGGTTAATCAAGATCTACACTGTAGCTTCATGACAAATACAAAAAGGAGAAAAATTTTAAATGAATACTCAGCCATTGCTTGTACAATCTGTTGTGGTTTTCTCTTTTTTTTTTTTTTTTTTCGCAGCTCAGGACAGATAAAAAGGAAAAGAATCTAAAATGAGTGCAGCTACTGTAGTACAGTTAGCAATACTAACTTGTGACTTTTGTTGTGGTTTTGTTTCTCTTTCTTTCTTTGTCGCAGCCCAGTCTAGCTCAGTTTACGCAACAAGTGGCAGTAGCAGAAGCCCCAGTTCCAAAGGAACCACCCCCAGAATATGAATTCATGGCCGATCCTCCATCCATTTCTGCCTTGGACCTGTATGTATTACGGTGCACATGTATTTATTTGTTTATCATTGAACAGATATCTTACTTTATTACTGTATGTTTTTGTTATGACATCATATTAAAGTCTGTGTTGAGTAGCTGTGACCTGAGTGAAACATCACTATTGTTTCTGAATATTATGCATACTAGGTGTGGCTTTCTAAAATTGCAACTTTGTAACTACTGCACAGTACATATACTGTCATTAATTTATTATCGTCAGAGTTTTGCTGGATTTTGATGGCCACAGCCATCACTTAATAAATCTCCCATATGACAAACTATATGTTCCCTCCACATACTATACAGTATATATACTAAGCTGAAAAGCAGCAGTCTGCTAAACAGCTTGGGAGTTGACTTGAAAATTCATACATGCTGAATTGTGCTTCAAAAGACTTTTCCCCCTCAATTTTGAGTTGATGGTTTTTTCAGATGTTTTCACTTTGCTATTGATAGTTTACTCAAATGAAGAATATTTAATCAATATTCTCACAAGATCACTGCACTCAGCATTTTTTTCTTGAATGATTAGGATAATCTGTATATAATAAACTTGGGACTGAAAGGGTTAAAAAAAATCTATGTATAAAACTGAATATTATAATTCTATTATTTTATAGAAACATTGTGAAGTTGACTGCACAGTTTGTGGCAAGGAATGGACGGCAGTTTTTGTCAAATCTGATGAACAGAGAGCAGGTACAAATAAATCTCCCTTGCGAAATGTTGTGCTGAGGAGATGCTGCTGAAGGAGACCATGTTAACGTTAAACTATCTTGTTGTTGCAGAGAAACTACCAGTTTGATTTCTTGCGGCCTCAACACAGCCTGTTCAACTATTTCACTAAGTTAGTGGAGCAGTACACCAAGGTATGGAGGCTGTTGAATGCAGTTTACCTCTTTCACTCCTGAGAGTGATTAACTTCAATTTTCTCCTTCAGTTTCTCACCAGAGATATGTGATACAGTGTGAAGAATTTGCCGTTTGATAGTTCAATCGGACGAAAGCTGATTCACCTATCAATTCTTACTATATCCCTCATACACTTTCTTCTTGAATGATTAGGAGAATTTGTTCATTGAGCTAAACAGTATTCTGCTGCACTATTCATGCAGCTTGGTTTGCAGCTGACACAGCAACATCATGCAAATAAGGAAATTATTTAAATGTGGCTTAAAAATTCAAGTTAGTGTTCAATACATGGAAGGTCAATGTGTGAAAACTGGATGATGTTAAGAAACTTGAGTCGAGCTTTCGAGCATTGGCCCTTCACCGTGTACATGAACATTTTATTTCACTGCCTTGTTTGTGTGTGTCATTGCATCTCTGGACCTCCACTTGCCTCCCTGTCTCACCTTGCTTTTTCTCAGAAATGTCACTTTTTTCAGAAATGTCATATTGTCATTTATAGTTTAGTTCACTGTCTGTGTGTTGTCTTTCTCTTGTTCTGAAGGTTTTAATTCCTCCAAGTGACATCAAAGAAAAACTCAGCAAGGATATTGAAAAGCCTCAAGTGGTATGTACTGTAAGATACTGTATTTGCTTGGATCAGGCCAACACTGTTTCTGTATTATTTGTTTGTTTTCACTTGACACATTCATTTGTTTACAGATACTTGACCGAGTTAAATACAGAGTGGAATGGATCCGGCATCAAGAACGGGAGAGGAAAAAACTGGAAGATGAAAGAGAGAAAGAAAGAGGTTGGTGCCTGTCAATAGACTGTATTCTCAAGGTTGTGAGCGCATCCAAGCCCAACAGGCCATAAAATTTTTTTGATGAGCACTCATGCGTGAACGTTATAGAAAACGGCCTTAAAACTCAAGATAGCTCTCCTAACTCAAATAAGAGCACAGGATCAAGCATTTACGTCGAGGCCAAATACAGGAGGTGCAACACTGGAGATGTGACAATGCCCCCCCCCCCCCCCCCCTCCCTCTCATTGTAGAGGGAACCGAAGACCAGAGTATAGGGAATAACTCAAAGCTTTAATAGTTCTCACGGTGCGCGCTGTACTCTCTACCTCGTGCGTTTTCTAACCGGTTCTTAACTGGTTCTGCTGAGTAACCACGTGTCCTACTACATCATTCAGTTATCAGTCATTGTAGAATAATATTTGTCTTGCAGTTGCATTTGCATCAATTGACTGGCATGACTTTGTTGTTGTGGAGACTGTGGACTTTAAAGAGCATGAAACAGGTATGGAACTCTTTCTGAACTCTCTCTAAGGCCTACGTATCTCTAAGGCAAACACTAAGTGCTAATCCCTTATAGAAAGTTCACTGTATTATTTTTACAGGTGTGTCTTACTTTTACATGTTTGTTGTGATGGTGCTGAATTGTCTTCTTGTCTTGTTTAACAGGAAACTTACCTCCTCCTGTAACGAGGGAACAGCTTGGTGCAAGAATCTTGGCTCAAGAAAGATATGAGCACATCAAGGTTTGTTTAATAATGAATAATAATGATGGTGGATTTATTTTGTGCATTTTGCAATAGCTGTTTTTTCGTAAGTGTTGATGAGATGAGATCGGACAAGGTTTATACAAACTATTTAATAAAAAATGAACAAAACAAAAAATCAAAAATCGCTGACATCGCATTGGAGAAGAATATGTTGCCTACAGCTCACGAAAATTTGAGCAATATTGACCAACACGCTCGAAAGTTTTGTTTCCCGAAAGACCTGATATTTCGCGAAAATCTTTCATCGTGTATGGAAAATGTAATACTAGATCTGCATTCTTCAGTCCCAGACCTTTACAACGGTATATTGTACGTGTATATATCTTAAATAGCAACGCTACAATGGTTCCTTTCCCGAGAATATATTTGAGGAACGCGCGACCCTTTATCGAGACCTTAATCACTCCTGGGTGTGAAAGGTTAGATTTAAGTTATAATTGTACTCTGTGACTGTAAACCAGTATTGATCTCTAACAAGTCTTTCTAACTATAGGATGACAATACCAATGCTGAAGATGTCGATATGAATATGGATGTTGAGATGGAAGTGGAAGAACCAGAATCCTCCGCTCCTCTTCCTCCACCTGGACAAGTAAGTGATAGCATTACGAGACAAGTTGTAACAAGACCACGCATTAGACCTTTTTGTCGAGGTTGCGCGCGCGTCCAACCTTGACGGGCCACAGCCTTCGATATGAGAATTGTTTAGCGAGCACTCATGCATGAACGTTGTAAAAAACGGCTCTAAAACTCAAGACAGTTGTCTCATT
The DNA here is from genome assembly GCA_964036295.1 of Plumapathes pennacea. Classification (NCBI taxonomy): domain Eukaryota; kingdom Metazoa; phylum Cnidaria; class Anthozoa; order Antipatharia; family Myriopathidae; genus Plumapathes; species Plumapathes pennacea. The sequence continues at coordinate 5,111,269 of OZ038464.1, forward strand.
TACATCGAGGCCGAACACAGTGCGCCGTGAAAGAAAGCTAAGAGTTGAATTTTGAGTTGAAGTCTTGGCGCGTCAACCTTGAGAAAATGGCCTATTGCAAAAGGACTTCTATATATAGGCTATACAGGAATGTGCCGCTCAACAGGGTATACTTTTCGCCTCTCCGACTCTGAAACAGGGTACACAAATCACCGTTTCTCTCTGGAACAGGGTATATTTTTTGTTCAGTCTGGCTCTGGAACAAGGTCGATATTTCTTCCTGCCAGAACCCTTCTGAAACTTGTCTCGCAACGGCGCTGCGTTCTCCTTTGCAAAAAAAGTTGTGTCGTGTGACGAGGCATTCACTAACAGCTCTTTTTGTTTGTTTGTTTGTTTGATTGATTTTTGCCACAGAGCAACCGCGAGAAAGACGCGGCACCGCCTCCCATGCCCCCAGAACCAAGTCCCAGACCCCCTCTGCCACCATCCATGCCAGGCGGCAATGTCCAGATCCGAAAAGACTACGATCCCAAGGCTCGGAAAGCGGCCCCGGCTCCGACGCCTTCCGACAAATTCCTTATTTCTCCGATCACTGGCGAGCGCGTGCCAGCAGACGCTATGGCGGAACACATGAAAATCAATCTGTTGGATCCGCGATGGCGGGAACAGCGAGACAGAGCGATGTTTGAGAAGAAGAGTCAGGAAGAGGTGTATGCTGAAGGTGAGCCGTAGCCTGGGGCGAGTACAAGGTAGGACTGGGACTAACTTGCCCCAGTCCTACTCTCGGATCGAACTTACAAACGAGAATATCTGCTGTGTGTGACTTTTGTGTTTTAAAGCGAGAAGAGTAGGGCAGAGGCTGCTTTTTTCGTGAGCAGGGATTGGTTTTTGTCCTAGTTATTCTGGTTCAACCGCCTATACTGGTTAAAAGGCAGTCCACTGAAAAATTATGAGTTTATAAACCGGTTTTTGATTGAGGATACAAGAAGAAACGGGTCTTGCACACGAGGTGAAATTGTACCTCGGGGTAGACCGAGTTACATGCATGCAGCAATGGCCACGAACGCTGATTTACGGTAGTGACGTAAATAGAGATTACTTCATGGAAAGTGCGCGCGTACGGTTTTTATTCACGAGTTGTGAAGTATCATAAAACGAACGAGCGAGGCTTTGCGAGCGAGTGAGTTTTATGATACGAAACAACGAGTGAATAAAAACTGTACAAAGCACTTTCCATGATGTTTTCTGTTTATTATATACATACTGAGACATTTATGATGGGACCGGGAAACCCTTTAAAAGTAGTGAAAAATCGTCGTTCGCAGCTTGTGATTGGACGAACGATTTTTTTCACGTGTGAAAAGCGTCGTTCGCGGCCTCTCATTGGCTAGAACTCATTTGCGTACGAAATTTTACGATATGGCTTTTTCGTGAGTATGTCTCAGTATGTATATAATAAAGAACATTCCCGCGTTGTCGTTTTGACACGTTCTCTTCTCTTCTCCTCAGGCACTGCCATCGGCAGCAGTCTGAAGAGTTTAGCCGAGCGTCGTACGGATATCTTCGGCGCTGAAGAGACAGTAATTGGTCGGAAAATCGGCGAAGAAGACACGAAGAAACCCGAAAAGGTCACGTGGGATGGGCATACGGCTTCCATGGCGGCCACTTCGCGCTTGGCTCAACAGGGGGTGACACTTGAACAACAGATTGAGGCTATCCACAAGTCCAAGGGTCTAATGTAAGTCCGACTACTTATTCACAAGTCCAACAATTTAACCATTTGCCGAAGGTACAATACAATACAGTACAATTTATTAAACACGATAAGATTTAAAGCGTTGCCGTTTGTGGGGTCTTGTATAGGAATACATTAAGTTTAGACAATATTTACTAACTAACTTTAAAACTTAGTAACTAATCACTAACTGTAAAATTGGGTAACTAGGTTAGGTTAAATTGCGTTTTTGAACATGGATTGGCGTCGGTTTACAAAGCCCACGTTTGGTCGTGGTGCGATAAGCATGGCATTGAAGTTGATTACTTGATTGAGTCAGTTAAATTGCAACTATGACGAGCTACATGTATCAATTATTCAGTTATGGATAATGTATTCTGATTGCTTGTTTCCTTACAGCCAATCGGAAGAAATGGAGCGAATTGGACCGCAGCCCCAGGCCCACGAGGAGGAAAATGTCCCAGTGAGACCAAACCCTCCTTTTTCACGCGCACCACCCCCTCCCCCCATGAGTGCACCAACGCGTACAGAAATCCCGCCCCCTCCCCCCATGATGAGCATGATACCACTGCCACCCCCTGGACCGCCGCCGATGGGACCGCCAGGATTTATGGGTTAGTTTGTTACTTTGTTCTGTTCCATCTTTTTTTTTATTATTATTATTATTTAGGAAAGTTGACATTGCAATTTGTGGGTGACAACATCGCATACGCCAAAATCAGTAGACTAACCAAGCCTAAATGTAATCCTAAGCCTTATCCTAGTCGTAATACAAAGATATTTGAAGATAGAAGCCATTTTGTTTAAACAACGCGAGAAAATTACCGAACCCTGCGCGCATGCCTAATTTGTATGAACCATCTTTCAATTCGTACCAGGTATTCGTCCTCCTCCCCCGCAAGGCATGCCTCCTTTACGTTTTGTAAACCCCAGTCCCCCAGTGGCACCTCCCCCGTCACACAAAAGAGAGGCTGAAGGTGAAGAGCCTGGGGCCAAGAAAGGCCGCATGGAGCCAGCGGAAGCAAACCTGGTGCCTGAAAACGAGTTCCTTGCTCAAAACCCGAGTCAGGTGACCTTCACCGTCCAAGTCCCCAGCATGCCAGACAAGGCCGAGTGGAGACTGGATGGCAAAGCTATTACTCTTACACTGCCTCTGACGGATCCGGTACGTGCGCGTTTGTTGGGTTAACTCAAATTCTCCTAACCGTTGGAGGAGAAAGCGTGTGGCTGATGTAGTGAGAATTCATTTTACAATCTGTTTTCATCCCTGTCGCCTCTGTTTCAAAACGAGGGCTACTGCGAAATCTTGTTATGTAGTTTAGTCTTATATTTGCATGTTTACTTTCATGCGAATCAAACTAATTTGCATAGGAAAAGTTTCACACTAGGCCTCGTTTCAAAATAGAGACAAAATTTATGTCAGAAATGGCTCATCACACCTGCTGTAAATGCTCGAATAAGTGCCGGTGGTGGAGGGGGGGGATGAAATGGGGAAGGAGGTGTTATTTAAAAGCTGACCTTGTCGAGGGGATGGCTTAAAATAGAAGGAGGGGGAATTATCTTAAAAGATGGTATGGTAACACATTGTAAAGTTGAAAATACATCACCACGAAGGCGAAATTTGCCTTGTTTCTCTACTAATTGTTTTGCTTACGGTGACCCGAATGAAACTGGGGTTCTAATCATGTTTGGGGGCTCACTGTTGCTAGGACAGGATGAAATGCGAATTGGGGTATTTCAGAATTTCAGAAGTTGATTTCGTGGAGGGGGGGGGAGGGGCTTAGTAGAGTATTGATGGTAATCAGTGAAAGTTTAGTTCAGTTAGAAACAGGCGCATTTATCTTGCACAGACGTATATCACTAGAAAACTAGTCAGACCCAAAGAATTCCGTGAATTAGAAACCTTGAACTAACAATTTCAGCGCAGTGTTTAGCAAAATATTTTTGTTTCTTTCAGGTATCGGTCATAAAAGCCAAGCTGCATGAAGTCACGTTGATGCCAGCAGGAAAACAGAAGTTACAGCTTGGTGTAAGTTGAAATATGAACTACAAAATCTGTGCTTTAAATCCTCAGTTTTGTGGAATGACTGCTGGCTAAAGAGTGAGGCGACCGCAGGACCGAAAAACGTAATTCCATGGTGTCCTTTGAAAAGCGTTGTTTAGGTGGTCGCTTACAAGAGGTTTCACCAATAGTAAATGAGTAATTTGACTGAATTTTGGTTAGATGAGGTGGTCCGTCGCTCAAAGGGTTCCACTGTGATTTTATTGATACAGTGGTAACGACCACCCTTCGTGCGGCTTCAATTTGGTCGCTCACGGGAATTCCTCACCGTGGGAGGCCTAAGTGAGATTCAGCTTTGAGCCATAACCGGTGTCAAATAATGCAGTTTTAGTGAGTAATAACACCTTGAGTTTTAAGAAATCAACCTTGTGTTCTGTTGCACGTTAGTGTTGGTGTTTTGTCCGATCCGATTCCTGTAGGTAGTATTTTAGGATTTATTTCTTGAAAGCTTGTGCAACGACATTATGCGTATAACCAACTTTTTTTTTTTTTCTTCAGGGTATCTTTATCAAAGACTCTAACAGTCTGGCGTACTACAACTTCACCGCGAGTAGCGTAGTGCAGCTGCAACTCAAGGAGCGTGGCGGCAGAAAGAAGTGAACACCTCCAGTTCCTCGCGTCGAACAACTATCAAGCTTAGCCAGTCACACGCGCCGCTATACACGCACACATCCACGCACTCTCTGCCGCAGGTTTATTTTTAGTCCAGCGGCACGCTGTAAGACTGCAGTACCATGTGCCAGCAGTTTGATGTTACAAAATAAAAATGTATTGCGCTTTCGGTGACTTGGTCTGTTAAGTTAGTAACCTTGTGCATTTTCAGTCGAACCCCGCTATTTCGAACTCCCTCGGGGAATGAAAAACAGTTTGAAATAGCGGGGTTTCGAAATAACCAAGCTAGTCACGGCGTGACTTCGAAATAACGGGGACTTCGATATATAGAGGATATAAGACGGCGGCGCGAATATATGAATTTTATTTTCGAGTGGTAAAAACAATATTTTACGAGCGAGCGCTGCGCGAGTGAGTTTTTCTTTTTATTATATAGACGAGAAAAGACACAACCGTGTAAAAGCGGGAAATGATGCCAACGATATCCTCACTAATGAGGGTATGGAAAATACGCCACTTCCGGTCCCGGATGTAGTTACGTATAGATTTTACGCAAGGTATATTTTCCAGTAAAACACTCGTGGCTATATAATAAAACCGCAAACACTCGATTTAGGTTAGCAATGTCGAAAGGCCGGTATAAACGGAGCCGGTTTACCGCGGGTTCCAGCGTCGCTTTGCTGCACATTCGCAGTATGAATCAGACAGTTTGGACTGGTAAAAATGAGTAACCTTGCGCACAATAACAATTGCGGCGTTATAACAATTTTGAAATAATTTTTTGGTATTTCTATTTTAAACCGCCCTATCCCGCAGCTTCTGGCATTCGTGGTTCTCGCCAAGACCGAAAACCTCAAACCAGCGGAAGTGACGTCAAAGAACACTGAGGATCTGCGGAGGAAGCCTGGGGCAGTGTGGAGTGAACGAAAGCGAAAAAACATGTCGGTGTTTGACTGTGTTCCCTCGCTCTCCGGAGTTGGCGCTTCTGCTTTAGATGTTTTTACCATCAACCGACGTTACCACGAGGATACAAATCCAGACAAGGTTAATTTAAGCATTGGAGGTACGTATATTTTGTCATGCCTTTGAGCAATATTGAATTAGCGCAATTCGGTGCGACTAAGAAGGAAGAACCGATTACTAGATCGATATTTTGTGGCTCTATTTAGATCTTGCGCTTCTGTTGATTTGTAGAAGGGACACGGAAGATCAGATTGGCACAAACACAGATGTGCCTAATTTTCTTGGGCACACTGTACTTTCTCGGGTGTCTGTAATATTGCATTTATTTAGTTAAAAATTGTGGCTGCACGACCCGCGCTTTTTAGCATATTTGAGTCTAGCATGTTTGTTTTCCAGCTCAGCTAGCCAATGCCAGCCAAACAGGCTCATATCAAGCATTTCAAACGTTCAGTACAATTTTAAATCAAGTTTGATTGTGGCCCAACAATAATTATACACAAGAATAAATATACATAAATAATGCCGAATTATATTACTAAATAAATATGTAGATTTTCCCCCTTCTTGTAATTTTTGCTGATCAACGATGTTCATAGACCCCTTTGACCACAGGCAGTGCTCCCACTTTTCAGTCATATGACTCTTTTTTAGCCTCTTTCATAATTTGCCATGGCAGATCATGGTCAATCTCTCCTGTGAGAGAGCACTCTTCTTAAATCCTCCCAAAAATACATAATGCCCTCCAAGCTTCCTTGAATAAGAAGATAATAAAGAAGATTTTAAACTTTCTAGTAGTTTGTGGCCTCCTTAATAAACAGCCAAGAATGGCACCACCAATTCAGGGAACTTTGAAGTTGGCCCAGTCCTATATAAGAGAAAGTTGACCTTGACCAATATGCTGCCATGACGAATTACGCTAAATTCTCACAAAGGATCATATGACCTAAGGGTGGGCTGCCTTTTTGCTTTGACCTTGTGAGAATGTCAGAAAATAGCTCTCAATTCCAAATTCTATTTTTGTAACATCCAGTCAGAGGTGGTGAATGGTAAAATTCGAGACTCACCAAGGTGCCAAGACCGTTGTTTAAAAATCCGAGAATGAGATTTTAACCACTCCAAGATGGAAAGAAATAAAAAACGTAAGACTCTGAGACTCATCAAAAAGGCTGAGAAAAGATTCCGAGATCGGACCAAAACTTTCCGAGACCCAAGATTTTCTAGGTACCATTCACCACCCCTTGGGTGATGTACTCATTCATTCAACATGTAAATAATAATTATTTATTAAAAACTATTTGATGAAGAGAATCTAAATTTATGGTGATTCTGAAATATATAGCAAATGCACAGTATGCCAGAAATTGAATGAAGTGCATCATACAACTCAATTTCAATTTTTATTCAGTTTATCGTGATGAGAACAACGAGCCCTGGGTTCTCCCTGTTGTGGTGAAAGTGGAGGCTCAGCTGGCACAAGGTTTTGCTGATGGCAAGTTCAACTATGAGTATCTGCCAGTTGAAGGTCCTGCACAGTTCTGTGATGCAGTTTGTAAGCTTTTACTAGGAAAGGACAATCCTGCTCTCCTTGATAAAAGGGTAAATAAGTGGCCTGTCTATTGTTAGCATCAGTGTTTGCTATGACAGACGGACAGGAGAGTTTATTTGAATGAAAATTAATTGTATTTTACTGGATTAGTGAAAGAGAGTTAGTGGCTTTTAGATGACTGATGAAAATAATTGTGTGATTGCTTTGGTTTTACTCCTCTATCTCCCTTCCCCCCTCCCCTCCCTCCACACACACATACAAACATCTGTTTATGGGTCATTCCACAGTATTTCGTATGTTGCGGAGAAGACATTTAGAGACATTCAGTATGCCACAGCTCAAAATCCAAATGTCACAGTAATAAAATTCTACCTTTTTCTGGTAGACATTCATTATAGCTATACCCACTATGTTGCAATTTTCTGTAAGTTTTAACCATGGAAGACTACAACAAGATAAGTGATCGTTGCAGAGAAGACTCAGAGAATTTGCTATTTTTGTTTTACAAAATCTAAGTGAAAAGTTCTCTGATTCTATGATGGATTCACAATTTCTTTTTGTTTTGTATTAAAGAGTGGTGTATATATTTTAAATATATGGCAAAAAAATTTAGCTGCATTTGTTCGATCATCAGAAAAACTGACCATATTTTGATGTGTCTCTGTTGCAGAGAAGACGTTGCGGAGGGGACATTTTTGTCCATGAACAAATAACACAAAAATCTCATTGAATTTGACAAAGTGTGTTATGTTGAACAACTCTTATTAACATTCTAGAATATAAAACAGCTTTTAGAGAAACATATGGTGATAAATGTCAACAAAAACAAGGTCCTTTGATCAGACTAGCATGGTATTGAAAAAGAAAAGGGTCATGGTCAAATTTTTCAAGTTGATTTTGATATGGATAGACATTATTACTTCATTGTAGTTTTAATCATTGTATTTGGTGCATCAAGAACTGATGTTACCAGAAACTCTGGAAAAAACTTATGAAATGCATAAACTTTAATGCTGACTCAGACCACAAAGCATTATGGGTAAAACCAAAAATCCAGAATACTTGGCAAAAATACCCCCCAAAATAATTCTTATCAAGTACACATAAATTCTTTGTTATTAACATATCCTATAATATATAACAGCTTTTAAAGCAACATACTATGCTGTTAAATGTCAACAATAACAAGGTCCTTCACAGTAACTTCAAAACATTTCATTTCAAACTTGTTGCAACAATGTTGATTTCAACACAGTCATTTAATGTACAGTGTTTGTACATATCTCATGTTTACTGAACAGCAACATAGTGTAGCAGTTTAGTGACAACTCTGCTTCCTTGAAAGCTTGAAAAACAGTTCCAAGTTCCTCCAGATCTGGAGTTTCAAAGGGGCCATTGCCCTGCCATCGTACTGGGCCATAAAACACACAGGTGGCATGTACCTTATCAATGTCATCTATCTGAGGCCAATCAAACATTTTGGCACCAACTCTGTGCAAGAACTTTGAATGTGGTGAAGTGATTGTTATTAGCAAGTGCTATCCCAAATGCTGTTTGAGTAGACAGAATGCCTTGTACTGTAGTAATGTTGTCTTCCTCTCAAACTTTTAACTAACACAGAAGTACACTGCTGCACACTTCAAAATATACTAAAAGCCCTGAAAAGTACAATTTACCTAACATGAGTTTATTTTAGAATGTATTTAGTTTATCATGAGTTTATTTTAAATCAGCTCCTAAGCAATGTGTCCACTCCGCAACAGAAATGTCCTCTCCGCAACAAAAAGAAAATGTCCCTAAATCATTAAGGTGATGAGCTGAAGAATATCTGAACACAATAAAACATACCTCCTGTTATAAATTAGAAGTTATCAAACTGTGTACCTAATATGATTATGTGGTCATCCATAACATAAACTTTTAGGTGTCAAAATGTTGCAGAGAGGACATTTAGCAAATGGACAGTCTCTAGCACAGGACTCTGGGTAAAACATCATCCTGTAACAACTCTGTAAACCGCATCAGTAATAGTTTATGTCCTGATAACTTTTGTGAGGTTTCAGTTTTTCATTTGTTTTTAAACAATAAATTGATTTGTCCTCTCCGCAACGGCCATTTTTACTTTTTTCATGTTTGATTATAATTTATGCATCATTATCAACATGCTACCCCCATAAATCACATCATAAAGTAAACTATCAACACCAAGCTACAACTTAAAGGACATTTTAGGTTTGATTCAAAAACATTTAGAAAACTGATATCCATGTCCAAAATACTGTGGAATGACCCTTATCTGTGTTATGGGGACCCGGCCCTCTCCTGGGTACTTTTTATGAAAATATATGCAATAATAAAAAGTTACATAATATGACATGTTCAGTGCCAGGCAAATTACTGAACATTTTATCATCTGAACCTAGAGGGAAGAAGCTATTGGTTTCAAAGTGTGTGGTGGCATCAGGTTGGCATCTTTAAGTCAAACTATTTTAACCCCTTCACTCCTAAGATCAAAATACAGTTTCTTCCTACCTTTTTTAAAAAAACAAAATGTCTTGAAAAAAAAAAAAGTATGTGGGATACAGTGAGAATTACATGGCCAATCAGGTTTCATCTGAGTGATCTATCAAATGGCAATTACTACTTCTCCATACTACAATCAAAGCATGATGTACCAACCTCGTTCCCAGGCTCTTCCATCTCCTGGCCCCTGGGAGATAAAAGAACCTGGGAATGAGGTTGATGATATACCAGTAACTCTGACAAGAGACTGAAGGAGAAAATTGAAGTTGATCACTTTTGCCTTATTTGTGGATGATGTTCTTTATTTAGGCATTTGGAATACATGCAGTGTCTGGAGTTGGAGCCCTGCGTATTGGACTTGACTTTCTCAAGAAGTTCTACTGTTCTGACGTAGTGTACATCTCCGATCCAACATGGTGTAAGTAACAGAAGAACAGTGTCGCAATTTCCCGGGGGGGGGGGGGGGGTACTCAATAGGAATCTGGGTAGGGGGGTTCCGCTGACTCTATAAAACCCTGACCCTATTCAAGACACAAAAATGAAATTTTGCTAGCCTGTCTAAGACAAAGTGCTCTAATTTGATACCCTGTTCAAGACTAAGTTTAGATAAGTTAGCCTGCGTTGCACGCGTTTCCACTGGAGCATACGAAGAAATCACGCGAAAATGGCGAGAGCAAAAATGTGATTGGGGGGGGGGGGGAAGAGGAAAACTTCGGAAAATAACCCTGTTTAAGACACGGAAATGTAAAATTTGATACCCTATTTAAGACAGAAGACCCTGGAAATGATACCCTATCGGGCGGAACGTCCCTATATAGGAAATATATGGGAGTACCCCCCCCCCCCCTCCCCCCCGGGGGCGCAATTTACGCTAGAGACTAATTATCCGTGTATACGAGTTATTCGTCTGGCGAATAACGCATCCAGATTTAGGCTACGTCCCGTCCACACTTCTCCGTTTGCAAAAAGCTCTATTTTCACAAATCTCCGTTTTCGCCCGTCCTTATCAACCCTCCGTTTTCGGGTCGCTCGTCCGCACTCATTCGTTTTCATTTAAAAGCGCATCCGTTTTCGAAGGTCTCCACTTTTGGAACCGTTTGTTGAAAACCTCCCGTTTCCATCGTTTTAGTGTGGACGGAATGCAAAAACACAAAAAAAGTGTGCGTTTACAAACGAAAATGGATTAGTGTGGAGGTAACCTAAATCCGTGGAAGAATTTGACGGATAGTTCGTCCCTGGTATAAATTCGGTCAATTTCTTTTGAAGCTGTTAATTTTAGGGTTCCAGCATGCTTCTCTATACTGAATAATATCTATTGAAAAAAACGTCGAAAATGCTTTAATTATTTCTCTTATGAGTCAGATAATCAGATAAAATGATGCAGCTATGATGTGCGAGCATGCTTTGCTGAGTTATAGAAGCGTATAGAAGCACGCGGGAATCTGAAATAACAAGAGAAAAGTGTTTCTCCAGACTTCTCTTAAGGTCGTGTTACACTAGTCAGTTTGCAACGATACGATACGATGCTAAAAATCGTTCAGGTCAGTAACACCCCATTGCGAACGATTTTTCGCGATGTTTGCAGTGCTGCAACGCGTTGCAAGTTTTTGAAAGCGACGCCAACACCGTTGTGTGAGTTTGGAGCAAATCGTCTTTGCAAATCGACCAGTGTAACACCAGCTTTATGTTCTTTCAAATTCCCAAGTGCCTCTATCACTTAACATGGCACACTGACAAGTGTTTTTTTTAATATTCTTTTATAAGATAAGGGAAATAACTTAGCAAGAATGCATGATGGGTAATCAGGCAAGAACAAAGAAACATGGCGACGACGAAGTCTCGGTTCAATAGTAAAATCGCTCGTTAGATTTTCGCGCGAACGTCCTTAAGCCCCAGGTTAGACTTTTTTTTTCTTTTGAAAGTGCGTCAATAGGTAAATTTATGATACTTTTTATACAGGCCATAAAATATTGTTGTAAAACAATTTTCAGCAGAGTGTGCAGTTAGTCACTGAAAGCTTTGTTCTTTATTTTGACAGCTCTTCATACCTCTGTTTTAGAAGCTGCCGAATTTAAAGATGTAAGGAGATACCGTTACTATGACAACTCTTCCAATTGTTTGGATTTCAGTGGCTTATGTGAAGATCTTGAGGTTTGTACGCTAACTCTTTCATTCTGAAATCAAAACGTAAAAGTGTAAAATGGATCGCTTTTCGATATTCGGAACCGAAACGCTTGTGGATTAAGGAATTCGGCGCGCAAAGGGCTGTGGTTGAGAGGGTCTTTTCAATGAACGCAATGGAGCAGCACGCGATAACGCGAAAAAACGCGCAGCTCTTGCTTTTTTTCTTTTTGGCTCTAATTCACACTGTACGACACGGTAAAACTAGAGGACATTAAAGCCAGACGCGATACGACATTGCATTATCTTGGTTATAGTACTCTATCGTGTGTATTTTATCACTATCATTACCATAAAGCGACTTCGTCGACTATGTGATAAATGCAATCAAATCGATTTTTTTTATTGTACTAGCTAAACTTTTATCTAACAGCAAGTTCGAGTTTCGTTGATTTAGGGCCCGCTCAATCTAGGCAGTTTCGGCCGGTTAACCTTTTCACTCCCAATAGTGATCAACTTCAATGTTGTCCTTCAGTTTTTGCATCAGAAATATCGGACTTGTATGTGCAATTATTTCTTTTTTTCAGTTTGGTTTTCAGGTTATATTTCATCAATTTTGACCACAGGGCGCAGAGAAGTTTGCTTGCTTTCCACCATGTAAAACACTACATTAAACTTAGTATGCCTTTGCGCGCCCGCGATGCAATCGTTCTGCGGTTCCACCGTGTAGGTCAATATTAGTGTTTTACATGATGGAAAGCAAGCTAACTCCTCTGCGCCCTGTGGTTCGATTGCATTCAAGTCTTCCACAACACAGAAGCCCGCCCGCTGGAAGGAAAGACCAAAGAGATGCGAGAAAGTAGCTTGAATTTACGTGCGGGAATGGCTGGACGCGAGCGCGCAATTTTCCCGCCACAAAACAGGCGAAAATATAATTGCCAAGAACACAAATGCGAGCTATGTCTGTCCATTAGGCACAAACCGCTATTATGTCTATTCTGTTATCGGGAGCAGAATACACAGACGACTGTTCCGTTCATTCTGGAATCAAAATAGGTCTCTAAAGAACACGATTACCGTCCATCCCGTGTGTTATCGCTGCGGTTTACAAGGTCAATTTTCGAACTAAGCCCCCCTCCCCTTCCCCAATTTTTATCCTGTCGACTTTGAACACCTAAATTAGCAGAGAAACACGACAAATGACATGCATTAGATGCTTAGTTATTTTTATTTAGCTTTACATTTCCCACATCTAACTTCACATAGTATTTCGTTGACCAAGAATACGTAGTACCACTTCTCTAATAACCTCCCCCCCCCCCCCCCCCCCCCTTCCGCAAGGTCAAATTTTCAGTAAGACCCCCGAGGGCTTATTAGAGCTTTTTACGGTAGTCCCAAAGCGTACGCGACCTGAATTTGTCGGACTTGTTTGCATTTCAGAATGCCCCGGAGCACTCTATAGTTGTGCTGCAGTCAGATGGTCACAACCCTACGGGCTGCGACCCTACGCCATCACAGTGGGAAAAGATTGCCCATATCATGAAGGTAAACACGAAGTCAGAATGGCTGTAAACGAAAAATCAATATACTCTTCTTTCGTGACAGTTTAGTGTAACCCTTTCACTCCCAAGAGTGATCAACTTCGACTTTCTCCTCAAGTTTCTCACCAGATATATATCATATAGTAAGGAGAGCTTGGCTTTTGATACCTTGTTCAGATGAAAGCTGATTAAGCTATCCATTCTCACTACATCACTTATACACTTTCTTCCTGATAGGTTGGGAGAATCTGTATTTTGAGTAGAAGGGTTAAATGTCTGGGATATGGTTTTTGATTCAGTTTAAGTGAGTAAATATTTCGCTTTCGAACCAGAACTCTCAGTTTTTCCCATTTGTCTACACTTTGAACAAGGAAAGTAACACTCAAAATAAAGTTGTGTACGCGAGGGCTCCGTCCATACTTTTAACCTCTTGCTCTTTTAAACGTTGTATTTTAAAGTGTCAAAATGAATTTTGTTAAACTGTAAAGGCCAATTCACATTGGAAGCGTCGCGACACGCCTTAACTGCACGTGACAGCACGACAAAATTATAGATCCCGGTCATTCCTTCAATCCGAGTCACACCGGACACGGCGCGACATAGGGACAACGCGTCAACTCCGAGCGACGCCGTAAAAATAGAACAAGGGCTAATTTCAACGCGACAACGGCGTGCAGTTACGGCGTGTCGCGACGCGTCCAGTGTGAATTGGCCTTAAGGCTGAAAAATAGAAATAAAAAGATGAAAGCAGGCCTAGAACACACAACAACTTAACAGTGAGATATGAAAATTTGCCACATACGGTTTTCCTCAGTTCTGGCTGTTTTATTCGAACCATTGAAATAGACCCCTTCACGGATTTGAATGCATAATCAGGGCAAATAAACTGCAAATACATTCGTTTTATGATTGGTGAAACTTTGGAGCACTCCAAATTGTCATTTGCAAGCTTTCAGTGGTTCTAGATTGTGAGCGATTTCCCTATTAATCCGAGACTTCTCGCACGCGTCGCCGCCATGTTTTTTTATCTTACCCTGATTACCCATCATGCATTCAAGTCCGTGAAGGGGTCTGTACAAAAACAAACAAACAAGCAAACAAACAAACACGTCACTTTGCTCCAGATTAAAGTTCCAGCCCCTGAAGTTGCACCGTGTTTCTTGTTTTCACAGAAACGGAAGTTGTTTCCCTTTTTTGATGTTCCATACCAAGGCTTCATCAGTGGAGACCCGGACGCCGATGCCTTTGCTGTTCGCTTCTTTGTCGAGCAAGGACTGGAACTGTTTGTGGCGCAGTCATTTTCCAAAAACTTTGGAATCTATAGTAGGTCCTACTTCCTACTGAATACATTAGCACTGCTATTAAACTGTACTCAATTGAAAGCTCGAGTAGTCAAACCTTAATGTTTTATTTGACAGTTCAGGAGTTGGAAATGAGTACTGCTATTATAGAAGTAACTTATTGAGAGCTTTCGTGTGAGTGGCCACCCATTGTTCTATGTTTCATTTGACAGTTTAGGAGTTGGACGTTTTTTAGGCTAAGTCATAATTCGTATCAAGTCCATGGATATGCATATTAGTGTAAACTGAATGTCAGTACAAGCTGCCGTTTCGAGCGGTCTATCTTTTTAAAGCAAGTAACGTGCAGTACTCCTGACTTTTTACCATATTTTCGGTTTGAAGCATTCCTACTTTAATTCTTACATCTTTATACGTTGATACTTTTACGTCGACGCAGGCGACCCGTTTTTCGGTCGTGCGGTCATCTTATTTTTGAGTCAGCGGTAATTGCACGAAAGTGTGGGTTCAAGTGAAGATAAATATAGTTCAGTAACGCTCATAAAATCCTCAGGACAGTCAAGAAACTTGAGACTAAGACTCGATACTCGACTTTAGCTTTGTTCAATGCATATTTTCTACAACATACGTTGTCCACAAGAAAAACTAGGCTTGCAACGAGGTGAAGTTTTAACTCGAATTGAAGAAGTTAGATAGCCATGGCGACGAACGCTGACCAACGGAAGTGACGTCATAGTATTTCCGCGGTGTCGACGGCCAAAAGAACTCGTGAGAGGAACTCAGTCATAATGTCAAAATACTATTTCTTTGGATTGAAGGGTTGATCCCTGTTTTAAGGGTCCTATGCATTAATAAATATCGTTTATTTAAAGTCGAAGCATTAGGGAGTGGTTGCCCATTCTCCCGAGCCAGAGGCTCATGTTTCAAATGTTTCAAATTTCAGATGAAAGAGTTGGTAATCTGTGTATCGTCACGTCCAATCCCAACACCACGTCACACATCCGGGACCAAATGAAGTCGCTGATTCGAACCATGTGGTCCAACCCTCCCTGGCACGGTGCGCTGATTGTAACGACAATACTAAACGACCCTCTCCTCTATCAGGAATGGTATGTAGTGAATTGCGGCGAAAGCTCAGCCCGGTTGCGATCTTCTCGCGAAAACAATCAAGTGGTGCTGATTGGTCTATTCTTCAAAGTATAAAAAAACGCAAATTGCTTTTTCTGATTGATTGAAAGCAATTTCCTTGCAGCCTACTTTGGTTTTGGTTTTACGACAGTCATCTGGGGCCGTATCCACTAAACTTGCGTACGAACAAAAATGTTCGTAAGTATGACTTACGCATCGTAAGTTTGACTTACGCATACTATCTCGCTCAAGATAGTATGCGTAAATCATTGTTCCCTGAAAACCAGTCTAATTCATTTGTAAATTAGTTTAATATTATTTGGTTGGTTGTTAGCCCGGGAGGGGGTCACTCATGTTTTAGCCATACACAGTCCCTTCCTTCGGCTTTAAGTGGTCGCTCACGGGAATTTCTCACCATGGAAGACCTAAGGGAGATCCACAGCCAGTACCAAAGTTTTAGAGTGCGTCCGATTGACCGTATTCCAAAGTTTTGCTAGTTCTGGGGATTTTTTTTTTTTCGGGATTGTTTTCAATACCTTTACGCTGACATTTGGAACAGCTCCCGATACATCTCGACATAATTCAGCTCCAAAGCAAAATGTTTCATTAATCAGTATCGCTTCTTATTCCGGAATAGACCCAATCGAACACACCCTTAATGAGGAAGTAACACCTTGAGTTTTAAGAATCAGCTTTGTGTCCTGTTGCACGTTGCATTGCACATGTTAGTGTTTTATCCGGTCCGGTTCCTGCAGGGAAGTCAGTTCTTGCTCAGAAAATTGCTTTCTGGTGGCATAGAGTGGTCGCTTACTGGAGGTGAAAAATGCCGATTAAAAAAAGCTCGAACAATAAGCTTCAAAGGTAGTCGCGGTCGCTTACGAGAGGTTTCACTGTGCCGCCCCTAAGGGTGTCGTTTTTAAGCATTTTAGTCTGAAATAGGGTATCGATTTTGTCTCTTTTGTCTGAAATGGAGTGAACATTTTGGGATACAGGTCCGAAAGAGTAAAAAAAATCTTACATTTTGGTCTTAAATATGGCGAGGGTTGCAGAACAGGGAGGCACATTCCATCCACCGATGTTGTGTTACTGAGTTACTTAGTGGACCAGTAAATGAAGTTTACGAATTAGTGAGCGAGTGAGTGAGTCGCAAAAATTCTCAAGCAGCTCAATCGGACTTGGTTATTTAGCTGTGAGCCAAATATACCTTGCTTCCTTTTCCCATTTATATTTTTCTTGTAATTTCTTTTTTGGTATTTACCATTTAAATTTTCCATCTTTCAGGAAGGAAAATCTGCGAACAATGGCAGAACGTTTGATCCAAGCCAGAAAAATGTTGTATGACAAACTAACCGAATTGAAAACTCCAGGAAAATGGAGTCATATAGTTCAACAGAAAGGAATGTTCTGCTTCACCGGTCTTAGTGGTAAGTAAGGCCCAATTCAAGTGTCTCGCTACTGCCGTACCGAACTCAATTCGCTCATTGCACGGTGCCGCCATCTTGGATTCAAAGCGAGGCTGACCTGGCGCGAAATTTGCCAGACATGGCACAAGAGAGTTTTATATCGCTCCAAAGCACCAAAGCGTCCTCAGAGGAGATGCACATGTTTTATTTTGGGAGTTGCATTTTTGTTTTGAAGCTCGTGCCAGTTCCCGAGCAAAGATCTCATGCGAATTAGTTCAAATAATGGGTTTTGCTCATTTTCATCGAGTTTGGCACGGCAGTGGCGCGACATTTGAAACGAGCCTGAGGAGAGTACAACTGCCGATAAATAACTCATGAGCTAGTAAGGGCATCTTTTTTAGTTCTGTATTTAAAGAGACCCTCTCCCCGTAGATGCGGAAGGGTGGAGGTGTAATCGAGAAACTATTGAGCTTTTCACTGATATATTTTTTCTTCTCGCATCAGAGAGCCAAGTAGCATTCTTAGCTCAAAAGCATGTGTACCTCCTGGGGACTGGTCGTATAAGTATATCTGGAGTGAATCCTTCCAATGCTGAACGCGTTGCTAACGCGTTTCATGAAGCGGTCTCTCGGATACACAACCCTTCAGCAATGTAGTAGCTATTTTAGAAATATGGCTGAATCAATGGTTCAGTTGACCCATCCAATAATAACAGGGCGGTGTTCGGATGACCAATCACAAAGGCTGCAAGAAGACACCTTTAACCAATCAGATTACGTCATTTCTTGCTTTGAACAGCAGATCGGTCAGCGTTACGAGAAAAAGCCATTTTCACTCGCTTGGTTTGGTGAGCAGACCGCAATTGGGGTTTACTTTGCTGTTTGATTGGCCAAGGTGTAACAAACGCAAAGCAATCACATAATAACTTTCGACAGTCATCCGAAAACCGCTTTAAGCTCTTTTTATAAATATACTATTATAGAATACCTGCACGTTACAAAGGACGGGGAGGACTGGGTGGAGGTCGATTCGGTAACCAATCAATTTATTTCAAGTGACAGTTACAAAAGCGGATGACCGCGAAGGGAATTTGAATTAATAATCACGAGTATTATTATAGACAGAAGTTGCACGACGCGAATCTGTCCAATTAATCAAAAATAGTACAATTTCTAAGAACAATACTAGGTGATGCCTGAACAGCTTTAAGAAATAGAGAAATTGGAAAATTACCCATTTCGAAAAAGAAAAAGAATTAAACTAGTTAGGTATTTTTAAATACCAAATCATAGACTTAAGTTAAATCGAAGAAAACGAAATGATAACATTATTTTATCGGTCAACATATTTTGAATCTCAGTGGGTCTTTTGGACAGTAAAAAAATAAGTATGATATATGCGCGTACTAAATACCGTATGCCTTTGCGCGCCCGCGATGTAATCGTCCTGAGGTATCCTTCATGTAAGTCAATATATAGGGTTTTACATAGTAGAAAGCAAGCAAACTCCTCTGCGCCCTGTGTGGTACAGTTTTGTGAAGAAATGGAAAGTTATAACAGACGGATACAAAAGGAGTCAACTGTAGCTATAGCTCTGGCGCGTGTTATACAATTGTCGCGCGTCCTTTTCCTTCACGCAAATGGCTAGAGAATAATGTGTATATATAAAAAAGACAATAACAAAAGAAAACAATTAAAACCGAAAGTCAACGAACTAGAACAACCGCGTGCTAACGGTTTGACTAAACTGGTCGAGTGATCGGGTAATTGTCGACATTCACTTACTTGCATGCCTGGTTAAACTTTATTGTGATGATAGACTTATTCCGAGAGAGCTGACGAAGGCTTTTAGGCGTCGTGCTTACTTAGTATATTGGAACGTAAAACCGAACTGGAGTACTGGCTAAATCGACTCGGATGCACTCCCTTTGAATGAGCATGTGCGAGCCGCTCTTCCCACATTTGGATAACTTTCAAAACAGTTTTTATTTTTTATTTTTTATTTATTTATTTATTTATTCATTTTTTGTTGGGTGCAATCAATCCCTGGAGTTCAGAATACAAAAACATCGCGCATGATTACAACAGAGGCTAATGAGCAATATTTTGTAAGTCATCCAACATGGACGCCATGACGTCACACCCAAGAATTGGTGCGTTGCATGTGCCTTGCGATTTACTTGGCAAAAGGGCTTTTTAGAAGATTAGTTAATGATTATCCATTCGCTGAGTCGATCAGGTCCTCGCACGGTATCCAAATTTACATTTTTGTAGTGTGGCAGTTGCGCCCATCAGAAACAATCTGAGTTATTGAAACAATTTGAATTTTATTGTTGTTAAAATACAATGCCAGTATTCTGCAGTTTAGTGTCATGCGTCAGTGGAAACGGAAAATCCAACAATGCGGACTTCCGTTTCTTCACTTAACCGCCGACAATAATAGCAGAATTAACACTTTGGTTTTTAGACCCCAAGGTTGCGCGCGCAACCAAGCTTGACTCTTGAATGTGTAAAGCCTGGTTTCCATATAATCGTCTCTGACGTAAGGATCGTCTCTGTCGCAGAATTTTTTGTCAAGCGATCGGGAAGATTATATGGAAACACTCTTGCGATTGTTTCAAACGATCCTTATGTCAGAAGCGACTCGATCGTCCCGATAGAACCATGTTCTATCCTTGCGTCGGAGATGACCGAAAATGCAGAGACAATCCTTACGTCAGAGACGATTATATGGAAACCAGGCTTAAATTCAAGGCAGACTCAAATATTAGTCCGAGGCTGAGCCGTAAACAAACCCGCCATGGAACAAACTGGTGAATTTGTGGCTTGCCAAGCCTATGCAAGTCATTATGTTCCTGACGTCATTGCTTCACTTTCTAGCACATAGCCTGAATATCGAGCGAGCTGAAGCAAAACACCGTTACACTGGCGGGATTTTTCTTTTTGTATGCGTTAGAGTACTGTTTTGCGAGATTTAAGATGAATAATCAAGACAAAAGAAATGCACGAGTTTTTAAGTGTTTTGTTTTCTTCATCTCCTACAGTTTAACATATTCACTAAGATATTGCAGCCAAAAATATCTCTCGCTCAGGAAATGAAACGTGACTGGGCCGACAAGTCCCAGTCTCTTCGCGTGACGTTGTGCGCCGGAAATGAAGCGTATATTCATTGTTTACTCCGTCCCATTGTTCCGTTGCGCGTGGCCAGGCCAGGTGACAAAACAGTTCGATGTGACATTCGAGACCGTTTTGAAGGTGTTTGAGTTTCACCGATTTTTGCTGGCCGTAGAGGCCCACTATGACTTGGAATGCTGTTCAGAGAATATTTAAGACCAGGTGGGACTAAAGAAACGATTTTTGCCGTCGATGGCGAAAAATTCGCGCGCTTGCAATCAATGAAATGTGCTTCGTAGCTTTCACCACACGTGGAAAACATGATTCTGGGTTCTAGAAACGAAACCCAAGTTCTAATTTGTCATTTGTGTTCCATGATTCCACAGATTATTTGGTCGGCTGTGTTTCACTTGTCGCTTTCGTTTTGGTGTTGATGATAGTGCGAGAGTATACCCGTAAGCGAAAGTCGACGGGGAAGAAGAAGGCGCTTCAAAGACCATTCATCAAGCGAACATCACCCTCTCCAAGACGCAGTCCAACGAATTTGGTGAGTTATTCTTGTTCGTGACTTAACTTCATTTTTAGTCGGATCAAATCAATGGCGAATTGTCGATCCCATTTCATTGATTGAGTTACGTGTGGCGATGAATGAAAAAATGCAGGCAGGGATGCTAACAAACTCAAAAAAATAGCAAAAAAATCGCTGTATGACGTGAAAACAGTGTTATGAAGATGTTGAAGTAGAAAAGAGAATATTTATTCCGTTTGGACTCTTGATTGCGGATGTATTTGAATTTCACGCAACACTCGCGCGATCCTGCTATTCAAAGACACCATTGTCCAGTTCCTCTGTCTTGTGATATTTAGAGTTTTGGATTTCAGTCGATCACTGTAAAACGATTTTTGTTAGTAACCAGCATTTCCTCGCGCAGTATGCATCAGCGGTTTTCTGCTATTTAGATTATGCCACTCAACAACACTCGTCGTACAGTGTCATGCCACTTCGAATCGGGCTTGTTGTAAGTCATTAAAATTGATGATCAAAGCTATTATTCTCCCATTTTAAAAGTCGAAAACGTTTAGATGACTCTGATTTTTGAAAGTTCATCATATTCTAATATCGACGTCCATCAACCAAATTTACACACCACAAAGGTTATGCAAATTTGACCCTCTCGAAAACCCCAGAAACTGCCAAGAATAAATTTCTCTTTGAATTTATTCGCTTCATTTATATTATTAAACGTGACGTAAACGGAATCATTTAAATTTTGCCTTATAACTGCCTCATCAAGGGAACATATGGGCTTTCCATGCGACAATCAAGCTGAGATGAACTTGGAAACCGCCAGGGGTACACGTTTATACATGCCAATCACATGGGGCAGTTAATATATACGTTCCAAAATTACCGTGTGAATCGAAACTTCTTGCATATACTGTATATGATTTAATACATCTGAACTATCTCCTTTGATATTAATAGCTTTGTTTGTAGGCTTAACACTGATAATGTTTCAAACCCTTTTTCACGAGCCTGTATTTTTGCAAATTGGTAATTTATTTTGTTGTTTGAATAAACAACAGCTGAAACCACAGTATAGATTGTATCAATGGTATTTCCTTCCCATAAATTCATTTACAATAGCTTGCATGTATTTATATGCGCAACCCCTGTCTAAATGCTGTTTAATTACATGTATACATATAATCATTCATTCTTTTCCAAGTGTTTATATCTGCATGGATACTATACCAGCTTTGCCACCCGAAATTCTTAATTAAAATTTATGTTTTGTGGCATTTATTCCATGATAATTCTCATATTGTGGTTTTGTTTCCCCCACAGTCTGCCAGTGGGAAAACTCACGGCAGAAAACAACAAAGTCCTGGGACTAGTCCTAGTGTGCAGGGCAATGCTGCAAATGGCCAGTCGTCAGCCAGAGCTAAAAGACAGCTTGGCGTGTCACAACCTGGTATCTTACAGCAGGTTATGGCCTCCATTTCACCAAGAAAGACATCAAAATCTCGTGTTAAGTTAGTCACTCCTCTGCCTGCCAGCTATTCACATCCCAGTGAAAGAGCTGATAGGAGAAAAGCTACAGAAATGTCTCAGTCAACATCCAGTCCCTTGGGAGACAGAAAGTGTGATAATTCCAGTGAGGGATCTTTGGTGGAAAAGATTAGAGTAAATGTGAGGTCTAATGTACCACTGATCAAACCCAATGTTAAATCTGGAAGCCCACACGCCAAGTCTACCACAAATGTTCAACCTGAAATAAGTCAAGTCCAACCAAACAGGATGTTTGGCAAAGAGAGTAAAAAGGATTCACTTCTTCAACCAAAGGTGCATCATTCAGAAGTCCATGAAATGGAGATACCATCTCATAAAGCAAATCAGACAAAATTAAAAGAACTTCAGTTCTGTGATGTCAATGATCCATTTCGCTACTGGGTCCATGAATGTCCAGCCAGAACTAATTCAACAACATCACCAAGTTTTTGGGCTCACAAGTGCTCTTCACGCTTTTGCTCTCAATCAGCTGGTGAAAATTACAGCAATAACAACAAAAATCAAGAAGACAAAGAAAGGGAAAGAAAAAAAGACAGGTGCCATGATGTGCGTTTTGGTGCAAGACGAACAAGGTCATTAAATTGTGAGTCAGGCAGCAATGCAAGGTTTGATTTTGAAACAAGCAATACCGGTAAACCTCATACAAGACAATGCGAGGTGGACCACTTTAAAGAAACAGGCTGTAGTCTCCATGACAACCATTGTGGCCTCCAATACTCTGTAAACAAGCCGAGATCCTATGATAATCTCAGTACAAGCAGTAACTGTTGTAATGGCATTGCTTGTGATATAGAAAATGATGCAAGAACTGATGTCTTTCATCACCATTGTGATCAAGAAACTCACAATTTTAAAGCTCATGATCAGTGCAAACACGAAGACGGGGAATACCACTGCTTGAACATTCGGGTCTCGCCGAAGCGTTACTACAGCTTAGGGTCACTCTGTGATGTCAGCATATGCGGTCGCTCTCATTTGGATATCTCTCCAGATGAGACTCTTGAAGCTAATGACAATAGCACAGGCAGTCGCTCCTCGGCGGAGTGTGGCAGTTATAATGATACGGGGTACACCAGCACTGAAGAAATTGAAGTGGAAAGCACCACAAAAACAAACCTGGACACGGAGAGTTATGACGGCGACTCAGAGTATGATAGTGAAGAGGGACTTGTTAATATTTTGACATTCTCTGATGAAATTGCAGTCAGGCCACCAGTATCAATTAGTGAACTTTACCCTATTGGTGCCTATGCTAAGTCAGAGTGGAAAAGCGAGACAGCAGTTGCTCAGGCTATCAAAAAGGTAGGACATATAAGGCAGTAGGCAATATACAATATTACTGTTTATCATTTTTCACCGATTTGAGTGCAAATAAAGGTGAAAACAAGTGCAAAGATGGGAGTGTATTGCACTTGTCAGGAACCGGATCAACCAGATCATGCACAGTGTAAGAGGAAGGATGTAATGAAAGCTGATCTTTGAGACATAATTTGTCCAGAGAGCATAATACAAGTGCTGTTTGATCAATGGATAATCTCAGTACATCACTCATGCATTTTCTTCTCAGTTTGCTGGAAGAACTTGAATTATGAAGTCTGAATGCTGGAAGAACTTGAATTATGAAGTCTGAATGAAAGGGCTCAGTGCCAGAAACTAAGCATACATTTCTGATGATATATGTTCTTGTCTTATTCTGCTAGGGTTATGAAAGAATCCCTTCCCATGTGAGCTGCTATCACCTGCGCCGAGTCAGGGGCGACAACTACTGTGCCATCAGAGCAGCTCTGTTTCAAGCACTGGTGAATAATATCCCAATATTATCAAGCTTTACTTCCAAGGAGGATGTGTTGCAGGTTAGTATTAAGAGGAAAATATTCATGTGTTTCTGAAATATTTTTTAGCACTGAGTACAGCAGAACCTCCTGAACCTCTACCTCCCCTAAGCGACTACCTCTCTTTAGCAACCACTTGAAAAACACTAACATTATTTTGTAAAAGGCAATGTGCAACAGGACACAAGGTCAAGGTGTTATTTACTCACTAAAACTGCAATATTTGACACTGGTTGTCACTTAAAGCTGGATCTCACTTAGGCCTCCCATGGTAAGAATTTCCCATAAAGTGAACACCTGTAACAACCACTTAAAGTGCACATAAGCCTTCAGAGGATACATTTTTATACGAAATTAGGAAGTAATCTAAGCAATTTATGCCCAAAAGAAAGCCTTTCCGAAGCGTTCTTATATTTTTTTCACGCGTTTGAAATCGGAAATATAAAATTCAGACCGCGCAATGTAGGAGACTGGGACCTGTGACGTCAGAGGAGTGGCGCGTTTCGGCTCGGCACCTCTTCATAGCTCTTATTTATCAGGTTTGTGTACGTTTTTCTCGCTGTTTACCCGTGTTTTTGGACTCGTACGGCAATGGCGAGATCTAGAAGCGATGAAGAAAGCGGTATATCTGATATCTGAACTATATTACATTGATTCCGCGTGTATACTGTACGATATCCACTATGAAGTCCAACCCGTGCGCTGACAAGAGCTACTTGCTGACCAAGAATGGCATGAAGCGTAACAGAAAGGAAAGGGAGGGAAAAGAACAAGAACCATAACACTGCAAGATCGCTCGAAAGAACATTTTGGAGCCAGTAGTTGGTAAGCGTAAAATATGTCCGAGTTTTGGATTTGTTTACGTGGTACATCTGTAATTGCTTCTCTGTGTTTTACTCATATTTTAGGTGTTCGTGTGGGAATTGCAATGTTGATGTGCTACGGCAGCATCGGCATTCACAAGCATTGAGATTCTGCGGATGTCTCACGATAACTCTCGCTCGGGATTTCGACTGAGAGCAGTTGCGTAATTCGTCACGGCAGTTGACCACGGTCAGTTATATTTGACTTCGAGAGAGCGCGGCTCTTCTGAAAACTCCTGGAATGTACAAAAACAGTCATTCTAAACTTCCCTGTACGGGTAGAAAATAAAGTATTACAGTTTAATTGCGGTTTGTGGCGCCCTTCTTCACCGTTTGGAGGATTTTGCTTTCGCCGCGGTGGATCAACAGGCGACTGTCAACAGTCAGAACGATAGTGACTAAAAGAACACACGAGTGACCACGAGTGACCACGAATGACCACGAGTGACCACGAGTGACCACAAGTGACCACGAGTGACCACGAATGACCACGAGTGAATACGAGTGACCATGAGTCAGACCATGAGTCAAAATAAGCTCCTCATGTGACTGTGACGTCATTTTAATATCATTTAAATATAAAATGTAAAATCACTCGCTCGTGAAGTGTAAAACAAAATCTTTGAAGAAAACGCCGACCACAAGGCGTAAAGTATTAATAGCGTGACAGTGACGTCATTACCAACTCACTGCAGAACAGTCTACAAACGACCAGGACCCAGTTGTTCAAAGAGCGGATAGCGCTATCCACAGGAGAAATTCTTATCCAGTTGATACTATAAGGCTAAATTTTAACACTTATCCACTATTCACACTTTGAACAACTGGCCCCAAGAGTTAAATTTTAATTTAAGGACTTAAAAGTCCTTCGCGTGACTGTGACATCAATTTTATTGATATACTGTTTTAAACATAAGCTGTAATATGACCGGCTTATCGGGTGTCCCCGAGTCTGGAAAGTTTTACTAAATACAATCGACTGCCGGGACTTTGCTGTGCAGCATTTGGTAGTGATTCAGAATCATCACTTTCGGCGTCTGACTGCAGCACCTTTCTCACGTTTCTGTTCAGTTACTGAAATTCTGTTCTTCCGCCGGTTCCCTATTTACTTTCCACGTCGCCGATAGTAATAACCTCCACGTCCTTCACTCCAGTGTTAGGTCTTTTCGTTGTTTTACTTTGGTCGTACTTTTTCGGAGTAAAATCTTTCCGTTTTTTTTATCCGGACTTCCATGGCAAGAGGACCAGAAATGCAAATTTTTTTGACATCTCAGCAGCCTTATCTCTGCGATCAGCCAATCATATGTAGGTTCCCACGCCATGTGAATTTAGTGAGCAATTCCCACGACTTAATTAGGCCCCGTCCACACTACGCCGGATAAATTTGAAAACGCAACTTTATTCTTACGGTTAGGCCTACCGTCCACACTAATCTGGATAAATTGTCCACGAAAACGGAACTTTTCGAAAACGCTCTTCAAAGTGGATAAATTTGAAAACGCCGGCTTTGCGTTTTGGTGTGGACGAAAAACATTTTGAAAACGGAACTTTTCGAAAACTCTGACTCACGTGGTCACGTCAAGTGGTTTCAAAGATTGTCCGGACGTTTGTAGAGCAATAACAATACATTTGGGCCCGGAAACATTTTATCCGTTTTCCAGTGTGGACGGAAAACATTTCTTGCGTTTTCAGAGTGAAAGTTGTGTTTTCAAATTTATCCGGCCTAGTGTGGACGGGGCCTTTTAAAAGAGCCAAATCTGTTCGGTAGGGTCACGAGTTTGAGTTAAATACAGCACGCTGTGTCACGTTGTCTACAGCCGACGCTGACACGTGATTCGTCACGCAAGGGACATATTTGTGTGTACTTTACGCCTTGTGGTCGGCGTTTTCTTCAAAGTGTTTGTTTTTTAAAATGACGCTAGTGAAATTTTTACACTTCATCATGGGTGCATGATATTGCGTTTTAAATTTAAAATGACAATAAAATGACGTTACAGTCACGTGAGGAGCTTATTTTGACTCGTAGTCATTCGTGGTCACTCGTGGTCATTCGTGGTCATTCGTGGTCACTCGTGGTCACTCGTGGTCACTCGTGGTCATTCGTGGTCACTCGTGGTCACTCGTGGTCATTCGTGGTCACTCGTGGTCATTCGTGGTCACTCGTGGTCACTCGTGTGTTCTTTTAGTCACTATCCAGTCAGAACGACTCCTTTCGGAGTTTGCCAAAAATTTCCAACTTCTGCGGCCGTCGTCTAACTTCGGCGATGTGGAAACCAAGTTGTTTGAGTAAATATGTGCCGCAAATCCGGCACACGGTCGACTATAGCCCTAGAAAAATCTAGCCGAAAAACCATCTTTCGCTCGGTTTCAAACATGAATTGCAGTGTCGCAGTGTTGACCTCATCGACCATAAACCTCCGGCGAACGCGATGGTTTGCTCATTTGATATTCGATACCTACGATAGAAAAGGTAACAAACTTCCTACAGCTGAATATATTTTGGATTAAATATAATTACTTATTACTACCCGTCGACAAATTGTGGGACCCGACGATTACTCGGTCAATCTTTCCCCTTCTTATCAACTTTGTACTACAATACCGAGATTGTCCTTTACCAGGTCCAAGTCGAGATTGTGCAATTCGTTATTGTCAATTCCATGCAATGTCAAAATCATCTGGTTTGAAATAAGCTGAGCAGAACCGGAATTGATCGTCAGCTCCCATTTCACACGTTTGGCCTTGACAAACTGGACCATTTCTCTTTCGCTTCCTCGCTTCAGCTCTTTGGTCATTCGGAAACTGAATCATATAAAATGCGAATCCTTGCTTATGATCTGGCTCCCAGGAGCAGCCTCCAACAACACATCTATAAGGCATTTCGGAGTAAAACCGGTGAAAACTCTGTTCGGACGAGTCGAGACGCCACTCCTCTGACGTCACAGCCCAGGCCCTTGATCAATCATCTTACGCGGACAAATCTAAACCGGAAGTCAAAATGGCACTTTTTCGCATGTTTACCGGGCGAAAAAAAATATAAGAACGCTTCGGAAGGGCTTTCTTTTGGGCATAAGTTGCTTAGATTACTTCCTAATTTCGTATAAAAATGTATCCTCTGAAGGCTTATGTGCACTTTAAAGCTGAATGAAGGGTGGTCACTTACCGAAGGTTCCACTGACTGTACTTTATTCACTGACTCATATCATAAGACACATATCCAAATTGAATAAGTTGGGAGAACACTCAAGTAGCAAGAAACCACGAGGCAACCTTCCCTACACTACTCTCGTGTTTTCCCAACTTCCCAAGTGTTTAGATGAGGCTATACTGCACAGAAGCGCGTTATATGTATGTCATATATTTCTTTGTACAGTGAATCGAAGCAAGCGATTTACATAAAGTGCCTGCTGCCCCAGGGTCACTCTTAAATGTGTCATTAATCTTGGAATGACTGAATTAGTAGCGATATAGCCTTGCCTTCTTTTAAATTTATGTAGTCACTATGCAGCAGAACCAATTTTTTCTCATAGCTTTTATCGAACTTCATGTAAAAAAAGGTACAAATAAACTGTGTGTGTGTGTGTGTGACTTCGAATTGTCAAATAAGAGCTTTCAGTTGAGTGGTCACACCTTTTGGTTTCATTTGACAGCTCAGGGAAGTAGAAACTTCTATCAGAGAATGTGCTCGTTTAATTTCAGTTGTCACACCTTTACGATTGGTCAAATTCGTCTTGACAAAGCATTTGTTTTGTTGTGTTTGAAACAGGTTCCAAGTGAGTTGGTCAGAAGGGGATATGGTTGTCTGGAGGAATGGAGTTTCGCTGGAAGGATGAATATACCGCATTCAGAAGTGGTCACTACATTAGCAGACTTCCTCGAGTGTTTTGTCAACACGGTACGCACATCTTTGCATTAATTGAAAAGCAGTCTACGACAAAATTAGATAGGACATTTGATAAAAGTCTTCATTCATTGGAGTCTTGTCTCCGTATTCATGCGGCCAGCTTCTCTAACCAACATTTTTTCCAGCGAAAAGGGAAAGTGTCCCAACTATATTGTAACGCAGATTGAGTGTCACAAAAAAATATTAGGCTTCTGCCGTAACTTTCCAGAAATTGCTAGTCAGAGTGGTCTACTTATAGCTTGACATCTGTCTGGGTTCAATACAGCAGTTGGCGACTGAGATCCACGAGAGTCGATGTCTCTTATTCACCACTGTATTGTTTACCCGATCGGACCCAGTGGCAAATAAGAGACTTTGCACGGGATAACTTTAGAACTTATGGTTTCATTAATTTTTCCCTTTTGATTCATGCAGCAGAATCAAATTTGGCACCCGCAGCATTACGTTTTTGTACAGTCATAAACTCACTACGATTTGTACAAGTGACAGTTCTCGTTTCGTCAGCTCTATTTATATAAAGCCCTTAAGAGGGTTTCCGCTGTAAACTTGAGTAACTATCACGGCAAAAAGAAACAATTCTTGTACCAACACACTTTGTAATTAAGAACTTTTTGCCATAGGCATCTTTCACTGTAACACCGAAAGATAATTCACAAAACTCTCCAAGAAACAGGAAGACAAGTACTGCTATCAACTCATATTTTGCTATGATAACGCACGTATTATTGTACATTTTGAGCTCGGAAGGCAACCAAAAACACTCACATCTTCCCTTACACTTCTTGACTATTTTCGGTGTTACTTATACATGATCATCTTACAAGTCAAACTAGGAAATCAACATAAATCACAGAAATACAGTGGTTCTTTTTCTGGTACAAACTTTTTGCATTGATTGCTCGAATTAACAGCAAAATCTCCTCTTCACATGCAAGGCAAATTGTTACAATAATCGTAATTATTGTTTTATTTTTCAGATCGAAAAAGTTGAAGAATTTGAAGCGGAAGACGAGAGGGTGGACTATGCATTGGCCGTGTTTAACGACGAGTCTGGGGAGAGTGAATTTAAGATTTTAGAGGCGGCAAAATTACTGATGTTTAACTGCGCTGTGAATCTTCATCAAGCGATGACGAGTGGCAATGACGTTCCTGTGTTCGCATATCTTTTGTTTGCACGAGACACTTCAGAAAATCCTGAAGGACTCCTGAGGAACTACCTCAACCGCGTGGGTGACTCAGGGGGCCTGGAGCAAGTGAGTGCTGCAGATTCTGTCTGTCTGCCTGTTCTTATATTTTTGCCTGTTGTTTTTCAAGACTTAATGTTTTCTCATTCTTTTTTTTTTTTTTTTTTTTCGACGTAATTCAGGTAGAGATGTGTTTGTTAGGATATAGTCTGGGACTCGTCATTCAAGTCATTCGTCCATCGCAAGTCGATCAGGAAGATTTCCTGGCGTATTACCCATACCTTGAAGATGTCCCCAAGTACACTCCAACTGTAACACTTATTGCTGAAGACGACCGCCATTACAACATTGCAGCGTGAAGGCATTTTCCCTGCACCACAGTTTGTCGAAGTAATGCACCCCGTTGCATTTGTCAGACCTTTTTGACACGGAGGTGGAGATTGCCATGGCAACCATAAAGTCAAGAAATTTGCAGCAACGCTGGAACGTCTACGGGGTCGGCCAGTAAAATTAGGGGGGTGGGGGTGGAAGTACGTAAAGATATTTAGTTTTATTGTAGCAGCTTCTCGAAGCTGCCTGGTCAGAGGTCTTTTGGGGGGGGGAGGGCATATAAATATTGTATCTCTGGTGATTGACTAAAGTAGACAATCGAAGTATGGAAGCATGGCAGCGAATGAGTTAAGAATCGTCCTATATAATGATATTATAGTGAATTACCTAGTAAATATAGTGAACTATACGGCACATGTAAGGAATTATAGAGTACATATTGAACTTAGTCGTTCACGTATTAGAGTACTTTTACCTGTTTAAATGTTCTGCAAACCCCGAATGTCAGAAATAGGGTTACTTCAAAGCTTTGTTTCTGATTTTCTTTTATCTTTTTGTGTTCTTTGTTTGCTTTTAACAGTGTATCAAGTTATGTTTCTTGTAATATTTCACGAGGCACGAGATTTCATTTGGTGAGACTGTGCGAAACCTGTAGACACTTTCAGGCTTCCCTGCAAGACGGCGGTTCCGTGAAGATAATTTTGCCTGCACGCAACCTATTTGATGTTTCGTGTGCTGCCATAGAGTAGGGAGCCCATTCTTTTCTCCAGGCCTGGTTAGCAGGAAACGTTTAGGCCAATTAACTTTGTTTATGTCATAACAGTTGCAAGAACTCGGGACAAACAGCTGAGTTTCATGACTTCAAGTATAAGAATAGTATTCGGTGTTATTTATCGACACAAAAATCATATTTGTTATTTGAAAAACAATTGTTCATAGATGTTAGAAAAGGTCCATAAATTATTGTAGTAATCATCAACGTATGGTAATATTCTATAAGCTAGTAGTTTTACTACAGTATTTATAACTGATAATTGTGAAGAAGTATTAAAAAAAGTCATTTTACTCGAAACGGTGGTTATCTTATGTTTTCTTGGGTGCCTTTGTTTTAAAGCGAGGCCAAGTGCGAGACCTTTTTGTAAAACGAGTTTGATTTTCATGAAAATTAACATGCGAATAAATCTGATTTTCAGAAAGATTTCTGGTGCCATGGCTCACTTGGCGCAGCTTCTTGCAATTGAGGGAAGGCACTATTTAACACCCACCAAAACCATGTGAGCCGAAATTAAATAATTTACTGTCAGCGGTCATGACGTCAAGTCTAAGCAACATGGCGGCAGAGGCGAGCAATGTCACGAACTTGCTTGCAGCGCTTTGCAGTGAATGATACTCTTGTAGTGTAGGTAAATAAAGTGAGTCTTAAGACAATTTTCATTACCTAGAGCATATTTTTATCGGGTTCTCCGTTCCTGCACAACCATGAACATGGTTCTGAAGGTCGTTATCTATTTACGTAACTACAGTAAAAAGTAAATGACATCCGCCAAAACCATGTAAGCTGAAAATTTAAAAAAATGGCCTTCTGTAAATTCATGGATCCTTCGATTCTTTCAATGGTTTATACACTTCAACGCTCGAGAAAGCACTGGAACTCATTAAAGTGTATGAGATAGCGACTACTTCTCGTTATGCTGCAAGCAAAGACTTCGGAATGTCTGGTAAGTGGCCTGAACATGTAAAAGCTTAATCTAGAAATAAATGGGAAACATGCATGTACAGTAAGTGTAAGTATAAATACAAGATGACCAGAGATGTGCTAAAATAAACCCCTAATCTCTGTTTGGCTTTATCTAACAAGAATTTGTTTATATTGACATTTTAAAATAGCCAGCTCAAAGGTTTCTTTGTCACATTGATAAGGCCGGGGGAATAGTTTATTATATACATTGTAAAGGACCATTCCTTATTTATGAAATAGGCTGGGTGTGGAAAAATTAATATTAAAGGACAAGATTCACTAAGTCCCCCCTTCCTCTCAAAGTCCATATTAAAAAGCAATGACCCCCCCCCCCCCCCCCCCCCACACACACACACACACACACACACTTTGTTTATTAATTTTCAATAACAGTTGAACTCTGTGTAATTTAACAATAACTAACTACTCAGCATAATATTGACTAAAAATATGCACATGACCAACCCCTACCCCCCCCCCCCCCCCTGCCCCCCCCCTCCCCTCTTTCCTTCATAAATAATGACCAGTCCCTAAGGATCCGGTCTCTGACTGTAACAATATTGTATAATCATTAAGGTGGCGAAAAAAACACAAAATTCTATGGAAGGAAGTCAGTACAGATGGCCCTGGTATAGAGTTTGATGGGATCCCATTCATGATCATTGGGAAGAAAGTCCTGGAGTGCCACCATGGTCCAAATAGGAACAAGATTTTAAAAGCAAAGCTGGCAAAAGAGAGAGGTAAATTGTTGCAGAAAATAAAATCATATATGATTTTATACTAGACAATTTTTTTAAAGCAACATCACTCATCTTTCATACCATCGGTGTTTATTCCTTACAAAGTATCAAAACAAATATTAATACAGTATTCTAAACAGAGTGAAAAGTAGTCAAAATCATAAAGCAAAATGCCTTATGTCTACACAACTTGCATAGCACATATTGTCTAGAACTGCTGAAGTCTGGTATCTTCTTATTTAGAAATAACTATAACTGGTATTGAGATGTGTAACATTAAAATTTTGTCTAACAGGTAAATGAACAAAGTGACCATGCCTTCTTCAGGTGCAAGACACCAAGAAGTATGATTGCCCAGCAAAGATATACATAAAAACCTAACATAACCCCAACCACCTAGTAGAGAGAAGAATCTCTGACATGGCTTTTACAGAAAGGCAGTCTGCACTTCAACAGTCAAGAGTGACCAACAGGAATTTTGCTGTTTGTAACACAATACCAGCCGTCAGTGTACAACTTAAAAGAAATTTTAATGAAACACCCCCCCCCCAGCCCCCCCCCCCCCCCCCCCCCCCCCCCTCTATTCAGCATTGGAACCTGCATGACAGCCCAATCCACTGAACAAACATCATAATGGAACTCGTCAGTGAGGGGAATGCAAGAGGGGATCAAACATGCATTCATGTGTGAGCAGAGCACACACATTAACATTTCTGTTTAGAATAATTAACTTAGTCAGAACTATATTGATTTCTTATCTGATTGAAACAGAATTGGAACTGGGAATTATATAATTCATATAGAAGGTTTTGTCATGATGTAGTACATGGCCATCAAAATCTGTGATATTAATGTTCTCAATGCCATTTATAAAATCTGTTCTTTTTGCTTCAAATAGGTGGTCAAGATGTGTATTTTTGTCGGTCAATGGCAGTGACAGAAAGTGCAAAGTGACTTTAAGTTTAAAATTTTGCAGCAACAATGATGAAGTTTGATGGCCAGTTGCTAAAACACCCCATATGTATTATTATTTACTGCCAGTTTACATGGACCAGTAATCGGCATTATGATTACAACAACTTATTTTTAGCGCACGCTACATGGTTTTGGCGGATGTTATTTACACCATTCACCAGAGTAAAGAGTAAATAACATCCACCGAAACCACGAGCTTACGCTGGAAATAAACTAATTGTAGTCATGATGCCAATTTCCAGCCAAAAGGTGAATCGGTAAAATTCAGTGCTTCCATAGATTAACAGAAGGCCATCTCTTTTTTTTTTTTAATTTTCAGCTCACATGGTTTTGGCGGATGTTATTTACTTTTTACTGTAGTTACGTAATTAGATAACGACCTTCAGAACCATGTTCATGGTTGTACAGGAACGGAGAACAATCCGATAAAAATATACTCTAAGTAATGACAACAGCGTGAAAATTGTCTTAAGATTGACTTTACTTACGTTAACACTATAAGAGTATCATTCACCGCATAAGTACCGCAGATCGTGACAAGCTCGCCTCGGCCGCCATGTTGGTTAGACTTGACGTCATGACCGCTGACAGCAAATTTTCAATTTCGGCTCACATGGTTTTGGTGGGTGTTAAATAGTGCCTTCCGCAATTGAGGCCGGCAACCTCGTTCCCAGGCCGAGAGATGAAAGATCCTGGGAACGAGGTTGTTCAGGCCGGCACCACGAACTCTAAAACCAAAGCTACGGGGCAGTTTTGCCATTAACCGCATTTCCTGAGGTAATATCGTCATGGATACATCACTAAAAGAAAAAAAAGAAAAGCCCATGTCATTTAATCGTGATGGACCAATTCAGACAGTGTCGCACAACAACGGCCGTTTGTACGTTGTCGTCATCCTCGTCCTCAGGCTTTTGGGGTAAGGCCAAAGAGCCTGGAAAACTGGAGACGAGTCTTAGCACACTAAAGTGATTTACGAAAAAATAATGCAGTAATCTTGTCATTTTAATACAAGTAAGCAATATAGTACTGTTGTTATTTACATATTGGGGCCTTCATCTCAAATGTCACATCAGGATTTTATTCAAATGAGTTCTTTTCTCTTCCGATGGCGATGTACGCACCCCTCCCCCGCAAGTTATGTATAATATCATGTTACTTTGAGGTGGAACGAACAAGAACAAAGCCGTTCTGTTTGAAGAGGAGTGCCGCATCTGCTACGATAATCATGCAAGGGTGGATTTTGTTTTGCGTCTTTGGAATCTGTTTCCTTCCCTCCGGTAGGTGATCGTGTTAAATCCAGTTTTCATTTTGTCGTTCTAGAACAGTTGAACAAGCTGTTGTATTTCATTGTGTCAGGAAATATACCCGACCGCGTATCCTCGTGGAAGAAGCATGCGTAGGTAACGCGTCTTTGAGCTTTATACACAGGGAACTGAAAAAGTTATAGTCCAATACTATTTTATGGATCACAAGGCTATATAGTTTCGACCGAGACTATTTTTTTCGCTCGTTTCTCGGCGCGCGTTTCGCAACCAATCCCTCAAAAGGAGACCACAGAGGTTTCGCAATGTTAGATAACATAACCATGTTCATAACTTAACCCTTAACCTAAACCTATCCTCCTTAAGCGAGGCGAAAGTTCGGTGATCTCCTTTTGAGAGCCACTGCGTACGCGCTCAGCGCTCGGCCGTTTGTTCGTTCCCGAGTTATTAAGGCGCCGGTTATCCTAGTCAAAACTCGTCTGGAATCTGCAGTTGACTCAACGTAACTCACGCGACACACACAGTTATACGAATTGGGTCGATACTGCTTTTTTTCAATAAGATCGGCTTGATATATGTCATTTTTTGAAACTACTCGTTGAAGCGCGCGATAGCGTAATAAGCTCTGGTCTACTACATTAACTCCGTACACAGTCTTCTCACGCCGAGTGTATTAATAAACTGAAGATTGGGAATATAAAAGGCATAATAAACTCCTGTTCTGTTATCCGTTCCAAGACTAGGCGTGTTTAAACAACCGATTAATAATATGGCATGCGTAAACGCAAGAACGAAAAAAGCGAAAAAAATTACGCCACGACCTCAATCCCAAAGTCAACAGTGGAGATGCCAAAGGTTGGGGGCTGTCATGTTGTTTGCCGTCTTTTATTACTGCATACTTTCAAGTTTCCATCAGAATTTGACTCTAAAAAGCAACTGCTTTCAACGTCTTGAAATAGAGGAAAAGTCGTTCACCTCATAACCACGCAATCGCGACACCTAAAACCGGCTTGACAAATGCCGCATTGATGCTTGTGTAGAAAGAGCTTTTAAAAGGGCTGCACTACAATTAGTTCGAGTATTGATTACGACAATTAATGGAAACACAATTGTCTACGCTGCAGGCACAATATGTGTTTCATGTCAGGAAAATAACTATGATACTACGCGCACCCTGATTGGCTAAATAATCGTTTAAGACTAGTAGTAATCAGAGATTAGTCAGGTGCGTTCGACTTCTCTTTGCTTGGAGTTGTTTTTGTTCTAAAATGCTTTTCCCCATAACGATCTCGAAAAGTTCGTGGGTTTCGTCTGAAACCGGAAGTGAGCAGCACGAAGACTGGGTTCGAACCCCGGCCAAGCAATATTAAACTAAAACTTTTTCTTTCTTTTTTTTTTTTTTTTTTTTTTTTTTTTTTTTTTTCCTTTCTTTCTTTCTTTCTTTCTTTCTTTCTTTCTTTCTTTTTCTTTTCTTTTAATTCTTTGTAGATATACGAAAATTATAAGGCATGGTCAAATGTGATTTATGCCTTCGTCGGAAGAAATAAGTTGAGTTGCACACTAGAGTTTCACAATTCGACCATCCTGTGGCTTACGATAGACAACGAGAAGACAACTTTCGGCTAATTCTTCTCTTCATCTTGATTTTTAATTAGAATGCTTTATGCACAATTAGAGGTGTTGAAACTAACACAACAGCGATATCTTTTTGTTATAACAGAACTCTAGCACAATGGCTTCAGGTGCCGCTCAATTCACTCAGTTCACTCAATTCGCTCAATTCGTCAACATGTCTGCAGCGAGTATCGCAAAGTATAGGAAACAACCGTACAGCACCTGGGCCCTACTTCAAAAGCGTCTAATTTCTATACCTGATCCTTTTCAAAAGTTATTTCCACCGCAAGTTTGGGACTTCATTCTTAACAAGTCTCATTCATTAAACACAAATGCGGACTACGTTTCATCGAGCCTCACATATTACTTCAAAAACTTAGGGGGAGGGGTGGTCTAAATCCACTGCGTATCCGCGTATCCACTTTCACATTTACTTCAGAAACTTAGGGGGAGGGGTGGTCTAACTCCAATGTATTCCTCGTTCTACTGATCTAGCTTGACTGCGTATCCGCGTACCCACCGTTTTCCAGGGGTGCCCCAAAAAATGCGGGTTATTCTGTAGTTACTCCATCGCGAGTCGATTACATTTTTCTGTGGAATTCTTGCTGTCGTGCTTCCCTTATTATCCAGATATTGGCTTCTTTTACTGAAAAGTAGGTGTCTTTGCCTTGATAGATCTCAGTGTGATCATTCAGAGCCACTCGTGCGACACAGAGCGCTTATAATAATTATTCAAAATGGCGCAGATTTTGCACATCGCCCGACCGTCCACCCACCCAAAAATCTCGATTCTTCGCGCTGGCCAAAAGCACGTGACGCGTATCTCATCGACCCCATGGAACCCACACCAGTTGAAATTAGGGTTGCGTTCTCCTTCGTCGAACGCAATAAGAGTATATTAGTGATAATCAGAGATTATTCAAGTGCGTTCATATATATATATACATATATACAGTCAATCCCGAAAAGATTGTCCAGTCTAAATATATAAATATACTAATATATCTGTCACGTGACCACCTAAAATCAGCGTGTTTTAAACTGGAAACACTCTAAATGCTCTTGGTTTTACCATTCTGATGACCAGCAACCATAAAATTATATAAACATGCTGACTTAATGTATCTCTTTGTACGGTGTTTTTCAGTGGTCACGTGATAGATATAATTGCCTAAATATATATTTCAACAGGACAACCTTTTCGGGAATGACTGCATATATATATATATATATATATATATATATATATATATATATATATATATATATATATATATATATATATATATATATATATATATATATATATATATATATATATATATATATATATATATATATATATATATATATATATATATATATATATATATATATATATATATATATATATATATATATATATATATATATATATATATATATATATATATATATATATATATATATATATATATATATATATATATATATATATATATATATATATATATATATATTGTGGGAAGGATGATGGCTCTAAAATGCACACAAAACCGCACCAATCATAACATTTTGTCACCAAAACGATACATAAGTTGAATTTGCGATGAACCTTCTATGTCTTCCCACTTAATTTGGCTCGGAAAGCAAGTTTTTAAACGAAACTCTTCCACAATGCATTTGATATTTGTATATACTGATATATATTGAGGGCTCAAAATTTCTGCAAACGGCTGTATATACACATATATATATATATGGGTTCAAACCCCGGCCTTGCAATATTAAACTAAAATTTCTTTCTTTCTTTCTATATATGCAAAGTGTAATACATCGTCAAATGTGATTAATACTTTCGTCGGAAATTAAGTTGAGTTGCACACGAGGTTTCGCAATTCGACCATCCTGTGGCTTGCGATTGAGTCACCACGATACCTCTGTCTCCACAAAGCTGTGTATTTCTTCCAAATAAGTATCTGTAACATTAGTAAAGTGTCGGTTGCATATTGAGTTTATTTTAACCCGCTTTTAATCAACGCAGAAACTGAAATACGGCAATCGCGAGTCGAGTTACATTTTTCTGTGGAATTCTTGCTGTCGTGCTGCCTTATTATCCTATTATCCTTATTATATTGGCTTCTTTTACTGATAAGTAGGTGTCTTTGCCTTTGATAGACCTTAGTGTGATCATTCAGAGCCACTCGTGCGACACAGAGCGCGCATAGTAATTAATCAAAATGGCGCAGATTTTGCGCACCCCCGTGAACCCAAAAAATCTCGATTCCTCGCGCTGGCGAAAGCACGTGACAGGTATCCCATCGACCCCACGGAACCCACACAAGTTGAGATGAGGGTTGCGTTCTCCTTCTTCGAGCGCAAAAAAAAAAATAAATAAACAGACACGTTCTGGTGAGCATTTTGAAAGCATCATGGAACTTTACGTGAAATTAAACATAGGAAATGTAAAATTAATAAATATAACACCAAGCATCTAGTGCGCATCCTTTGTTTTGTTTCTCCGCCATTTTGGTGCCCAGAAGTCGACAGGATGAAAATCGGGGTGGGGTGAGGGGGGGGGGGGGGGGGGGGGGTGCGTTTTATTTCAAAAATTGACCTTGTAGGAGCGGGCTTCTAGTACTGGAGAAGGGCATTTATTAAAGAATTTACGGTAATCAAGTCGTTAATGGTGTTTAACAGGTTTGGCCAGGGAGTGCTACGAGTGCGTGCCGGGACTGACCCAGGACGGACAGATGGACTTCTGCAATAATCCCACTAACAAGACCACGTGCTCTTTAGTAGCTAACGACGATTGTCTGACCGTGTCCTACGAGATGAAGATGGGAGGCCAAACTCTCGTGGGAAACGTCATGATGTGTGGAAATGGAATGTGCGAGGCCGCGGGAAAATCAGGCTGTGAAAACGCTATGAATCAGACGATTCCTGGTGCCACAGTGAGTGATTGCCAGTACAAGTGTTGCCAAGAAGATCTGTGTAACAACAAGACTGTATCCGGCGAACCCACTCAGCCGCCAACAACCGACGGTACTACAAGCATCGCCACTTCAACCATCGCCACTTCAACCATCGGCACTACAAGCATCGGCCGGCGCGACGTTGCACATTTTGGCGCCATTTTTGCCGCTGTGGTGCTGAGTCTCCTGATGTGAGAAGTTTCAGTCGGAGGCATCCGTTTTGATTGTTGTGTTGTAACCGAAACTGATCGTAACAGACTTGTAATGATTTTAACATCACCACTTTCTTTTTATTTTTTAGTCTTTTTATTCTTTTTTATTTATTTTTGTTTTGTTTTTGTTTTGTTTTGTTTTGTTTTGTAATTTTTAGATGTAAGAACATTAAAAATAAGGAAATGACACCTGAACTCGCCTGGTCATCTCTGGTCATCGCATCACATCATGCTAGTGTATCTTAGAATGATCATAAAATGAGAGGTATCATGACTATTGTTATATACAAGGCATTAAGTGGTGTTTTGATAGGTGAAGGGGAATACTAGAAATTTTAGATTAGGTCGGTTGTGATCGTCCGGGCTAGAGTGGTCTCTAGGAAGACTGTTGTTGGTGACTGACGTTTTGATTCCCTGAGCGGATGTCAACTTTAGAGTCCAGAAATTTTAGACTGGAATACCGGAACAGTTTTAGGGCACTGCTGATTGGATAGTAAAACCATTTGCAATTACTTGGTTTTGGTTTTGGTTTTGCTCGCACTTCTAATTGGTCGGATG
Organism: Plumapathes pennacea; assembly: GCA_964036295.1. Taxonomy (NCBI): domain Eukaryota; kingdom Metazoa; phylum Cnidaria; class Anthozoa; order Antipatharia; family Myriopathidae; genus Plumapathes; species Plumapathes pennacea. The sequence continues at coordinate 5,151,533 of OZ038464.1, forward strand.
TGTTTTTGCTCGCCTTATTGATTGACGCTGTGATTGCTTTGATTTTGGTTTTCGACAGTCATCCAAAAAGCGCTGTAACGGAATAATGAACACTTCATTATTTCTCTTTACCCAACGAGGCTTTGCTGCAAGATTTTGTGGAACCATTTGCAGCTGATACCAAAGGGCAAACGGCTTCTTCACTCAAAGTTCTTTATTCGTGTTTTTAGCTAAGACCAAACTCAATTTCCATTAACTAGTTTTGGAGGCGTTTTAACACTGATTTCATATTTTCGATTTTCAAGACCAAATTATTACCCCCTAAGCCCTAACCGCCTTACACCCCCCCCCCCCCCCCCCCTCCTCCCTCGCCGCCGCCGCATTTTCTGCCCCCACAATATTCCTATGGATCTCCGAGAATTGTGACGAAAGAGAGCGTCTAGCACTTCTTTGGACGTACGCACCCTTCCCCTGTAAATCATGCATAACACCCTGTTACACGAGACTAGTGAAGTGCCGCATTTTCTACGATAATCATGCAAGGGTGGATTTTGTTTTGCGTCTTTGGGATCTGTTTCCTTCCCTCCGGTAAGTGATCTTGTTAAAACCAGTTTTCATTCTGTTGTTCTGTCAGTTGAACATGTTGCAGAAGCTAATATGTTTCACGACTGTGCCAAGGAATAAAGCCGACAAAGCAGCATGGTGCATACATAAGTTTACCAAGTAGCAAACGTACAGTCCACCTTTGAATCTTTTTACTGAAATGAAATATTTAGCCGGCTCAAGGTTACTTTGTGGTGTGTCACTGCTATACAGTTTTCACCGCGATAATATGCAATTTGTATTTTTTCGCTCGCAGTCTCCGCTCGACCGTGCAACATAAAAGCAAGATAAACTCTTAAAGTTCTTTAATCCGCCATTGCCGGCCTAGGCGCGTTTTATAAAACAAATCAATGATGTGGCGTGCGTACCATGATTTCCTTTTTTCGCGCTTCCGAACCGTGATCCACGCGCCAAAATGAAAATCGAGCCGTGTCTAATCGCGTAAGTTCGGGAATGTACCAAAACACTTGCCAACAGTTTATCATAAATACAGTCACGGGTATCGCAGTAATTTGTGTATCCCTGTTTCATTATTCACCGGAGAAAATATTCTTGCATTTAAGGGCCATTTACACGGCAGCCGTGTTGGTGGCAGGAAAATAAAATATATTTTTGCATAACAATACTTGTTCCAGAGAAATTATATTTTATGTTTCTGCCATTTAACACGGCCGCCATGCAAACTATACTTTGTTATAAGCACAGACGGACATACGAACTCAAACTAATTTTTGTTTTGTACTGCATTTTGTAAGGCGTTTTGACTAGACTGCAAACAATCCTTTCAGTTTCCTTCCATCGTGTGAGACAGAAAACCGAAACTGGGGTGCGGCTGCTGCAGTGCGAGCGAAGTGCAAACAACTAGCAAAAAATTTGCATAACACGCTCAAGACACGAAAACATCAATTTTTACCACAACACCCTAGAATTTCTCGCTCTCTGATTGATCAATTTACCGTGGTAAAGAAGAGTCCAGACAACGATGCTCACGCCAGCTGATGCCAGCATGTCACGCTTTGCAGCGAAATACAACAAAACTTTCCTGTTTATTTCTAAATATTGTGGTAAAAAAACAAATTTCCACTGGTTTGCCGTGGTGTGGACTTTTATTTACCACAATTTACGTCATCACATGGTCAAAATTAGTTGTGGACTCACTCGGCGAAGCGCCTCGCCTTAAGGTGGCTCCATAGGGTTTTTCCCTGCACTTGCTTGTATTTAGTTTATGACACCAAAACCGTCATATTTTCATTTTATTATATTCTTTCTTGCTCAAATTTGCAGGGTAGATGTTTCGAAAGGTCTGTTGCGTATACGTCTTACTTTTGTCACTCTAGTGTGGTTACTATGGAAACAATACGTCCTTGAAATAAAGGTCTTCTATACCCCATTTTCAAACTTTCTGCTCTATTTTCTGGAGTTTCTTCGGTCAATTTTTCTGAAACTTTCAGTATGTTTAGAAATTTGTATAAGGTAAACATAACTGTGAAAAAATGTTGGGGTTAGAAGAGCGGATTTCGAGCTATTTAGCAATTTATGTTTTTTGCAAATAAAAAAAATTCTGCTCCATAAATTTCCATTAAAATCAAATATTACAAAACCGGATATAATCTTCGTTTGCCTGCAAAATTTAAGACAGATTCACCAAAGGAAACTCGAGAAAAATGCAGAGAAAAACTTGATATTTTACGTGCGTATTGCGCCATCAAATGCAAAATAATGACTCGACAAGATCGGCAAGTGCGCATGCGTTAGCCGTAATTGTAAACATGAGGAGAAAGCGGCGATCGCACGCCAGCAAGTACAGCAAGTTTTCTTGGTGCGAAGCTAAAAAGAAACACCATGCAATTCCTGAATTTCTGTCTTGAGAAGCTCGTACTGGATATGTCAGCCGCGAATTATGCTGTGCGAACTACTGTTGGCGAAGTCTCGAACAATTTGAGGGTGATAGCTGTTCAACAACTCAATCCTTTTCAATACAAAGCCGTGAAGACGGTTCGAAAGTCGTCAGTTCAAGCCGTCGTACGCTAGTCCACTAGCTCCCAACAAGTTTGTTGGCAGTTGTGTCCCCTCAAGTTCATTCATACTTATTCAGTACAGTTCGTGAATATTTAGTTTTGCGACTGCTCACCTGAGATAATATGCCACAGACTGACACGGGATCAAACTCTGCAGGTTAGTAGGATTTGCAAAGCTTCATAACAACGCCAATAATTTCTGTCTAAGTTTTCTTACTTCCAAGAATTGCTGTCAGTGTTGTGACTTGGCCGAATGTACTGGTTTGTCCATTGCAACTGATGATTGCCGAAATGACCGTTCGAGCCGCGTTTGTCACGGCTGTTCATTTCAAAGTCAAACAGAATAAAATCTGAATTGTAGAACTTCTTCATCGTGTGTTGCTTGTTTAGTTATTGGCCTGACAGGATGTGCAGAAACAATACTTTCAAACTAATTCAATAGAGTTATATACATTCGAAGGTAAAGTGATAAAGATCGGCGATCAAGTAAAGCCGGCGTGTACTTAGTTTGATTAAAAGGCTTGCAAGTTTGGTTTCTTCGTGACACGAAGAACTGTGCACACATCGTAAACGGTTTTTATTCCGAGTTTTTAGAATTTCCTGTTAAATTCAGATTTCCTCCAAAGAATTACGAAAGTCGGGTTTTTATTTCATTGTGATTTTGGTGCCCACGCGAAAATGTGTCTGAAAACCCTATGGAGCCACCTTAAAACACGTAGTTCAAAACGTGTTGCCGAAGGCGAACCGTCAGATGACATGCCGTATCACGATACTAGGATGTGTACTCTGAAATAATTCCCCCAGCGGATTCTTTACTTTGTAGAGATGCGGGCGGCTGTGAAGTGAGTACATTTTTAGCTGTGTTATTGAAAATGTTAATTTTACCCCAACTCACTAGTTTCTCGCTCTCTGATTGGTCAATTTACCGTGGTAAACTAGATTATTCAGGTGCGTTCGACTTCTCTTTGCTTGGAGTTGTTTTTGTTCTAAAATGCTTTTCTCTATAACGATCTCTTGGGTTTCGTCTGAAACCGGAAGTGAGCAGCACGAAGATTGAGCAATGTTTGTCACATAGAAAATAACTTCTGGCACATTTTGTGTACAAAAGTCAATATTTCTCATGGCTGTAAAGCTAGCTAACACACGTGTAGAGAGTAAAGTTCGAAGAACGCTCTCTCATAAGAGAAATCGACGATCAACCGCCGCGACAAGTTTTACACACAAGTAATCGAAACGCTGGCGTCTTCTGCTTGTGAGCTCACAGGCGGCCGTTCATGAAATACTCTAGCATCGGGGCGCCCCGGTGTGAAACGGCTGTGTATATGCAGGACGAAAACCCTGCCACTTGTGACATTTTACTGTTATAACTCTATCATTTGAACACCGCAACAACTTGCCCGGTACGCGCTTGCTGCCGGGAAAGAAAAAGGAAAAGAAAAAGAAAAAGCTGAAAACTACGGTGATTTTTCAATCAACAGACCGACGGCGGTATGCCGGTTATGAAAGCATATGTCAACACGATTTGGGGGGCCTTTGGTCGGATCTTTACAAAACGAAGACGTAAGACCCTGAAAACCTAAGACCTAAGACCATTTTCCTTTTGTAGGAATGTACTGCTTAATCTACAAAACAAAGACCCCCATTAAAATGGTGTAAAATATTATAGAAAAATTCACTGCCTGACGAGTGAATTCCACGTTAAATTTCATAAGAAAAACCGATGTCGCACGATGTTTTCACGCTTCAGCGCGCGCGAGAAAGCCATTGCAAAGTCAACTGTCAAGAACCAGCGAATTAGGAATCAAGTTGAGATTCAAGATCACAGTCACTTCTATTTGAACCTTGTGGTGTGACTAATCTTTGTTATAAATGCCCTTTGAAGGCAAGAAAAGTTCTATTCAACAAAACCTGTTTCACTTATAATTTATAACAAATCACCAAGAAATCTGGAGACAAGATTGTTGTCTTTGAATACCGATATTCAAGCACGTAAATTGGTGCCGACAACTGAAAGAGAAAACTTGCGTGAAAGAAGAAGTCCGAACAATACGTTACAAAAATATAACCGGTAAGTACCTGGATGTATTTTGCTCCATACTTCACACCGAAATGCTCAGCTTTTAGCTAAAAAGTCAGTCAACTATGTTTGTTTCATTATTTTCAGCGAGCTTGCTCGCGTAGACACACGTCATCCATGCAATTCCACATTTTACAATAACACGTCAGTTTCTCGCTTTGTGATTGGCTAATTTTCATTATCAATAAGAGGACGGACAAAACAACATAAAATCGAGTGCTGACGACAGTGATTTGGGCGAAGAAGGTGAATGCAGCTTCAATTTTACCTCAGTTCTTGCAAAAGCGACATTCGGCATTTGAAGTAGAGACCCTGAAGTGTTCAGAGGCAAATTTCCTTGAGCTTTGTTTTGAAATTGTCGAGAAAACCGCAGCAGAAAAGCGTCTAATTTCATTTCTTTCCAACTTCTTTGACAAAATTTTATTTTGCACGCGCGAAATGCTGACGTCAAACTGTCACTTTTTAGCCAATGAAATGTCTTGAATTTCAACCTCGACCAATTAAAAAGCGGGAAAAGTTGTCGACAACATTTCGGTCAAATCGAACAAAATCCAGTTTTCTTGCATGTTTTCCCCGCGTCGTCGCTTGAGTTTTGTTATTGTAAAAAACAAATTGACGTCAGTTTTTTATGTGTCTGTCCTCTTATTGATCATGAAACGCGTCATAACATTGTCAAAAAGTTGCGGATCCACTCGGCGAAGCGCCTCGTGGATCCACAACTTTTTGACAATGTTATGACGCGTTTCATGATCAATAAGAGGACAGACACATAAAAAACTGACGTCAATTTGTTAACTAAATACCCACACGATCAAACTCGGTTTGGTGCCTAAAGTCGTTTGTTGGAGAGAGCGCGATTTTTTTTTTATTTGCTACACTTTGCATTCGAATAGCTTCGCTTCAATTCAAGATACACCGCTGGATTTGCACGGAGTATTATTTAAAGCATGCCCTTTCTTGAAGTATCGGAAAATGTTTCTGTAAAGTCAAACTTGTAAATTATTTCATCATTTGTAAATTAGGTGACGCCATTGTGAAGTCGGCTGACGTGTATTTTTGCTCGCCAGTTTTACTTTTCCTCGCCTAACCGACTCGTAAAATACTCCACCGTATTGCAATCTTTCCCATGTAATAACCCCTTAGTAACGTGCAAAATATACAGCCGTATTACACGTTGCTAAAGAAAAAGCAAGAAAATCACGGTATAATTGCACGTTACCTGGAGTGGATAGAGCGCTTTTCGGATGATTTTCGAAAACCAAAGTCAAAGCAATCACAGAGCCAGTCAATCTGGCGAGCAAAAACCTGTCAGACTAATTCAACTGTCAGTAGTATAGTTTTAGAATAATCAAGGCGTTGTGTTTTGTTTAACAGGCTTGACCAGGGAGTGCTACAAGTGCTCACCGGGACTGACGGCCAGGACGGACAAATGGACTTCTGCAATAATCCCACTAACAAGACCACGTGCTCTTTAGTGGCTAACGACGATTGCCTTACCTTTTCCTACAAGGTCACTATGGGAGACCAACATCTCGTGAAAAACGAGATGATGTGTGGAATGGAGTTCTGCGAGAACACGGGAAAAGCAGAGTGTATAACTAAAAAGGGGCAACCGAAAGTCAGTGACTGCCAGTACAAGTGTTGGAAGGGGGATCTGTGTAACAACAAGACTGTACTTATTGAACCCCCTCAGCCGCCTGCAAGCACCGGTGCTCCAACCATCGGCACCACAAGCATCGGCCGGCGCGACGTCGCATATTTTGGCACCATTTTTGCCGCTGTGGTGCTGAGTCTCCTGATGTGATCGAGAAGCCGTTTGGAAAAATCCATTTCAGTAATTTCTGTGGTTTACCCTATACATCGTAACAAACCTGTAACATAACCACTCAGCTTCTTTTGTTGCTGTTGTTGTTGTTGTAATGTTTAGATGTGGGAACATTAAGAATAAGGAAATGATTCCTGAACTCGCCTGGTCATCTGCGGTCATCGCATCACATCATATTAGTGTATCTTAGAATGATAATAAAATGAGAGGTGTCACGACTATTTTTACAAGGCATTAATGGTATTTTAAAGGGTAAAGAGGATATACTAGAAATTTTAGGGTAGGTCGGTCGTCCGGGTTAGAGTGGTCTCCAAGAAGACTGTTGTTGGTGACTGACGTTTCGACTCCCTGAGCGGATATCAACTTCAGAGTCCAGAAATTTTAGACTGGAATAACGGAACAGTTTTAGGGCTGGAATAATGGAATAATGAACACTGCATCAATCCTCTTTACCCAGCGAGGCTTTGCAGCAAGATTTTGTGGGGCCATTTGCAGCCGATAACAAGGGGCAAACGGCTTCTTCAGTCAAAGATCTTTATTTATTTTTGGCGAGAACCAAACTCAATTTCCATCAACTAGTTCTTGAGGCGTTTTAACACTGATTTCATATACTTTCGGTTTTCCAGACCAAACTATTATGTCATCTGTGGTGCTTGGTTAGAGCTGGTCGACATGTTAACTATGTCATGATTCAGTCGACAGTGTGGAAACATCTTCGGAGACCCTGAGACCGATAAAATGTAAGGCCGGGAAGAGCTCCTCGTCCCTTCACCTCCTTCCCCTTTCCTCTCTATCGGCCTAAGTCCCAACCGCCCTACACCCCCCCCCCCCCCTCCCCCCTTCCCCCTTGTCGCCGCCGCCGCTATTTATCCCCCGCCCCCACAATATGCCTCTGGGTCTCCGAGGATGGTAGAGCATCTGGCATTTCTTTGGACTCAGGTCTCTTGTTTTCTTATCTGACTGCGACGACGCGCTCCTCCGATCCCCTGCAAATTATGCATAATACCCTGTTACATGAATGACAGGTCATATTATGACAAGGCGTTGTCTCGTGAGACTAGTGGAGAGGAGTGCCACGTCTTCTACGATAATCATGCAAGGGTGGATTTTGTTTTGCGTCTTTGGGGTCTGTTTCCTTCCCTCCGGTAGGTGATCATACTAAAACCAGTTTTCCTTTTGTCGTTCTGGAACAGTTGAACAAGCTGCGGAAACATATTTCATGACGTGCCAAGGAATATACCCAACAAAGCAGCGTAGTGCATGCATAATTTTACCAAGTAGAAATACTGTACAGTCCGTCTTTGAGCCTTTTTACTATAGGAAGCTGAAATGACATCTAGCCCAATACTCCTTTGCGGTGTCACTGCTATATAGTTTTCACTGAGGTAAGTCCAATTTGTGTTTTACCTCTCGCAGTCTCGCAGTCGACCGTGCAACATAAAAGGCAAAGTAAGCTCTTAATGTTCATTTATCCGCCGTTGCCGGACTATGCGCGTTTCTACAACAGATCAAGGATATGGCGTGCGTGCCATGATTCTTCTTCCGCGCTTCCGAACCGTGATCGGTCTCGCACCATAATGAAAACCAGGCCGTGCCTGATTGCTTTGGCTCCAAATAACGTGCACGAGACTCACCAGAACAATTTATCATAAATATAGTCACATGTGTCGCAGTGATATGTGTATCCCTGTTTCATTATTCACAAGAGCCAAATTCTTACACTTAAGGGTCATTTACACGGCAGCCATGTTGGTGGCAGGAACAATGAAAAATTATTTTTTGCATAACAATACTTTTCTTCCCAGAGAGATTATATTCTATTTTCCTTCCATCTAACATGGCCACCGTGCAAACTATATATTTGTTATCAATGCAGACGAATTCAAACTAATTTTCCATATGTACTGCATTTTGTGAGACGTTTCGACTAGACTGCGAACAACCCTTCTTTTCTTCCATCGTGTGAGAGAGAAAATTAAAACTGTTCCGTGCGGATCTTAACCTGTCTGGATGCCTTGCTGCGTTCTAGGGGAGAAGTGCCTTTTCTGCTAATGTTAAGACGGTGCCGACTTATTAAAGCTTTTGCATCAACTGATCTCGTGGTTGCTGGAGTTCGAGCGAACGAGTCCTTGCCAGAGTTGCAAACAAGCGAAGTGTTGTGCGTACAGCGCCTGTAACAAACAACTAGCATAACACGCTCACGACACGAAAACATCAATGTTTGTGGGATTTTGATACGTTTCAAAACGCGTAGTTCAAAACGTGTTGCCGAAGGCGAACTGTCAGACGACATGCCGTGTTAGCCTATCACGATACTAGGATGTGTACTCTAAACTATATTTCCCCCAGCGCATTCTTTACTTTGTAGAGATGCGGGCGGCTATGAAGTCAGCAAATTTTTAGCTATGGAATGAAATACTTGTTACATTAATTTATTAACCAACTACCTTATCCCGATATCAGGAATAGCTAACATGAGCCAAAATTATGCAACACTTTTGGGGGAGATTTTGTTCGAAGTTGTTTTAAAACCTCTTTGCTCGCATTTTGAACAGCTCCCGATGTATCCCAACCTCATTCAGCTCCAAACCAAACAATGGTACCGATCAACAGCGCTATTCCCTATATTCCAGAAAAGACCCAATCAAACACGCCCTTAGTAACGTGCGAATATCGCATATTATTACACGACTTCACATTTTCGAATGCAAATAGAGGCCAAAAGAAGGCAAATATGGGAGCGTATTGCACTCGTCAAGAAACAGTTTTTAAACTGGCTTATTAGCTTAACGTGATCATTTTTCGCAAGAAAAGTTTACGAACGATCTTTTGTAACAAACTTTTAATCCTTTTTGCGCGCGGCTAGAACGCCTGGTCTTGCCGCGTTTGTCGCATAATTAGCGCCTCGTGGATCCACATGGACAAAATTTTATTTTGCATGCGCGAAATGCTCACGTCAAACTGCCACTTTTTGGCCAGTGAAATGTCTTGAACTTCAACCTCGACCAATTAGAAAGCGAGAAAAGTTGTTGACAACATTTCGGTCAAATCGAACAAAATCCAGTTTTCTTGCGTGTTTTCCCCCTCGTCGTCGCTTGAGTTTGTTATTGTAAAATTAACAAATTGACGTCAGTTTTTGTCTGTCCTCTAATTGACCATGAAACGCGTCATAACATTGTCAAAAAGTTGCGGATCCACACGGCGAAGCGCCTCGACCCGAGTGGCGTATTTTCCATATCCTCACTAGTGAGGATATTGTTGGAATCATTTCCCGCTTAGTCACGGTTGTTTGTACAATTTCTCATAAAACACTCGTGTCAAATATAATAAAAAGAAAATTACACGGCGGCTTGAAGATATGGATTTTATTTTCTCGTGGTAAAAACAATATTTTACCACTCGAAAATAAGATTCCTTTTTACCACAACACACTAGTTTCTCGCTCTGTGATTGGTCGATTTACTGTGGTAAATAAGAGTCCAGACAACGATGCTGACGCCAGCATGTCACGTTTTGCAGCGAAATACAACAAAAGTTTCCTGTATATTTCTAAATGTTGTGGTAAAAAACAAATTTCCACTGGTTTGCCGTGGTGTGGACTCTTATTTACCACGATATACGTCATCACATGGTCAAAATTTGTTGCGGACTTACTCGGCGAAGCGCCTCGTGAGTCCACAACATTTTGACCATGTGATGACGTAAATTGTGGTAAAGAAGAGTCCACACCACGGCAAACCAGTGGAAATTTATTAAATCTTCGCGCCACCGTGTAATATCCTCTATTTATTATATGAAACTGTCGTGCAATAAGACGTTGCCTCTGTTTTTCATATTGCTGTGCGAGTGAAAAACCTTCGAGTATTATCGGCTTGGAAGTACATACCAAAATTACTGGTCTTGAGAAGATTACTGAAACATCTTGTTGTGAGAATTCGTAGAGTTACACCTGCTTCAATTTGTAGAGATTTGTATGGAGAAAGTCGATCTGGTTTTACTGGCCTCGCTTTCATGTATACTACACTTTACATTCAAATAACTTCGCTTCACTTCAAGATACAACGTTGGAATTGCACGGAGTAATTACTTAAAGTATGCTCTTTCTTGAAGTATCAGAAAATTTGTCTCCAAAGTTAACCTTCTAAACATATGTAAATTTAGGTGATTGTGAAAGTCGCCTATACGGCTGACGTATTTTTGCTCGTCAGTTTTACTTTCCCTCGCCTGAAGCAGGCCCAAAAACTATAACCGACTCGTAAAAATACTCCGTCGTATTGCAGTCCTTCCCGAGTGTGTAATAACTCCTTTGTAACATGCAAAATATAAAGAGGTTATTACACGGGAAGGAGTGCAATACGGTGGAGTATTTTTACAAGTCGGTTTTATTTTTTCGAGCCTGCTTCAGGCAAACATTCTCGCCGCGCGCAAAATAGAACAAAAAAATGACGCGTTCGTAAACTTTGCCAAAGTTACTTTGCTTGCGAAAATTGATCACGTAAGCTAATAAACCAGTTGATCTGGTTCCTGACGAGTGCAATAAGCTCCCATCTTTGCACTCGTTTTGGCCCGTATTTGCACTCGAAAATGTGAAGTCGTGTAATCACGTTGCTAAACTAAAACCAAGAAAATCACGGTATAATTTGCACACTACCAGGAGTTGGATAATAAATAACTTATTAGACACTGAAACATGGCTATTCACTGCTGTATATTTTTACACGTCGTTTGTATTTTGGCTCGCCGAGAAGCAGTTCGCCAGGATACTGGGCACGACTCAAATATAGACAGCCGGGCCACATGCTTAAGGGCCGATTTTTAAACAAAGTCTAACTTAGACCTGGTTTATCGCTAATAAACGGACGCTGTAAAACAGGGTTAGTAAAATGTTAAATTGCATTTTTAGAACATGGATCGGAGTCAGTTTACAAAGACAACGTTTGGCCGTTGTCCATTAAGCATGGCTGTTGTTTAAATCTTGTTTAGACCAGGACTTTCTTAACCGCGGTCTAAACCTTGTTTAAAAAATCGGCCCTAAGTGTTTAGATATACTATTGGTTCATGCTTAGCGTGCGTCTATCGAGTTATGGATGCACGCGGGAAGTTGGGAGAGCACGAGAGAAGCGTAAAAGGTTGCTCGAGGCGTAGCCGAGAGCAACTCTAGCTTCACGAGTGCTCTCCCAGCTTCCCAAGTGCATCCATAACTCGATAGACGCACAGCTAAAAGCATAAACCAATTCTTTTATAACATAAGCACACGAAATTAGGGGCGAAAAACAAATTCTAATTTCTGATTGACTGCAAAATTCTCTTTCGACGCGCAAAGGAAAAACAAACTCTCTTATTGGCTGATTGAAAACACGCCACAACTTTACTAACATTTCTGTTATCTAAAAGTTGATGAGAGTCGATGGAAAAGATGCCGTTTAATCGACGAAAACACTGAAAGTACTATTAACTTTGCGTGGTGAAAGCCAGCCGCCTGCGGTGACTTTAGAATTTGTGACAATGTAAATGTTTTGAACGGTACAATTGTTGAAGATGAACTCAGGAAATTCAAGTCGCCGCAAAACAACGCGAGAATTACCTTGAACTATGTGATCCGTCGAAGAATGTGAACAATCACCATGAACGAAAGAGATAGAAATGCTTGCCGGGCGGACGTGTTTGTTATTCAAGCTGCCAGCAAACTGTACTGTAAACACTGCAAGTATGGCGGCTTTCGGAATGAATGAACGCCGTTTCATTTCAAAGCCATTGAAGGCTTGACGGATATTTATCTTTGCTGCGATTGATTTCACTGTCCATGAGAATTAAGCCGTCAAGAAATAGGTAAGTTTTGATTCATACAATTTTCTGTGCCGACCGTTGAACAGAATTTTTCAGACTTGATTACTGATTTCCTTTGGGTGCCGGTGTGACTTCATGTAGTCCAAATTACTTAGGAAAAATAAAGCTATTTTCTTCTGAGTTGTAAAGCGTCTATGAACTTTTAAACGAGGAGAGCTAGAAAAAGTCGAAAGGAAGGGGCATTTGCTCACGCCATGTTATTGAGCACGGCCGGGCGTGCACAATAAAGTTATGGAGCAAGCTCTTCGACCAATCAGAAGGTGGCTTATATCGTGACTATGTTAAAAATATTTTTAGTATATACCACACAAGTGAACAGTGTTTTTCGCGCGCTCTGGATTGGTTTCTCAGTCTCGGAATATCAAATATTATTTACCTCCCGGCGGCTTCCGGTAAAACAAAATGGCGCGCGAACCCAATTTTTGCCCACTTTTGTCGGAAATAAAATAGCTATTTGGGAGTTGGCTTTTAAACTTGTGTGGTATATACTAAAACAATTATTCGCCTCAGTGTCGGTGAATAGCGGTGGATATTTACCGAGCCGTTAAATACCCACCGGTTTTTCTTGGATCAAGAGCAGAGGAAGTTCGTGGGGTGAGAGACAAATAGCGACGTAGGGAGGGGGAGAGAAAAGGGGAAAGCTCTTTCACAAAAGGCTCTTTCTCCTACTTCCCCTTTTTTTCAGGCAGTTAAACTGTAGCTAGTGGCCGCCTTGCGTTTGCCGACTGAATTCAATATAGTTTTTTGAAGTAATGGCAAAACTGCTAATTAATTTTGTTGGAGCCGAAAAATTATATAAAAAAAAAAAACTGAGGCACTGTTTTTGAGATTGATTCCTGGTGATCTTTTTGAAAGCTCTTGATCATGTCCAAATTCGGAAAACCGCAGATGCTTTATTTGGAAACCCCTGGTTGACAACAGAGGGAAGTAAGGCGTACAGAGTGACTACAATAACTCGCGATCCCACTTTGTGGGATTCATGGGCTAAAAATTGAACTTGTAGGAGGGGGGTGGGGCTTATTGGAGAGGAGAGCTCATTAGAGCATTTATGGTAATCAAGTCGTTAATGCTGTTTGATAGGTTTGTCCAGGGAGTGCTATAGTTGCATTCCGGGAATGAAAGACGGACAGATGGACTTCTGCAGTAATCCCACTGACAAGGTTGAGTGCGTTAAGTCGGGTGATGACGAGTGCCTGACCATTTCCTATAAGATGAAGGCGTTTGACCAATATTTTGAGGGAAACGTCATGATGTGTGGATATGGAACCTGCGAGGCCGCGGGAAAAGCAGGCTGTGAAGCCGCTATGGATCCTGATGTCTCAGTGACTGACTGCCAGTACAAGTGTTGCCAAGAAGATCTGTGTAACAGCAAGACTGTACTTATTGATCAGTGAGAAGTTTGAAATCCATTTTAAGTCTGGTTTACCCAAAGCATCGTAACAGACTTGTAATGGTTTGAACATATTCCGGTACATTGCTGCTTAATTGTAATTTTGGTTTGTCTGAATGTTTTAGATGTCGGGAACATTAAATCATCATTTGAAAATAAGGAAGTCACCGCATGAAATTAGATGATATCAATAAATTAATTCACACCCAGACCTTTACGCTTTTTTACGGCGCATGCTCCACTAAGACTGCATTACAACCGCTGGACTGGTTATTGAGCATTCGCATTTTCATTACATATTACGTTATCATTACATATTACTTGTGGGGGAGGGGGATGGGTATGAATATGGAAACATGAGTCATTACATCAAATTTCCCCCTTAATAATTGTAACATTTCACGAGACCTCCTGCACTCATCTCCCTTGATAGAAAGGGAGTTTACAATTACTTGTGAAGATCTAAAAGGGTTCATAAGTTCCCCTCCCTGAAATGTAATCTGACCTTGTCTTGATTTCTTGCAGTTCTTACAATATTGAATGTATTATGATGCACATGAATAGGGTAATAACATTATTGATGTTTGGGGCCGACACCTCAAGGGTTAGAACACATTAGGGTTTTATTCAGTTGTTTTGGTTGCGTTGAACTATGTGGCAGGAAATTTTCGGGGGAGTTTAATTTCGCGGATTGCTGATTTTTTGCGTTTCGGGCGAAAGAAATTTTCGCGAATTTAGATTTCAGACTTTACTGTTGGGAACAAATTTTCTCGGATTTCAGGCAAGTTTGTGTTCGGTATTTCACGTTCTACACTGGTACATCGCAAAACTATTACGGCTGTTGCGCAGCGGGTAATGTTCGTTTTGTTTCAATTGCAAAGAAGAAGGCTGTAATTTCGTTTGCAGTCAAGTTAATTGACAATGAAGAAATCTAAGTGTATGGAGTAAATTTTCGCGGATTATTTTTTCGCGGGAGTTTCTTTTCGCGGGATTTAATTTTTGCGAAGCCTCGGAAAATCCGCAAAATTCGCGCAAATAAACTCCCGCGAAAATGTCATGCCCTCTTCGCTCTTTCGACAGTACCGTGTAGCAACCTGGGATATCCTTGGACTCAGTCCCCGTCTTTTCTCTTCCCACGGCGAGGTACGCACCCCTCCCCCGCAAGTTATGTGCAGTATCATGTTTATTGAGTGACAAGTATATTATGATAAGGCGTTGCCGTGGTCCGAGTGTTTGAAGAGAAGTGCGCATCAACTGCTCCGAACATGCAAGGGTGGATTTTGTTTTGCGTCTTTGGAATCTGTTTCCTTCCCTCCGGTAGGTGATCGTGTTAAATCCAGTTTTCTTTTTGTCGTTCTGGGGCCGTAAAACACGCAGCAGGAACAGTCGGCTGAGTGTCTTATTATATGACGCGCCACGACCACCCGACGAAGCCCTGTACTGTTTGCATAGCTTTAACGAAGTCTTTGAGCTTTATACACAGGTAACTGAAGTGAAGTTATAGTTAGCAATGATATTTTTTGGTACAGGGTACTTGGTTTCGACCGAGAGACTGTCTAATTCGTGTTTCGCCGCTCGCCTCTCTGTTTATTTGATCTGCTCGGCCGTTCTTGGCGGACACGAATTTATATGGAAGCTTCTTGTGCTTTATATTTGGAGAAAAAAAACAAGCGAAAGTTCCGGGAGGAAACCAAATGGAACTGAACGTTTTCGGTAAGGATTTTTCGGAAATCGTGGACAACTTCTCGATGTTATCCTCTTTTTTCGAAATTCCGAAATGACTGATGATCAAATGAAAAGCTGCCGTGATCTACACGAAAGACATTTTACCACAGTAAAAAAAAAAAAAAAAAAAAAAAAAAAAAAAAAAAAAAAAATTACCGTGATAATTTTGTACCATGCCCTGCAAGATGGTGAATTGGCATTTACCACGGTAAATTTTTCTTTTCTGAACTGCACTTACCTTCGGTTTACTGCAGCAAAGCAAATGCTTTCACCGATGTAAATGTGTCTCGTACAAACACGGTGTATCAAGGCTTTTTCGGAAGCGGACAGCCCAGTTGATACGGACGCTCATTTTCTGGTTCGCAAGAGTGGATGTGCATACTAAAACGAATACCAGAGGATCTTTTTTTGTCGTACCATCCTGAAACGTCACGAAATGTCGTAAAACAACTCATACGTTACCAGGGTGTTCGTTTTATAGTTTCAACACCCACCAAGATTATAAAGCGGGCCCGCTTTCGAATCAACTCGAGACTTGTAAACCATGTAATACACTCGGAAACCACATTTGAGCAATCGAAATCATAAGAACGCGCAAATCTTGTTAATACTAACGAGTGTGCTGCTTTCAATTCGACGAGGAATAAAAAAAGAAAGCTATTAGCCTCATATGCGGTTCTTTTCTTCGCTTTAGCTGATATACGAGCTTTGGGAACCGAAATTAGGGTTGGAGATAACATAAACCAGGCATAAACGTCTGCGCGCAGGAAACCCATAGTTGTTGCTATTTAAATATTTATCATACAGGAGCTTCTTTGTTCTCTTTGCTATTTCGTTAATTTAGAAACCACCTTTTACCTCAGAACTAACTGCACGCAGCATGTCACAAGAAACATAATAGCTTGGGACTGTTAGTATTGTAATGCGACCGGGGGATTGATTGAGCAATGTTTGTCACATAGAAAAAAACTTCTGGCACATTTTGTGTACAAAAGTCAATATTTCTCATGGCTGTGAAGCTAGCTAACACACGTGTAGAGAGTAAAGTTCGAAGAGCGCTCTCTCGTAAGAGAAATCGACGATCAACCGCCGCGACAAGTTTTACACGAGTAATCGAAACGCTAGCGTCTTCTGCTTGTGAGCTCACAGGCGGCCGTTCATGAAATACTCTAGCATCGCGGGCGCCCCGGTGTGAAAGGCTGTGTATACGCAGGACGAAAACCCTGCCACTTGTGACATTTTACTGTTATAACTCTATCATTTGAACACCGCAACAACTTGCCCGGTACGCGCTTGCTACCGGGAAAGAGAAAGAAAAAGAAAAAGCTGAAAATTAAGGTGATTTTTCAATCAACAGACCGACGGCGGTATGCCGGTTATGAAAGCATATGTCAACACGATTTGGGGGGCCTTTGGTCGGATCTTTACAAAACGAAGACCTAAGACCTAAGACCCTGAAAACCTAAGACCTAAGACCATTTTCCTTTTGTAGAAATGTACTGCTTAATCTACAAAACAAAGACCCCCATTAAAATGGTGTAAAATATTATAGAAAAATTCACTGCCTGACGAGTGAATTCCACGTTAAATTTCATAAGAAAAGCCGATGTCGCACGATGTTTTCACGCTTCAGCACGCGCGAGAAAGCCATTGCAAAGTCAACTGTCAAGAACCAGCGAATTAGGAATCAAGTTGAGATTCAAGATCACAGTCACTTTTATTTGAACTTTGTGGTGTGACTAATCTTTGTTATAAATGCCCTTTGAAGGCAAGAAAAGTTCTATTCAACAAAACCTGTTTCACTTATAATTTATAACAAATCACCAAGAAATCTGGAGACAAGATCGTTGTCGTTGAATACCGAGATTTAAGCACGTAAATTGGTGCCGACAACTGAAAGAAAAAATTTGCGTGAAAGAAGAAGTCCAAACAAGACGTTACAAAAATATAACCGGTAAGTACCTGGATGTATTTGCTCCATAGTTCACACCGAAATGCTCAGCTTTTAGCTAAAAAGTCAGTCAACTATGTTTGTTTCATTATTTACAGCGAGCTTGCTCGCGTAGACCACAGGCAGCCCACAAGGTGCTACTAAGTCACGCCTGATCGGTGAAGGTCTGATGACGTCACGGCCGATCGGTTAATAAGGATTTGTATGGGGAGATTTTCAAATCACATTTTATGCGTGAAAATAAAACAATCTTTCTCCTAAAATTCGTTAGATAACATTACGAGTCCTTATTTACCGTTTTAAGGTGACTTTTGAGGCGATTTGGCGCCGATTTAGGGATTTTTTTGTGCTGCCTGTGTATGTACTGAATTTCAGTACATACACAGGCGGCACAAAAAAAATTTGCTAAATCGGCGCCAAATCGCCTCGAAAGTCACCTTAAACGGTAAATAAGAACTCGTAATGTTATCTGACGAATTTTAGGAGAAAGATTGCTTCATTTTCACGCATAAAATGTGATTTGAAAATCTCCCCATACAAATCCTTATTAACCGATCGGCCGTGACGTCATCAGACCTTGACCGATCAGGCGTGACTTAGTAGCACCTTGTGGGCTGCCTGTGCGTAGACACACGTCATCCATGCAATTCCACACTAAATACCCACACGATCAAAGCGCAATTTTTTGTTGGGGTCTTCGTTTTGTAGCTTTCATAGTGCATTTCTACAAAGCAAAGACCCCCTCTGAAAATGTTAGATACTTTAATGAAACAGTGTCACATCTTTTCACACGCAACTAAGTCATCTTTGGGGGGAGGGGGAGGGGCACGGGTGTTTTTAATTTGGGTCTTCGTTTTGTAGATTTCATAGTGCATTTCTACAAAACAAAGACCCCCTCTGAAAATGTGTCAAATGCTCAAATAGATACTTTAATAAAACAGTGTCACATTTTTTCACTCGATTAGCACGCAACTAAGTCATCTTTGGGAGGAGGGGGAGGGGCACGGGTGTTTTTAATTTGGGTCTTCGTTTTGTAGATTTCATAGTGCATTTCTACAAAACAAAGACCCCCTCTGAAAATGTGTCAAATGCTCAAATAGATACTTTAATAAAACAGTGTCACATTTTTTCACTCGATTAGCACGCAACTAAGTCATCTTTGGGAGGAGGGGGAGGGGCACAGGTGTTTTTAGTTTGGGTCTTCGTTTTGTAGATTTCATAGGCAATTTCAAATGTTTAAATAGATACTTTAATGAAACAGTGTCACATTTTTTCACTCGATTAGCACGCAACTAAGTCATCTTTGGGAGGAGGGGGAGGGGCACAGGTGTTTTTAGTTTGGGTCTTCGTTTTGTAGATTTCATAGGCAATTTCAAATGTTTAAATAGATACTTTAATGAAACAGTGTTACCTTTTTCCACTCGATTAGCACGCAACTAAGTTATCTAATTATGCATTTGACACAGTTTCAGAGAGAGTCTTCGTTTTGTAGAAATGCACTATGAAATCTACAAAACGAAGACCCCAACAATAAATCGCGCTCTCTACCAACAGACGGCGACTTTAGGCACCGAACCGAGTTTGATCGTGTCTTTATTTTAGTAGTTTACACCATTTTAATGGGGGGTCTTTGTTTTGCAGATTAAGCAGTACATTTCTACAAAACGAAGATGGTCTTAGGTTGTCAGGGTCTTAGGTCTTCGTTTTGTAAACACCCGCCATTGGTCATCTTGTCTTGAAAAACATAATGTTTTCCCCGGATTAACGTTTCACCGTCTCTAATCCCATAGCTGCAAGCCTGGTCCTAACCCGAGCTCCTCGTTTTGTAACTCGTAGCGAGTGCAACTGAAAATTAGTTCAAATGCAACTTATGTTTATATAAAGTCATTAAGGGACCAGTGGCAGGGTTTATTTGGGACGGAGACTGGAACGAGAGGAAGCAAAAAAAAAAAAAAAAAATCAACAAAAAACAAAAACAAAAAACAAAAAAAAAAACAAAAAAAAAACAACAACAACAACAAAAAAACAAACAAACATAGGGCCTGTTTACATGATGGGAGGGTCATCCTAGCACTAGGATCACCCTACCAGGCGAGCCGGTTTTACATTTGGTTGACATGCATCACCACCGGGGAAGTTTGATAAAGCGAGCAGTTACCAAGTAGACAATCAAAATGGCGAACGAACGTCATTAAGCAGTTTGGGTGCTCTTGCTGGCTGTAATAGTACAGATTGCTTACTTTCAACAGCAACTTGTGCTCCTTTTTAATTTGATCCTAAGACACTAGCAGCATCACGATCGCTCGTATCGTTCTCTTGATTCGCAAGCTCTGCCCTGCTACTGGTTTCATTAGAGCCAAATTTTAGTGGTGTGGCAGTGGAACATCGTACATAATCATCAACATCTAAGTTGCTTTCGTTCGGCAATGAGAATGGAAATTGTTGGCCTCTTGATTTCCCGCGCCCCGCCGCCATCTTGCTTTTGAAAACCCTGGCAACCGAGTTGTCCCCAGTTCGACCGTTTGCATGACAAAATGCGTGCAAAACATAACTCTATTACCAGGATCATCCTAGCTCTGAGGGAGGTTGACCCTTGTGCTAGGGTCATCCTATCACCCGAGACAAATCTAATCCTAGACATGTAAACAGAATACGGAATACAATAGCCGCAGGTTGATCCTAGAAAGAGAGTAATCCTATTGCTAGGATGACCCTCCCATCATGTAAACAGGCCCATAGAGAGCTATTTGGGCTTGGGACACATCGGCGATTGGCGAAGGAGAAGAACAGAGTACGAGCAAAGGCAGGTCATCGAAAGATGTTTAGGGAGTTTGTTGTCAAAATACCGTAAATGCTCGAATAAGCCGGGGGCTTACTTAATAATTGGACCTTCCTTTTCCACTCGAGAGAAATTCTGTATCTTCCTTTTCCACTCAAGGGAAATGCTCGGCAATGTATGGGTTGTATTATCACCCCAGGCAACGAAACATGATAGAACGTTGTGTATGCAACAGGACACCAATTATAATCGTCTTGTATTTTGACCCTCCCGGGGGGGGGGGGGGGGGGTACTCCCATATATTTCCTAGATAGGTATGTTCCGCCCGATAGGGTATCATTTTCACGGTCTTCTGTCTTAAACAGGGTATCAAATTTTACATTTTTGTGTCTTAAACAGGGTTATTTTCTGAAGATTTTCTCCTCTTCCCCTCCCCCCTCAACCACATTTTTGCTCTCGTCATTTTCGCGTGATTTCTTCATATGTTCCGGTGGAAACGCGTGCAACGCAGGCTAACTTATCTAAACTTAGTCTTGAACAGGGTATCAAATTAGAGCACTTTGTCTTAGACAGGGTAGCAAAATTTCCATTTTTGTGTCTTGAATAGGGTCAGGGTTTTATAGAGTCAGCGGAACACCCCTACCCAAATTCCTATTGAGTATCCCCCCCCCCCCCCCCGGGTTGACCCTTTACCACGGGAAATACTTTTCGGGTGTGTAACCGCAGTATCCCAAGCTAAATTTCCCGAGGGTAGTTTCCATGGATACATAAAAAAGAACAAGTAAAAAGCCCGCGACACTTCCAGAGCGAGCGAGCTGAGGTTTTCTGGATTTGTCGGGAATCGGGACACACGGAAAGTTTACTGAGAAACTAAAAAAATTATCAGGACATCACAGAAAATATCCGGGACATCTGGAAGGCTTTTTCTTCTGGCTAATTGTGGTTGAAAGTGAAATTAATGCCAATTTTACTTTCCCCTATGGGCACAGTAAAATGTAGTTAATGGAAACCGAGCCAGCATGACACGGGCCAAGTTTGCGTGCGTGTCCAAAGGTCGTTCCTATCGCTATTCCTTTATCCTATTCTTGTCTGGCTTTCGTGCCTTACATTGGTCAATAACTTAAATAGCAAACTGTGAAGCATTCATGTCGCTTCACAAGCATTGGCTAGATTTAAGCTACCCATTGAGCACCTGTCTAAATATAAAAGCCAGTAATCATGATATAGGTCATATCGTGCAAACCTTGCTGCCGAATAGATTATTGCAGTACAACATTTTTTCCCTCCCACCCTCCCTAGTCTTGGGGCTGTCGTTGGATTTAGTAGATTGTAATTAGTATAGGTAATCGCATGATTTCGAGTGCAATTTGGAATAAATTAGCACGAGTGAATTTTTCAAAGACCACAAAATTGCACGAGCGCCGCGCGAGTGCAATTTGTTGTCTTTGAAAAATTTACGAGTGCTTATTTATTCCAAAATTGCTCGAGAAATCATGTGATTACTTGTTAATAACATGCATACAATAATTTACGTCGCGCAATTTTTTTTTCAATTTCGTTACAATTCACAAGTGTCTCTCAAGAACTTTGTTTTCTCGCAAACAGAATCGGAATCATCCTGAGGAAAGAAAACACGCCCCTTTGTTTTGTTTGGCTTCGCAAATACGCGCGCCAGCTGTCGGGCAATTTTTAATTTCAAATTTCTGCACTCTTAATTTCACATTTCTGCACTGTTAATTACACATTTTTGCACTGTTTGGGATAAATTGACGTGCGCTCAGCCAATCAGAATGAAGAAATTATTGTATGCATGTTATTAGAGTTGTTATCATTCCAATAAAATAGGGATTCCCCTTCGGTTGGCGGTTTAGTCTGTCTGGCGACTTTTCTAAGCGTATTTGGCTGGTTACCATGCTGCTAATGTCACAGCTATGTCTTTGCGTTCGACCTGCCAATACCCTTGTCCGATCCAGCACGCGGAGTGCTGGGGACTAGATGAGTGAGGCTTTGAAAGGTCATGTTGTTATTGCTGCTAAGTTTTGCACAAATGGGAGTCGTCACGCCGGGCTTCGCCGCTATCTGTTGGGCTCATTCCCCCAATTATATGCCACAAATGCGTGTACTGTTTCGTTGCCTAAATACAAGGGGTTATGTAGAGGCTGCGAGGAGCAACATTAATACAGCAAAAACTAAGTTTCCGGAGGGCTCGCGCCTTTGTAGCGAAAACCGTTCGGCTTTCCCTTTCCATTGATAGATAGAGATATTGGAGGCAGCACTCTTGTATTTACGAAATGTCCGGTACATAGATGCAATGGTTGCGATAAGACAGTTTATTAATCTTTAAGATGTTCTATTGAAAGCCGCTTTTTATTCTATAGAGGGCAGGAAATGATATTTTAGTGAGCCAAGACGTCAGTGGTTTTTGACGCAGAAGGGCAGGCTTTTGCTGAACAGAACCCCTCGGAGGATGATACTCTTGTACCACTAAACTGGCAAAATGTGCGGTTTTGCAAGAGTTGGTTTGAACTTTTACATTTGTTCAAAATATCCCTCAAAATGCGCGAAATGGTGTTTCATGGAATCTAGATGATTTTAATTTTTTCGAGGATGCATGCCGCGGACCCTCTAGTGTGTGGTGCCTTCGGCGCTCAAATCACCTCTCACGAAATGCTCGATCTGCTCCACCCCTGGTTGAATACGTTTCACAAATGCCCAGACCGTGTTTAACAGAGTGCTATGAACCTTTATCTTCTTGGTTAATTTTTTTCGGTAGGATGTTCCGGATTTTCGGGACGACCTTCATTACTACATGGTAGCGCTCAATCAGCGTTTGTTACAGTTGACTGATACCCCCCCCCCCCCCACCCCCCCCTCTCCGGAGTTGGCCCCCCAGCCACAGCCCCGAAGTCGCACGCGAAAGCACGACGACCCCAAGATCATGTCAGTTTCACATATTCATGTGTTCCTTTTGTCTTCTGCAACTAGTTTTATTGTTTCACCGACGAAGCCATCATCCTCTCTAGTCCTGTGTCTTGCAGAACGTCGTCAAAATACGGCAATTTGTCGCTTAAAGAACAAAAATACCGCACCAATGCTATTACAGTGGAACTCTGCTAACTCGAACTCGGTTAATTCGAACTCCCCGCTATCTCGAACTCAAATCCATTCCCTTTCAGTCATTTACTATCGGCTAACTCGAACTCCCCGCTATCTTGAACTCAAACCCATTTCCCTTGGATTTCCCTTTCAGTCATTTACCATCGGCTAACTCAAACTCCCGCTAACTCGAACTCGGTTAACTCGAACTCCCCGCTATTTCGAACTCAAATCCATTTCCCTTTCAGTCATTTACTATCGGCTAACTCGAACTATATCTCGCTTCCCTTGGGGGTTCGAGTTAGCGGGGTTCTACTGTAGTTTATTTGAACTGGAAGTTAACAGTTACTCGTTTTCAAATAAAGTGTACTTGTATAAAAGTGTCTTTTTTGTTAAATGAGTTTATCTCGATTTGTGTTTTGCGTGCGTCGAACTGTACACACGCGTACTCCAACCCTCCAGCTTCCTTGATGAACCAGGAAGGACTCAAGGATCAAGTTAAAATTAGAAAAGAAAAACACGTTAATGGCGGCGAGTAAAATATGTTCTCAAAGTGCCTTTCTTTGTGTCCAACCATTCTCATACCCCAAAATAACCACAAAAGACCACAAAATCATCAACAATTCTGCGATGTGAACAATTGTTTACGAAATTGGTTATCTGGCTTAGCAAAGTCACGAAACATGATCAGTGTCAAGCCCTTCACCTTATTATAGAGATATGCCTGAAGTTTTTTATATCTTTCTCAGATGAAAACTGATTAACCCTTTCCCTCCTAAGCTCAAAATACAAATTCTCCCAACCAAAAAATAAGAAAATTATGAGTGATGAAAAGAGAATTTTGTTTTAATCAGCTGTCATTTAAGCAAGGTATCAAGTGCCAAATTCTCCATACTTTATGATGTACCTCTGGCGGGAGACTGAAAAGAGCGGAAAATTGAAGTTGATCACTCTTAGGAGTGAAAGGGTTGACTATTCTAACTGCATCACTCATACAGTTTCTTCTTAAATGGTTGGGAGAAATTGCATTTTGAGCTTCGGAATGAAAGGGTTTTTAAAAACTGTAGTGGTCGTTTGTCGCGTTTGATAGAAGCTCACAAAATTTGGTACATGTTTTTATAAAACAACTATGATACTACGCGCGCCCTGATTGGCTAAATAACCGTGTTAGATGAGAGTATATTACACGCTGACGCGATACGCGATGTTTTTTACTTGACTATTTATTTTATAAAAGAAATATATAACGTGTTCCCGTGTAATAGAGCCTCATCTAAACACTTGGGAAGTTGGGAGAACACTCGAGTAGCGCCGGAAACCACTCGGCAGCCTCGTGGTTTCCTTACGCTACTCTCGTGTTCTCCCAACTTCCCAAGTGTTTAGATGAGGCTATATTACACGGTGACGCGTTATATATTTCTTAAATACATGCGTGGTGTCCTAGTTCAGCCCTACCTCCCCACAACAACGGTCAGCAAACTTTATCCCCAGTGTGGCAGTTGGCAGAGAGGTTCAACTGTGGGAGTTTTAGACTAATTCAGGTCGTTGATGTTGTTTAACAGGTTTGTGCAGGGAGTGCTACATGTGCGTACCGGGACTGAAAGACGGATCGCTAGACTTCTGCGAGAATCCCACCAACAAGACTACGTGTTCCCTGGCTAACGACGATTGCCTGACCGTGTCCTACAAGGTCACCAATGGGGACATGCATCTCGTGGGAAACGTGATGATGTGTGGAATGGGGTTCTGTGAAGCCGGGGGAAAAGCAGGCTGTGAGAACGCTAAGAAGCAACAGGATCCGGATGTCACCGTGAGCGACTGCCAGTACAAGTGCTGCAAGGAGGACCTGTGTAACGGCAAGCCACTTATCGGAAAGGGCCGGCGCGACGTTGCACATTTTGGCGCCATTTTTGCTGCTGTGGTGCTGAGTCTCCTGATGTGAGAAGTTTGGAAGGATCCGCCACTTTTCTGTGATAGACTCGTGATGATTTTAATATAACCACTTTTTGGTTTATGTCTTAATTGTAATTTTGGTTTGTTTGTATGTTATAAACTGAATAGGCACAATAAATTGCTTTTGGGAAATAAGAAAATGATTCCTGAATGTATAATCTATATTTTGTGTTTTCTCGATCCGTCTAAAGTGCAGTCTGCACGCGTCCTGTCTTAAAAGGTGATCAATATAAGCCGGAATTGGACTGAAGAGAAACCTCGATGAACCTAAGTTCATTTTGAAACGGGTTAGATATATCAGTGTAAACCGCATTTTTCTACAGCATTGCTAGTCTCTGCACAGCGATCTAACTGCAAAAGAAAACTATGCCCTCATTGTAACCACTTTTTGAGACGCCATATTGGATGGCGTCATTGGTATGCGCAGGTGTTTCTATCACTGTCCAATGGACTTTGCAGAGTTGATCGCAAAAATATCTCGACATTTTTTGCTCGCGGGCGTGGACCGTCGAGCTTAAAATCACACGGCGTGTCTTTTTCGTCATGTTAGTTTTCTGGGTTACGAATCTGCACACGGTTATTGGTTCAGATTATCACGTGATGTGCAATGACGTAATTGACTTCGTTGAACAACTCGAGTGTGGCCAGTGAATTGCTCGGTACTTGTGTGTAAAAGTTAACTGCATTTAATCCAAACTCAACACCGTTTGGCTTTGTGGAACACGCACTGATAAACTGGATGTTAGGGAACGATTTTGGCTTGCGTTCTTTAGTTCACCGCGGAAGCTTCGAGAATAGCCGTAAACAGATGTTTGATGGATGCCGCTGGGGGATTGCAAATATCTCTGTCGCCGCTAAATATTTAGTCCCGACGAAACTTTCTGTGGCGACACGGGAAGAAAACGGGCCGAAAACGGAAACCAAAGCTACGATGAGCTTTAGCCGCAAAACAATGTCGATTTATGCTTTACTCTGTCCATGACATCTGTTGCCTCGTAAAATTCTTCTGCTTATCGTACATTGCCTGTTGAAATGTTTCTTTCATTCGATCATGTAGCTTTTCTTTCGCAAACGGTCAATGTATACCAGAAATGAAAAATACACCGAAATAGTCCTGAGCATTGAGTTTGCAGTCACAACTAATGACTGAACACACTGTAAACAAAACCGCAATAATATTTTAAACATGTCTCGTATTGGGCTCGTGTTACATTCCTCGCTTTCAATTTTATATTTGTTACAAAGCACGAATACTCGAAAGCCTGATAGAAGTGAAACGCATTCAGTTAAAAAACAAGACAGACTAGTATTGAAGCGAAGGCTGGATTAATCGTGGCCTCTGATTAGAATTACGTGTTCGAAGCCAAACTGTCAAAATCGATTCATAAAAAGACAAGTCACGCATTACTCAGATTTACTCGGTGGGTAACCGTTTCGCTTCTGGGCTCAAAAATGCAGAGTCGCTCAACCTTTAAAGGCCACTTCACACTGGACGCGTCGCGACACGCCGTAACTGCCGCGAGCTCACTGGCAACGCCAGTCTAGTTTAAAGTAGGACCCTTCGTGCGGCAAAGTAAAACGGGAGGCGCTCGTGGGTCTGCTGTCAGGAGGCTGTTATGATGAATTCGTGGGAAACAGACCATAATATTCGTCATATCGGGGTTGATCACGTAAGCTAATAGAGCAGTTGACTTGGTTCGTGACGAGTGCAATACGCTCTCATATTTGCACTCGTTTTGGCCTTTCTTTGCACTCAAAAATGTGAAGTCGCGTAATAAAATTGATTTCTTATTCTAACGTTCTTATACCGCGGTTCTGTTTCATACATTAGTACAGTAACTTTGGCTGGATGGAAGAATATCGATCCGATTTTGTTGTTATATCGAAGTTCCACGGTGTACAAAAAAGTTGCCCGTAACTCGTCGGTGTTCGACGAGTTTCAGCACCCGCGATCCTCTTCACCTTCAATTTGCGGGTGCCGATGATGTCAAACACCGACGGCTGGGGATGGCGTCCCGTATCTGTGAGATCACTTCCAGCGGTCGTTGCCACCGAAAACATGCAAGGGTGGATTGGTGCGTGTTTGGAACCTGTTTTCTTCCTTTAGGTATGTGCTTATGTCAACATTTCCTTTTTGCCGTTTTGCTTGAAACAGCTCGAAGTGTACGAGCTTGGTATTTCATAACGTGCCATGAAGCCCGCTCCGCGTGCAGGGAGAATTCGAGTCCGATCTCACTTCTGATGAAATCTGAGAACGCATAAATTATTTTTTAAAGTAGTAGTTATCAGAGATTAGTCAAGTGCGTTCAACTTCTCTTTGGTTGTCTTTGCTCTAAAATGAAAAGTGAAAGACATGATCAAATGTGATTAATACTTTCGTCAGAAGAAAAAACTTGAGTTGCACAAGAGTGTTTTACAATTTGACCACACCACGATACCCCTGTTTCCACAAAGCCATATATTTCTTCCAGATAAGTACCTGTAACATCAGTAAAGTCGGTTGCATATTGAGTTTGTTTTAATTAACGCAGAAACTGAATTTTCTGTGGAATTCTTGCTGTCGAGCTGCCCTTATTATCCCAGATATTGGCTTCTTTTAATGAAAAGTATATAGGTGTCTTTGTCTTTGATAGACCTCAGTGTGATCATTCAGAGCCACTCGTGCGCCACAGAGCGCGCATAGTAATTATTCAAAATGGCGCAGATTTTGCACTAGCCCAAAAATCTCGATTCTTTCCTCTTGGTTGAAAGCACGTGACAGGTATCCCATCGACCCTATGGAAACCACGCTAGTTGAGATT
This sequence comes from Plumapathes pennacea, assembly GCA_964036295.1. Classification (NCBI taxonomy): domain Eukaryota; kingdom Metazoa; phylum Cnidaria; class Anthozoa; order Antipatharia; family Myriopathidae; genus Plumapathes; species Plumapathes pennacea. The sequence goes on from OZ038464.1 coordinate 5,179,577, forward strand.
AGGGTTGCGTTCTCCTCCGTCGAACGCAGTTCCGTCACAGACACGGTTGGCAGCTCACGCGTTTAACCGTCTCTCAGTCTCGGGGAGGAACGAAGACCGGACTCGAGAGAGCGGCGGAAATCGAGTTACGGTTTGGCTAAAGTACAGTGCACAGTATAGCTTTTTGTCGCACTGAGGAACTCGCTCTGGCAATAAGCGGAGATGGATAAATGGTCCCCACTCAAACCACTTGTCAACGGGGATAGCGCGTTTGAGGGCATGGTTCCGGAACAAAAAATTCCATTTTTGTTTCACTTTATTTATTTTTTTCACTACACAGATTGATGATCCCTTAACACTCTCAAATCTCTCTTTTATATCTGTCTAGTCTCTCACTGTGGTGTTCCACGCCGTAATGAGGTTTCAATTAATTATTAAAGACTAATATCAAGAAATGGCTTAATTAGGCCGGTTACAGCGACACAGAAGCGCGCTATAACTTGACTAAAAAATGGCAGTAAAGAGCATAAGAGTCTTTGACCATTAAAAGTTGCGTAGTCATCAAAACCACAGAGTTACACACATTACGTGAGGGCCTAGGATTAGAACTCTGCGGGCTGTCATTATGGTCTTTTGTTTTACTGTGCAATTGATTATATCCGTCTAATCACTATGCAAATATACCAGAGCTAAACAAAGCGTGCAACTCCATCGGTTTCCACGGAGCGTTTCGCACCTTTTCGTACTTTACACGAAAACAAAAACCGAAGAATTGTGAAAATGATCCACTTTTGGCTGCTTTTTTAGAAATTCCTGAAAGCATCCCACCCGTGCTTTGAAAAATACATTGGCCAGAGTCTCGCAAAAACTAAAACAAAAAACACCTCGAAATCTCAATTCTTCAAATTTCACTTAGTCTGCATTTTATCCCATGCTGTTTTCCTGCAATTCATATTGACCGAACTAAAGCGCGTTGTGCCTTGGCGGCCCTGCGCGCGTTCATTGAAACATTCTGGCTTAGTTCCCGGATGTTATTGGTCGACAACTGGGCCAACATAATCCACTCGATACCAAACGTTTTTCTTTTTTTTTTGTTTGTTTGTTCGTTCAATTCGTTCAATATCTGCACATTGATTATAAGAAACAACACCGCGAGCGACAAAAAAGACTGCACTTTGTTTTGCAGCCCACGTGGGAATTTCAGTCGGCACGACGCACCCCTCCCTCCCAAGGTACTTGAATTGTCCGATACATGATTGACAGGATTTAAGACGCGGTGTCGAGGTGAGCATAAGTTCTATACAGAAGAAAAGGTGACCGCCACGAAAATCATGGAAGGGTTCATTTGGTCTTTGTGCGTGTTTGGAATCTGCTTTCTTCCCTATGGTAGGTGGTTATTAATATTTCTGTCGTTCTCTATTTGAAATGAGCTCTAAAAGATGAATTGCACACGCTGCATATTCGATTCCTCCGTGAAGTCGCTACGCATTGTTATCCAAGAGTCCGTAACCTTGTACAGGAAACGAACATTGCGTACTTGCATGGAAAAAGTAACATAATTGTACACTTGTTAAGCCATTGATGCTCTGTGTCATCCGTGAGTCTATATTTTGACCGACAGTTGTATCAACCTCGAGTTGATCTTACACAGTCACACAGTTCTACATTTGGTTCTCTTCGGGCAAAAAACAGTCTTCGCTTCTCTTCGCCGCTAGCAAGCTAGGTTCAACGACTACTGACATGAAGCTTGTTTCTAGCGCATAAACATGAACACAACGTCCGCTCCTTGTAATCAACATGATTTATATTCTATCTCGCCACTGCCATGCACTCTTCATGATATTGTTTATCAGAGTGCGTTGGTTAGGGCCGGGTCGCACTAGGAAGTTTAGTCGATAATAACTCAGCATCGACGGCAATACGGCGACTTCAATGTCAGTTTGGTGGCAACTTGCTGACATATATTTCTGGTGATAAGCGCTGTTTGTACTTCAATTGATGCAGATGTCGATAGTCGTTAAAGTTACGAGTGCGACCGGAGCCTTACATGCGCCATTAAAAACATATATTTAAAAGTTCGTTTATCCGTTAGTTGGTATCAAAATTCCGAAAATGAGCCGTCAGATCTTGTTTTGGACCTTTGGGTTCAAAGGAGCCCCAGGGTCAAGCGCAATAGCGTAAGAGAAAACATTTCCATAATTCTCTTGCGCCTGTGTGAACCGGTCCATTGCTCAGGAAGAGATTTTGGTAGAAATTTCAAATTTTCGCTCTTCACGACCCCACCAGCTCTATCGCGTCTACATATTGAAAGTATTACCATAGTCAAACAGAAACCATGCATACATTACATATACATATTTTATTTGAGAACGCAGGTTAAAATGAATTGGCGAGACGTACGTCCTGAAGTGAACCTGCAAGATTTGAAAACGGTCCACTTTATACCTGAATTTGGCGAACTGAATTTAGCGACTTTTGATTGCCGCACTTGGATTTTTCGCCTAGTAAAAACAGAATATTTTGTATCGGAAACGAGCTGGGGTAATTACGCGCTGTGCATGACGAAAATATACACTCGACTGAAAATGTCCTGATTGCAGAGCATGTAAAAACTGCGGTCCGAACATGTGAAAAAACTTTTATATTATAATCCTAGCGAGGAGCCGAAAATCGCTTAAACAATATTGCGATCTCAGATAGGCAAAGAGAAGACAAACGCAGTACAGATGAGTTTCGTACATTCTATTTTATTATTTTGATGAAGTCAGTATGTCACTGATAACATTCCAAAAATCTGTGGATCCACGAGGCGTTTTCGCTGATGATTTTTTCCATCTGATCGACCGAATCATTGCCAACAACTTTTCTTGCTTTTAAGAACTTATTAATAATGCAAATTCATGGGCTGATTTGACAAGTATTACGTTTGATTTGCGTAATTGCTGCCATGGCTGTCCAGAGACCATGCAAGAGTTAATTACTCTTTAGTGAAATCCAGTTCCACACGGATGCATTTTCATTGTTGCGTTTCTATCTTCTGCCCACACAAAAACGATGCATAAATTCACTGAAAAAGCAAACTTTTGAAAACGGACTCCAGATTCGTTTTCGTTTTCCTTGTGCAGAACTTATGTTATAGAAAATGCAGTCAACTAACTCATAGATGAGTTTCGAGTCCTGTGTTGAGTTTCGAGGTTTTACGGGATAACCATTGAGGTTTTACGGGCGTTACACTAAACTACAAAATCTGCACTTCAATCCACAATTTTGAGCAATGACCGCTGCCTCAAAATTGAGGTGACCGCAGGGCTAAAAAATACATTTCCGTGCCGTGTCACTGGAAGCTCAGTGAAAATCACTAAGTAAGAACTAGCCGGTAAGTGTTTGCATAAATTACTTTTAACAGATATACAAACACACAGAACCAATTTGCATGAGCGTTAGCGCGTGCCAATGAAAGCCTTGTTCAAGTCTGGCAGTTTAAGTGCGCGTTCTCTTTTATTTTATTCTTAATTATTTTAGTTAATATTCATATAAGAATATCTGATTTAGCACAAAAATAGCTAGTTTAAACAGAGTTCTGTCCATGTTAACAAAACAAACAACTGAATAACAGATAACACAAATAGGACACACTTAAAAAGAGCACACCAGAGTAGACTTATTGCTAAGATAGTAAATAGCGTTCGTGGCGTTTCGCCTGGATCTTGAACTCCTTGGGCCGATTTTTTAAACAAAGTCCAACTTTGACCTGGTTTATCGCTAAATTGAAGTTTAGACGGGCACCGTAAAACAGGGTGAGCAAAACGTTAAATTATATTTTTATAGAAAATAGATCGTTGGAGTCGGTTTATAACTGACGACGTTTAGCCGTTATTGTTTAAATCTTATTTAGACCAGGACTTTCTTAACCGCGGTCTGAAATCTTGTTTAAAAAATTGGCCCCTTGAGTTTATTAATTCGCCAATCTTATGTTAAGGGGCAAAGTATTGAAGGCGCGCGCACCACTGAACCTAAACTGCCCAGGTACTTGATTGTTTTGGTTAGGAGCAATTTACGCAAAAGGTCACGGTGCGTGGTGAGACAAACATAGACGGTAATCGTGTTCTTTTGGGACCTATTTTGATTCCGTTCTACTCCTGATAGCAGAATAGACGAAATAGCGCGGGTCTACTCGGAATGGAGGCAAAAGCCGGTGTAGTGGGCAAAATCCCCCCCCCAATATTTTGCCTCCCCGAGCATTTCATCCCAGGCGATAATTAATGCCCTCCGGGCATTTCTGCCCAGGCAAAAATGCCCTAGCTAAAGTTTTCCCCCCTGGGCTAAAATGCCCGGCGTTCCGGAAAGGTCGTTTCAATAGTTACAAATAACTCTAGCCAAACAAGGATACTTAAATACAAACAAAGGCACAAAGATTAGCACAATACCAGGACTCTTCTAAGGCGTCATAAAAGAGAATTATTCAGTTACACCGATTCTGAGCTTTCTTATCTCACTCCACAGGCAGCGTGCACCTTCCGTGACGCGTCACGGTGGTTGACCACGGCGTCTGTTTAACACCTACTCAAGCGGAATGGGAGGGCCAATGGAGAGAAAAGAAAACACGCAAAAAAAAAAAAAAAAAAAAAAACTCAGGGGAGAGGGGGAAGGAGGGTACTACCCTCCTCACTTTTTATATTCTTTCCCTTCCATTTCGAGAACTTTGAAATTCGGGTTTGCGGTTTACTGTGAAACTTTTCTAAAATAAATTGTTACAGGGTGGGCTGCCTGCGTTTTCTCTGTTATTGATTGTCTTGGCATTTCCGAGGGCAAAACCCTTGTCATTTTGACCATGTGATGACGTAAATCGTGGTAAATAAGAGTCCACAACACGGCAAACCAGTGGAAATTTATTAAATCGACCAATCACTGATCACTGATCACTGTGTTGTATGGGGCGCCGATAGGGACAATATTACATATATAAAAATGTGCAATATATGTAATATTGTCCATATCGGCGCCCCATAGCGTTTAGTTAGTGATTACAGTACAGTACGTGTCTGAGTCTATTGAGTCACAACTCAGATATCTTTGGAATATCCGTTTAGTACAATACTTGATTACTACTGTGAACTAGCCTTTCCTTATTGTTTCGCTTTTTTATATAGCCTTTGTTCTACTGTATGACTGTACGTGTACTTTAGACTTGTGAAGGAGATTTCTGAAGTTCCTCGTAGCGTTCAGACCGTTTGTAATTAAAGTGTTATGTTAGTGACCTGTGAGTTCGTTCTGCTCCGTGCCCTCGGAAAGCGTTACAAATGTGTGCCGTTTTGGAGAATCTGGCTTTTGCCTATGATAAGTCAATTGTATCCGAATATGTCAAGTTACAATTGCTACTACAAAGTACAATAATCATATTAAGAGCCGAAACTTGTGCTTTTCCCACTTAACTGGAAATGTATTTCAACAAAGACCAGATAAATATTTGCCGTTGTATTTAGAAACAAACGACTTCAATGACATTCTGTACAGGGTAAAGTTTGAACGTGAAATATTGACGTTTGGAGTACCTGTTTCTCGTCCACCACTGAATGATTAGTGTATCCGGCTGTCAAGTTACTAAACCCAATTGAAAAGGTAAAAGTGTACTTTTTGAGGCACAACGTGAGTAAGCTATTATTCGATACAGTATTAGTTGAAAAGTTCCCAGATCGCTGAACTGAAATGTCTTCCGAGAGAGACCTCTCAGACGTTCGCCGTTACTTGGAGAAAGGAGATTACAACAATGCCTTTACTAAAGCATAGAAGAGGGAAGTTAGAAGAAGGGCGGCAAAGTTTTTTATCGCCTTCAGTGTATTCACCACGTTAGATTTCCACAGTTTTATTCACGACCTATTTCACTTTAGTTCTGCTCTGCCGTGATCCTATTTCTCTCGAGGCTACAGAGCGGTTGGGAAACAACTAAACAAGGTCTAGCTAGTTGAAGTTTGGCAAATGGGGATATTCTCTCGAAAGAAACTATTGTATTTTCTAGTCCCACGCGGATTATGACGAATAAGGTGGGGCGGGGTACACGAATAAAACGAGGGGAGTGAGTGGAATTCCCCACTCCCACCCCCCACTACCATCCCCTTTCTTTCCGTTTATCCTTCCGTCCGTCCGTCCGCCCACCTCCCCCCCGAAACAGTTCATCAAAGAGACCGCAGCACTTGACAATATGAACTGATTACATCCAGATGTCTGGCTAGAGTTCACTGTTCTCAATTTGATCATTTCAGTATCGTATGTTTACGCACGGACGAGCTGCGCACGGATTTGTTGATCAGAATTACCTGTAACTCGAAATCGATGATTTTGCGAAGGGGGGGGGGGCATTTTTGCCAAGGGAGGGCCTTTTTGCCTGGGCAAAAATGCCCGGGGAGGCATTTTTGCCAGGGGGGCAAAAAAGACTCTTACACCGGCCTCGTGTTCTTTTGTTTTTGTTTTTGTTTTTATTCTGTCACGTCAGCTATTCTGTTTTCAGAATAGCGCAAAGTCTGGGCCCAGTTTTTCAAAGCACGATTAGGCTAATCCTGGATTAAGTATAAACTTTCTTGTCATTTTTTAGCCAGAAAACGTAAACGTTTCGTCCACGACGACCTTCTTGATAACGTTTTAAGCTGGAAAAAGCTTTCTAATCCATCTTCGAACAAAACCTTTCTGTTTATTGGGAGAGAGGTCGAGAGAAATAATTTCGTTAATCCTGGATTAGCTTAATCGACTTTCGAAAAAACGAGCTAGCTGTTCTTTCGGGAACTCGTATACTGTGCATTTTGTTATCCTATTCCGGAATACAATAGACGGAATAGTCCCGAAAGAATGCACCGGCCCTTAGTCTGCGCCCAACGGCCAACTGACCCTTTCAGTTAGTGTCACGTGACCTGAAATGGGACAGCACGTCAAAATAACATTGAAATGTTACTTGCCAGACATTTGCTCACTAATTCGGGTATTTCTGGGCAAATTATCTGTTCGAGCGTGAAAATTCTGGTAACACCGCGATATCTCATGTTACATAGAAACGCAGGTTGGTGTGTTGTCTCGGCATTTCAGGTCACGTGACACACTAACTGAAAAGGTCAATTCGATAAAAATTTACATGAGTATTTTTCAAGTTGGACCAATATTCTAACGCCACTAAATACAGTATTACAGCCGATACAGGTCCCCATTGCACAACCACATCAGTATTTGGCCATGTTTTAACGTGTGGGGAAATTGGTCCGACCTGTAAATTTAATAAATTTCCACTGGTTTGCCGTTGTGTGGACTCTTATTTACCAAGATATACCTCACCACAAAATGTTGTGGACTCACGAGGCGTTTCGCCGAGTGAGTCCACAACTAATTTTGACCATGTGATGACGTAAATTGTGGTAAATAGGAGTCCACACAACGGAAAACCAGTGGAAATCTGTTTTTTACCACAATATTTAGAAATATACAGGAAAGTTTCGTTGTATCTCGCTGCAAAGCGTGACATGTTGGCGTCAGCATCGTTGTCTGGACTCTTATTTACCACGGCAAACCGACCAATCAGAGAGCAAGAAACTAGTGTGTTGTGGTAAAAACAAAACTTGTAAGTGCTTATTGAATTGGCCTCAGGCTAATCCGTTTTCATTCGTAAACGCATATTTTTGTGTGCGTTTCTGATTTCCAAGACGATGACTTGAAAAGTAGAGGTTTTTGAAAACGGAGGTTTTCAGAAAGGGTTCCCAAAGTGGAGACTTTCAAAACCGAATGAAAACAAATTAGTGTGAACGGGCGACTCAAAAATGGAACATTAGTGTGGACGGGCGAAAAGGGAGCTTTCTGGAAACGCATATTAAGGAGGACTGAATGGACGTAGCCATAGACTAATCAAATCGTTGATGCTGTTTAACAGGTTTGTCCAGGGAGTGCTACATGTGTGTACCGGGACTGAGCTCGGAAGGAAGCCTGGACTTCTGCGGGGATCCCAAGAACAAGACCACGTGTATCATGAATAACGACGAGTGCCTGACCGTGTCCTACAAGGTCACGAATGGAGACCTGAGTCTCGTGGGAAACGTCATGACGTGTGGAAATGGAGCCTGCGAGGCCTCGGGAAAAGCAGGCTGTGAAGCCGCTAAACAGCAACAGGATCCTAATGCTAAAGTGAGCGACTGCGAGTACAGGTGCTGCAAAGGGGACCTGTGTAACGGCAAGTCACTTATCTATAGCACTGGCCGGCGCGACGTCGCACATTTTGGCGCCATTTTTGCCGCTGTGGTGCTGAGTCTGCTGATATGAGAAGTTTGGAAGTTTGACTTTCTTTTCTGTGATAGACTCGTAGGAACATAACCACGTTTTGTTTTATGTTTTAAGATCAAGTTTGGTTTAGTTGTACTTTTTAAAATGTAGCCACAATAAATCATCGTTGAGAAGTAACAAAATGATTCCTGAGTGTGTTTAATTTTGTGTTTTCTCACAAAAGTGAATGCAGCTTGTCTCAAAGGCCTGGTCAGATCGGTCAAAGCCAGACTCGGTGAACCTGTTTCACTCACTTCGGTGCTAGGCGGTTTATATGTTAACATTCCCAATTTTTTCGTTTATCTTGGAACAGCTTGACGAGAATCGTGCGCTTGAATTTACGAAATGTATTTCGTAACGTGCAAATATAATCTCGCTCCGCGCGCAAAGTGTGCACTTTTTATTCATTGCAAGAATTATCGAAGTCGACGTAAAGGTGGTGTTACACTGGTCGATTTGCAACGACGAATTGCAACGATACGATGTTGAACTAAAAATCGTTCAGGTGTAACACCCCATTGCGAACAATTTTTCGCGATGTTTGCAGTGCTGCAACGCGTTGCAAGTTTTTGAAAGCGATTTAAAAACTTGCAACACTGCTGCGTGAATTTGAAGCGAATCGGCGTTGCAAATCGTCGTTGCAAATCGACCAGTGTAACACCAGCTTAAACCTATACAAAAACTTTTGATTAAGTTTTGCCATGTTACTAGATAGCTGAAGTATTTAGTGTAACGAGCTGGCAGGGGCGTAGCTAGGGATTTTGTAACTGTACGCACAAAGGGACTGTTTTAAGCGCCGGAGGCGCTCCACGCTAGGGGGTCTGGGGGCATGCTCCCTAGAAAATTTCAAATTTTGGCTCTCGGAAATGCCAATTCCTGCATTTTCCGTGGGATATTTCAATAAATAAATAAATACTTCAGTAAAACGATCCATTACAAATTCACAGTGATGTTAGCGGTCGGTGTCACGTTTATTAAAGTACGTGTAAACACAAGCAAGTAATTACGTTCTTTCACCTCACAGAAATTTTGAAGGCGTTCTCTGAAGCAGTTTCTTCAGACCCTCAGACCTCTTCAGGCAATAGAAAATTATGCTTTTGTCAGATTAAAAAAAAAATCTTAGATTTCAGCTGTACGCCCGTGCGTACGTGCGTATGGTAGCTTCGCCCCTGGCTGGGGAACTCGCTCTGGCAATAAACGGAAAGGATGAGTGTTTCCCACTCAAACCACACTCAGAGGGGAGGAAAAAACTTGCTTTAGCGCGTTAAAGGACCAAATTGATTCGGAACAGAAAATTCCATTTTGTTTCACTTTATTCTTTTATCATTGCACAGAATGATGGATCCCTTAAAGGTCTCAAATCTCTCCTTCATAGTCCGTTTAGTCTCTCTGAAAACTAAACTTGTACTCAGCACCGTAGTTATTTGAAATGAGGTCTCCGTCACATAAGGACCGACCAAGACTAGTGACACAGACACTAAACAAGCGGGATGCGATCTGCCTTGGCCAATTTTGACAACTAGAACCTTCTGAGGATGTAAAGAGCACAAAAGCTGCGTAATTAACAAAACCAGTTTGAGGTGCACCCGGGAGTTAGTTTTTATAGCCAAACTCCACATTTATTTGCATGTCTACCCGTTGTTATCCTTTGTAATGTTATACTGTACAATGAATAAAACCAATTGAACTTATTTTGCAATTGTCTATTGTTGAAATAGTCTCAGAGCTCAAACAGGGTTTGCACCATAACGTTTCGCACCTTCCGTTTCACACCGCCCGTGAAAACGTTCCACTTTTGGCTGCGGTTTTGAATCGATGCATACTACCAACTATCCAGCCATTTTTATTCTCAATCTGAAATTTACAGTCAGAAGCATTTTATATCCATTTTAGCGGCCCCGCACGTGTTTTAAAGAAAGCGATTCTCGAAGTGGCCGGATGTTATGGCGACAACAATACAAGACAATACAAAACTTAACAATTAGATTATGAGCTCGAAATTTCTAATAAACAATTGAGATCGAATAATCTATTTATTTTAGTAAAAATCAACTGTAGCTTTCGTTCCTCTAAACACAGAAAAATTGCAAATCTGCCTCTTTTGCGTGTTATATTACAAGTGTGAAAACCACAACTTGCGAGAAAATTCAATTTGCTGTTTTGAATTCGCGCTGGTAAGTTGGGCATGGAAATTCGATTTTCCACTTCGGTTCTCATCTTCTTAAGGTTGAGAATCTTCGCTTTATATTTCGTAGCACAATTAGGTTTCTCCGAAATTGCATTCGTCTGAATTTTGTGAATCTTTCTCCACTTCGCGAAAATGTGAAGCGGCGGCCAAGTGAAAACCGGATTTTCGCTACTCGAAACATCGAGTAGCGTAGCCAATCAGATTGCAGGATTAGCATTAGACCACTTGTTGATTAATTTTTACTAAAATACAATACAATGCCTTTAGTTCATCACAATAAACTAAGTTGTCGTATAGTTAGTTCATGCCAATATAGCACGCTGATTCTAATAGGCAACACTTTGAGCGACAAAGGACGTGGATTTTGCACTTTGTTTTGCAGGCCACGCCCTACAAAGTACTTCTGTTTTCCGGTACATGATTGACAGGATTTAAGGCGCGGTGATGTGAGCATAAGTTCTTTTCAAAAGAAGAGGTTTTCAGACGTGATAATCATGCAAGGGTTGATTTGGTCTTTGTGCGTGTTTGGAATCTGTTTCCTTCCCTACGGTAGGTGTAATTAACATTTGCCTGTTATCGTTCTGTTTGAAACAGCTATAAGAAAAACTGTGTACGTTGGATAAAGGAGTCGTGCCATGAAGCACGACTCCGCATTGTTTAATCGAAGTTCTGTACCGGAAAGAGATGCATTGTGTACCTGCATGATAAGGAACTTTTACTGCACAACTGTTGGCCATGATGCTTTGTGCCATCCGTGAGTCTATATTTTGACTGCCAGGTGTATGAAATAGATTTTGTGCCTCTCGATTTGACACACAGTCTAATCATTCGATCTTTGAAATCCGTATCGAGTTTTGTTTGGGATGAACAACAATTCCCCGTAGTTGTACGGTTGCAAAGAAACCCCAAGGGTTCAGACTCACACGTTAAATAATGGGAGCCGTATTATGCATCCGAATCGAACTGAAACGTCAAGCAGACGTGCATGAGGCAAAAATCACGATTGGAAAGATAAAGTCGGGGGAGTGGTCGTGCATCCATCTGTTGATGTAGGAGCTAGTTCGGTTTCTTTCGTGTGCTAAGGAATAATGCGAGTTTTACTGAAAAAAACTGACTGTCGCCAGTCAGCAACGGTGTCGAACTGGTGAGTGTGACTTCTTTTGTTGATAGTGTCCATGAAATACAATTAACATAAAACACAAGTATAACACTCCATAAGAGGATCGCACGCAGCCGTCTTACCTTACGGAGAGAAAACCAGACGTACAACAAGGGTTTGGCTTCATGACAATATATTTTTAAAATCGACGTGTTAACCATGAACTCATGAAGAATTTTCCGCTTTCGGTACATGAATTTTCGGTTCATCGGGCATTATTTCTGTTCAGAAGAAGAGTTGTCAGACGTGATAATCATGCAAGGGTTAGTTTGGTCTTTGTGCGTGTTTGGAATCTGTTTTCTTCCCTACGGTAGGTAGTTATTAACATTTACTTGTTATCGTTCTGTTTGATCTAACAGCTAAGTAGAACTGTGTACGCTGCTTAAACGATCGATCGAGTCTTGCCATGAAGCTCGCTCCGCATATTTAATCGACGTTCTGTACAGGAAAGGTAAATTCTGTACCTGCATTGCTGGTCCATTAAATGCTCTGTGCATCCGTGAGTCAGGTCTAAGACTGTTACCCAACCTAGACGTCTTTGAAATAGCACTACGCTTATGTTTATAAAGTAAAGCATGATCTTAGTACCTAAAAGTATAACAGATATTTTTAAAGCCAAATGCACTGCCCGGCTGTGTGCTTGGGGCCGACTTCAACCTACCTCAGTTTGAAACTGTTACTTACGGAAAGCATCTTTGCGATATCTGTGACCATTTCTATGGTCCAAGCTTAGCAGTATGGACAGAAGCATATCTTGCTCACGTGGCTCAAAGTAAGACATACGTGAGGGATCCTAGTTTCATATACAACAACTGTAGTTACTGTGCAATTTGTAGTGAATAACTTTCTAGAATCAAGCTCTAATCGGATTATTCTATATCTGACCAGTTTAGTTAGAATATACAGTACTATCTATTAATTTATCCCCCAAATACTTTTGCCAGCAAATTATTACAGTGTCTCTAAATAGTTTGTGAAAAGATAAATACATTGACCCTTAAATAAACGTATTATTAAAAGTAGTAAAGAACTGGAACGTGCAGGAGATGTCCATGAAGCAAAAATTGCGCTTGAACAATTTTCTGACCGCAGTAATCCCCGTGGCGGATTCAGGAGGGGAAAGGGTGGGGTGGGGGTGGGGAAGAGGGGTGCATAGTCACTTGGTGTCGGACCTTCAGTAGTTCGGTTTCATGCGTGTGCTACGCATAATACGAGTTTTTTTTAAAAAGACTGACTGTCGCCAGTCAGGAGTCGTGCCGAGTTGGTGAGCGTGACTTTTTCTGTCGAAGATTCATCATTTCTTGAAGTACAATTAACATAAATTAGAATGAGTCACAAACAAAAGGATATTGCAAACTAGAAAACCGGAAGTACATTAACAGGGGTTTGACGTCATGACAGTACTTTAATCGACGAAATATTACAACAGCAAGCTAGCCCCGTGTATAGCCTCTTCTGCTTGTGGATAGTATCACTACAGGCTAAAGTTATGCCAAAATTACTGAAGACGGCAGGGTCCAGCTGGTCAAAACTAATATGCAATGGAACCTTTCTGAGCGGCAAAAATCACAAGCACTTTAGTTAGTCCGAAATACAGGTTATGGCGAAGTGAAATTCACCAAAACATTTTAAGAAACACGAACAATCATTATTCAAGTCCACCATTCAAATGCGACCTTCTGTCTTTTCAGTCCAAGTTCAATAATCGTCATCACGACATTCAAGGAGGCTTAGTGAAGGTTGAACGCGCACTTTGGCGGGGCGAGGGAACTGGGAAATACTTATCCAACGTAGTTTAATACCCCACTCCGCTCATGAATTAAACTTTTTACTTTCAGTACTTGTTCTGCTAAATGTCACTTTGTTTTCATTTCACATTTGAATGCTTTACTATGAGCACAAGCATAAATATAACGTCTTGTTTAACTGTAGAAATTTTGGAATGATCAAGTTGTCGATGTTTTTTAACAGGTTTGTCCAGGGAGTGCTACCATTGCATACCGGGACTGAACGACGGAAAGTTGGACTTCTGCAATAATCCCACTAACAAGACCACGTGTTTGATAGGCGACGAGTGCCTGACCGCGTCCTACAAGGTCACCAATGGGGACATACATCTTGTGGGAAACGTCATGATGTGTGGAGGTGGGCTTTGCGAGAACGCTGGAAAAGCAGGCTGTGAGGGCGCTAAGAAGCAACAGAATCCTGATGCTAAAGTGAGCGACTGCCAGTACAGCTGTTGTAAGGGTGACCTGTGTAATAACAAGTCACTTCTGGAACCCACCGAGAAGTCCGAAAAGCCGAAGGGCGAGAAGCCCACAAGCATCGGCCGGCGCGACGTCGCACATTTTGGCGCCATTTTTGCCGCTCTGGTGCTGAGTCTCCTCGGGAGTCTCCTGGTGTGAGCAGTTTGTAGGAATCCATGTTTTCTTGTGTAACATTTTTGTAATAGACATGTAATGAAGTAGCGTAACCACTAGTTAATTGGTTTTTGTCAGACAGTGTGATTTTGATTTGTTCGTATATTTCAACAGTAGGCACAATAAATCATCGTTTGAAAATAACTGCTGAGTGAGTTAATTTTGTGTTTTTAGTCTGACGTGAAGTCTGTAGCCTGTCAAAAAAGTTTGGTTATCAGTATAAATGGACTGGACTCGAGCGGAAGCTCATTCTGAACAATTTCACGGTTGTAGAGAATCACGCTGCGCCTTTCACCACCCTCGGCTACACGGTTAAGTTTATACAAATTAAGTTTGTAAACATTTGCTTTGTAAGAGCTTTGCCACGCTTTGTACAGCGGTCTGATGTCAAATGACGTCACTGGAAATAGTTGAAGGATAATAAAGACAATAAACTACTTTTGGCTTCGGAAATACGCACGGATAATTGTCCTTGGACATTATCTGTCGCTTCTCGGAACAGGTAATATCCTCGGACAATTATCGGTTCATATTTCCTCGCCAAAAGTAGTTTATTGTTTATATAGACATCGAGTAGCATTAGACCACTTGTTGATTTTTACTAAAATACAATACAATGCCTTTAGTTCATCACAATAAAATATGTAAAGCTTAAAGCTTGTCAGGCAGAAAGCTAATCGTTATCCACTAAGTTGTCCTATAGTTAGTTCAATATAGCACGCTGATTCTAAGAAGCAATACTTCGAGCGACAAAGGACGAGGATTTTGCACTTTGTTTTGCAGGCCACGCCTTACAAAATACTTCTGCTTTCCGGTACATGAACTTCCGGTACATGATTGACATGATTTAAGGCGCGGTGTCGAGAGCATAAATTTTGCTCAAAAGGAGGGTTGTTAGACGTGATAATCATGCAAGGGTTGATTTGGTCTTTGTGCGTGTTTGGAATCTGTTTCCTTCCCTACGGTAGGTGTAATTAACATTTGCCTGTTATCGTTCTGTTTGAAAAAGCTAAGTAAACTGTGTACGCTGCATAAACGATTCGTGTTATGAAGCTCGCCTCCGCATTGTTTAATCGAAGTTCTGTACAGGAAAGTACATTGTGTGCCTGCATGATAAGGAACTTTTACTGCACAACTGTTGGTCCATTGATGCTCTGTGTCATCCGTGAGTGTACATGTTGACTGCCACTTGTATGAAATAGATTTTGTGCTTCTCCATTTGATACACAGTCTATTCATTCGATTCATAAGGTCGCCCACGAAGTGGATTGCGACCTCAAAGCAGTCACGGTGTCCCTCCCTCCTTCTGTGTCAACAATGAACTTTCAAGCGAGGAACTTGTCAATTTTCAAATTTGGGCATGATCGTGTTACGCGTTATAATAGCAGCTCTCTACGTAACATTTTTGCGGGAGCTTTTCTGGACCTCGTTCTTATTTGTCTGGTGGTCAAGCATTCAAACTTTGTATGGCCATTAAGCCTAAAAGTTTCCGCGAATGTAGATTGCGTTGTGATTATTAAGGCACGAAAATATACCGCCGTTGAGCGCGGACAACTGAAGGCACTGAAAATAGTAGTCAAACTGCATGGCTATACTGTATAATGTTTTCTTTTTTCTGCTACACTGATTTTTAAATGAAAACCAGCCGCTGCATGAGGGTGCAACAACAGCTATTGTTGAAACAGGCTATAACGTCTCCAGAAACATCTGAACTTGAAATGTTTCACGAACGCTCGCGTTACTATTTAGGCGGAGTTGTAAGGATAAGTCGATTTATACTGGAAGCGGCTCGACCAGAGAACCGTCGCTTAATTTTCGCCAGCAGTGAAAAATGCTGTACACAAGGGCGTAGCGAAACAGCGAGACAGCGAAACAGTTTCAAAATTTTATAGTTGGATGGAATTTTATAGTTGGAAAATAAATTTGACCAAAACCGCAAGTAATGTCAACAAGTATATCAGATTTCACTAAATTTATTCAACTTGAGACTCAGCCAAAAGAAGAAAGGCGTGTTTTCTTTACGCTCGTATTTAGTTTGGATACAGCCCCAGGCTGGAGTATTATGGTCTCCGATAAATGTGTAGGTGTCGAAGATAAGCTGTGCATTAGAGCCGTTTTCGGATGACTGTCGAAAGTAATTGTGTGATTGCTTTGGTTTTGCGTTTGCTTCGCTTTCGGATTGGTCCACACGAGTTTGTCAGCATGCTCAGCCAATCAGGAACAAAACCAAAACCAAAACCAAACACTTCTCACGCAAGCGATGGCGTGTACTCGCACTGCTGATTGGAAAGTAAAACCAAACGCAAGACCAAACGCAAATTACTTTGGCTTCCAATTGGCTGAACTGTTTTCTCTCAGTCTCTGTGATTGGCCTGTGTGATTACTTTGGTTTTGGTTTTCGAAAGTCATCCGAAAACGGCTCTATATAAACTAAACAATGAAGTCACGGATAGACTTTTTTCTTCGCGGCTCCGCACGAACTCGTTCCGGTTTAGAGATTCGGCAGTGAAGAATTCTAAATTCTCCTATTTCGAGTGCCACACTAAGTTTTATAATTTTCACCCTCTCCGCCTTGTAAATGAAAGTTTTCAAAACTGAGACTAACTCGAAAACGCGGCTCAGCGAAAGTGGAGGCGCGCGGAAACGGATGCGAACTTCCACATACCTAAAACAATGTGACCTTGAGCCAGTTCTATCAAATACATACTCCCGCAAAAAGTATTTTCTACAAATTCGCGACCTTACAGCTGCCTTGCTACTTTGATTATTTATTTTTACCAAGTTTTTAAGTCCCAGAAACGGCAGCAAGGCTGTTACAAAAAAGAAATGCTTCTCGGTTTTCTTTGTTGTCTTTTCGACTCCAGGAACAGCAGGTAGCACCCACTGGACATCAAAAATCTGTGGATTATGACAGCTAAACAAGGGACGCGCACAGTTAATAACATTCTTGAATTCTTTTTCTGATTTTGTGCTGTTTTCATTCCTTTTTTTAAATTTTGAAAAACTGTTTCACAGTTTCACTGCTTATATAGCAATGCCAATCCCAAAATAACTTTTGCAAACAATTATCGAGTTTTTGTCCGCCTCACTAAATAAAAAGTATATCTGACCTAGCAAGTGCGACGAAACAAGAAATGGGCGACCTTTCAGCGGCGACGCTGCTTTGATTGAAATGCAGGGTCTAAATATAGTCGTATCAAGTTTTGTTTGGGATGAACAACAATTCCCCGTATTTTTACAGTTGCAAAGAAACCCCGAGGGCTCAGGGTCACACGTTAAATAATTTGAGTTTTTCGTGCAGAAGGAAGCTGGAACTGAAACGTCGAGCAGACTTGCATGAAGCGAAAATCACGATTGGAAAGATAAAGTCGGGGGAGTGGTCGTGCATGCATCCCTTGGTGCAGGAGCTAGTTCGGTTTCATTCGTGTGCTAAGGAATAATACGAGTTTTACTGAAAAAGACTGACTGTCGCCAGAAAGTAACCGAACTGGTGAGCATGACTTCTTCTGTTGTTAGTCTATCATCGAGGAGCACCCATCGGAGCTGTTCCACAAACTGTGTGTTCCGCACTGCAACCTGCCCTGGCTGGCATGAGATCTATCTGCTTTTTTGCTGGCTGGGGAAAAAAATTTGTCTGCTGGGAGAGAGATAGCCGTTTTCAGCCTCGTTGCTTTAATCGGAAATGCGGTAAAGAGTTTGAAATCATGTCTCCTATTCAACTATTTTTAAAGTTTACTTTAAATGTATCAAATTCCTGACATTTGGAAAATGATTTTTTTTATTTTGTCGAAAAGTAAAGGACATACGCAGAATATAAAAGTTGTTAGTACCCAGAAGTCCTTAGTCTGCGGAGCCGAAAATAGAACTTTCTGAGTGGTCTAAGTGCGTGGCAAGAAAACACAAACAACTTTCACAGTGCTCCGCTAAATCTTAGCGCCAGTCGGATATAGGAGCAGGCCACAAGACCTTGGCTGGGAATACAGTAAAGTTCAATAGTCTTTATTTGCATGCCAAAAGAGACAAAGTCTTTCAAGAACGGGCAAAGTGGTGAGAGAGACGATACATTTTTCATGATGCAAATCTAGCTGGCACAGAAGTTTCTATTATATATTTAATTATACGAAGCCTGAACCAAGCAGAAAAAAAAAAAACGCAGTGCACTGGAACCCGAGCAGGTAGTCGAAGAAAAGTACATGCGATCGAATTCTACCGCATCCGCAGAAATTGCCGCTGCATGCTTTGTATGTGATTAATTTTGTACCCGAAATATACGACGGATTTCCATTACAGGATGATAGGTTTTTAGCTAAGCTTTTGCGCCGGTCAATTCGACACTTCGAAAGGGGGATTTGACGCTCTCGTTTGTCTGGGAGGCGGGACTTTTACAGACGGCTCTGTCCATGGGGTGGAGTCAATTTCACCACTTCGACAGAGGGTGGGAAATTTGAATTCAGTGCGGGGCTAGACTGGTCCCCTTAATTTCACTCCACTTTACGCAAAACCAGTTAGCTGTGCGCTTGGTGTGTGTTGAAAGAAACCGGCAAGCACAAGTTTATTCGTCGCAACTGTACGTGGAAGATCGATCTCCAGGTGTTGCACCGTTCGATAAAAACAGAAAAGATTTTGAGTGCGTAAAGATTTTGAATGCGTTACCTCGATCAAGGTACTGGTTTTATAACTGGATAAATAAACAAATACACATTGCCCTGGCGACTTTAACTCCGACGTTTATTACCGACATACCGTGATGAATCGATAAGAAAATATTTCCTTGTCGAGAGTATATTCCTCTTTACCCAGTACGTTTATAGTTTATAGATCTTCGCAAATCACTCGTATTTAATACTTCAAGGGAATATTTCAAACCATCGGATAACTAGCTCAAAGAAACAATATCTCGTACGCGCGTTTCACAAAATTTAATTGACTTAAAAGTCAAATTTTCAGGCTATTTTATTATCCCTTTCTCCGCGATGTTTTGCCCCGGGGGTGGGGCGTTTGACCATTGAATTCAGCCTTGAAGACGGGCATTTTAGTATTCCTTTTAGCCCGAGAATAAGGAATTTGACCGTAACATTGTTGGAGTTTCGAATTAATCAGCTCATTAGCGGAGGATACCACGCCACTTGTCTAGCCTTGTTGTAAAAGTAGGCAAGGACAGTCATAGACGAGGATGAGGAAATTCAACGTTCTGAGGGTAAAGAGCTTGCGGAACTCGTTTTGTATATAGAAGAGCCGCGTGCCAATGATGCAAAACTCCGCAAAAGCGTTTAATGCGGCTGTAAGAAAGGATGTTGAGCAAGCTGTTCTACGTGAAGGTTCACTTGCAGACTGCTCCGTGGACCTGCACTGATGAGTGCGGCAACAGAAATGCATGGCAGCTCGACGTTAAGATAATTTATTTCTACGCATTTTCAGCCTGAGAACTACCTTGTCTCTTGTATAGTAGAATCCGTAGAATGTTATGCTCTTACCATATTTTTGGTGAGAAACTAAAGTAGAAAATCGAAGTTGATCATTTTCGGGAGTGAAAGGGTTAACGCAATCTTCAAACTGTATTGCATACTTGTTATAGACGAAACGAAACATTCTACGATTATTGAAAGCCGAATACTATAGTAAGGAGAACTTGGCTTTTGATGCCTTGCCCAGGTGATAGCTGATTGAACTATCAGATCTCACTACATGACTCATACATTTTAAAAGTTGGGAGAATCTGCATTTTGAACTTGGGAGTGAAAGGGTTAAGATGATGAGCCGATATTCTTACTAGAATATGTATTGGTAAATATTCTATCGTGGCTGTGATAATAAAACAGACAAACACGGTAAGCTCACAAAGAAAAGCATTTAATCTGACCACTTCCGCTAAAAATAATTTTCACTTCCGGTCTGTATAGATTGCCATTGTAAAAGCATTTTTTATATTGTCAACCCGAAGTTTTTCTTCGAAACATGATACTTGCACGTTTTTATTGTTGCTATCTTTGATTGAAAGTGATTCAAAGAATAAAAGAGATAGTTCAAATGTATGTTCGGCCTATGTACTTTTATTTCCGGTCCAACATGGCGACCATTTTGAAAATACGCCTTAACTCGGAAACCCATTATTTTTTGCGGTGGCACTATATCCATAATTGATAGGCACACTAAAACCTGTCTTTCTGCCAAATTTGATGCTTTTAACCGAAAGTGAACAATCCATTCACATATCCGCTCCACTAAATTAGAATGAATCACAAATAGAAGGATATCGCACAGAGCTGTCATACCGGAGAAAACCGGAGGTACATTAACAAGGGTTTGATTTCATGACAGTACAGTTTAATCGACGAAATAGTACACAGCAAGAAAGCCTCAGTGTATAGCTTCTTCTGCTTGTGGATAGTATCACTACAGGCTAAAGTTATGCCAAAATTACTGAAGAAGGTAGGGTCCAGCTGGTCAAAACTAATATACAGTGGAACCTCTCTGAGCGACCACCTCTCGTAAGCGACCACTTACCAAATGACCGATTGGTCACTCAGTCAAATTTCTATTAGTGAAGCTCTCGTAAGCGACCGCGACAACCATTGAGGCTAATTGTTTGAGTTTTTCTATAATTTTTTTTATTTACCTCCGGTAAACGAACACTCTATGCCCTCAAAGGGTAAATTTTTGAGCAAGGACTAACTTCCTTGCAGAAACCGGACCGGACAAAACGCTGACATATGTATTGTATCGTGCAACAGGACACATGTTTGATTTCTTAAAACAAAAGTTGTTTTTCACTCATTAAAACTGCATTATTGGACACTTGTTGTGGCTCAAAGTTGAATCTCACTTGGGTCTCCCATGGTGAGAAATTTCCGTAAACGACCACCTCCCGTAAGCGACCACTTAAAGACCAACGAAGGGTGGTCGCTTGCGGGAGGTTCCACTGTAATTCAATCTGATCTTCACGGCTAAATCTTCGCAGAGCGAACAACAAGCATATACTTTCAACTTTTTAGCATTCTTCACTCTCATTGTCTTTAAAGCCAGAATATCATGTGACCAACAGCAGTGCTTCAACAAATTCGCGGAACTAATTTTAGCCTGTCGCCTTTGGCACGACCTGAAGCTAATCTAAAGCCGAAACTAATCTGAAGACCACGCCAGGCTGGTGCAAGTCGAGACCTCGTGATGCGGCGTCAAAATAGCCAGCTGTGCACCCCTGCCAACGAAAAATTGAAGAAAAGACAAGTGGCATTTTTCACAGTTTGGTTTTTGAGCTTTTTTGTAAATGACCAGATTGGAACAGTCAACAGTCACACTCTGAAAAATAGCTTTGCATTCCTCTGTCAGGAATTAAACTTGTTACTTTCAGTATACTTGTTCTGTTAAACGTCATTTTAATTTCACATTTGAATGCTTTACTATGAGCACAAGCGTGAATATGAAAGTCTTGTTCAATTGTAGAAATTTTGGAATGATCAAGTTGTTGATATTTTTTAACAGGTTTGTCCAGGGAGTGCTACCGGTGCATTCCGGGACTGAACGACGGAAAGATGGACTTCTGCAGTAATCCCACTAACAAGACCACGTGTTTGTGGGCTAACGACGAGTGCCTGACCATATCCTACAAGGTCACCAATGGCGACATTCATCTCGTGGGAAACATGATGATGTGTGGAGGTGGGCTTTGCGAGGCCAAGGGAAAAGCAGGCTGTGAGGTCCTTAAGAAGCAACAGGCTTCCAATGCTACAGTGAGCGACTGCCAGTACAGCTGCTGCAAGGATGATCTGTGTAATAGCAAGTCACTTCTGGCACCCACCGAGAAGCCCACAAGCACCGGCCGGCGCGACGTCGCACATTTTGGCGCCATTTTTGCCGCTGTGGTGCTGATCCTCCTGGTGTGAGCAGTTTGGAGGAGTCCATTTTTTCTTGTGTTAGTTTTTAGAACATCGTAATAGACATGTAATGAAGTAGCATAACCACTTTTTAATTGGTTCTTGTCAGTCGTTGTGATTTTGATTTGTTCGTATGTTTCAATAGTAGGCACAGTGAACCACCGTTTGAAAATAACTCCTGAGTGAGTTAATTTTGTGTTTTATGTCTGAAGTGAAGTCTGCAGCCTGTCTAAAAGGATTGGTGATCAGTATAAGTTAACTGGACTCGATCGAAAGCTCATTCTGAATGATTTCACGGTTGTAGGGAATAACGCGCCTATCACCACCCTTGGAGACCCAAGGGCAGATCGTGAGGAGGCGGGTAAAAAGCGGCAAAGAGGGAGGGGGGAAAAAGGCCGAGGGTGGTGATAGGCGTGAACACCACGTGACGTCACAAAGTAATTTCCCGGCCACGTTGTTGTTTTGATTAAAGTCTGATTCAAAGTTGAGTATCCGTTTGTGCGCTCGTTAGTGCGCATTTACTACACGGTTAAAGTTTATGCTATTAAATTTGTAAACATTTCCTTTGTAAGAGCATTGCCACGCTTTGTACAGCGGTATGATATGCCAAATGACGTCCCTGACATTCGCAGTCGTTTCTTGTCTTGTACGTTGAATCCCGTGTTACTCAAAGTGTCATGTGGATTAGCCAAATCCTCACCATTGGAGGATAAACCAACTGAGTTTGTTGCGCGTATCTCCCTACGTTTTTTGAACACACTCAGAGAAACTGTATACATGCACAGAACGGCTGGACAGGATAAAAATCCTATTAAGCGTGGGGTTGAACTTTCTGGTAAATTTAATTTAGTTGTGTACGATGCAATCTCCTTACTAAGTTTCCAACTGATTCTTCAATCAAAACTCGGTTAATGAAACTTACCGGTACGGACCGCGCCATAGTTGAACTTTCCTGCAGTAGCCAACTCTCTTGGCCAGAAAAAAAAAAGAAAATGGTTTTACGACATGACTCATGTCTAGCTATTATACAAAAAACAAAAAAACAAAACAAAAAAAAACTAGTCAAATTTGGGCGAGGGGCTGGTCACATGACCAAAATGCACCGCTTGTTTCCTTCTCTTCCCCCCCCCCCCCCCCCCCTCCCCTCCCCTCCCCTCCCCTCCCCCTCCCTCGCCTCCTTTTTGCGCTCGCCCCAATTTTCGCGCGGCCGACACGGAAAACGCTTGCTTTGGAGGCTGTGTTTGTTCGGCATGGGTACATGATTGACGAGATTTAAGGTGCGGTATCGAGGTGAGCGTATTAAATTCTGTTCAGAAAAAGAGTTGTTTGACGTGATAATCATGCAAGGGTTGATTTGGTCTTTGTGCGTGTTTGGAATCTGTTTTTTCCCTTAGGTACGTTATATCGTTTTGTTTGAAAAAGCTAAGTAAAACTGTGTACATTGCACGATTCGTGCCTTGAAGCACGCTCCGCATTGCTTAATCAAAGGTCTGTACAGGAAAGGTTTACTGTGTGCCTGCATGGTATTAAGGAACTTTAACTGCACAATTTTTGGTCCAATTGATGCTCTGTGCCATCGGTGAGTCTATATTTCGAGCTTTGCGCCTCACGACTTGATACACAGTCTGTTCATTTTTGATTCTTGAATTGCTATGTCTAAATGAGCTCAGCTGCTGGATTGGCAATGAAGTAATTGGCCCGACATGGATCACACACACACACACAATAGGTTTCATTACCTTCAAGTGCATGCCATTTAGGTAATTGTAGCCCAGAATAACTGAAAAGCTAATCAAGCTAATTAGCCACTTAAATGGCTCATTCCACATGAGAAGTGGAAGAATGATGAATTTTCAAATCAAACACTTTAGGAAAATTATGATGTCATTGAAGAGTACACACTACAACCTATCCAAAATGCATAAGTCAGGTGAAATTTTGTCCCCCCCCCCCCCCCCCCCCCCCACTCTGTGGGGTCCACTTTTACATTGTTCTAAAAAGAAAATGAAGGGAGACTGGTGACAAACATGAAACTTCATTTGAAAGCAGTGAGGAAACCAGACTTAACCTTATGTACTGGTATTGGTATAAGAAAAGACCTCATTCCTAGTCTTCACTGGATTAGGATAATTCCAACTTACAACCATTCCGAACTGATTTATAATCTATTGAATATCTGTTACAGACATTACGGTACTCATGGCTCAGGTTGAATGTAAAATGTGTACCTGACCTTTAAAATTTATTTCAAAACTTTCTTCAACTGTGTGTTTAGAAATGATATTGTTGGATACCACAACTAAACTAAACAAAACGACTCAAGAAAGTTTTATATCTGCATTTTTAGTGTCAAAGTCACAGACCGTAATGTCCGTAACACCTGCTGTAATGTCCGTAACACTACATTTTTGTAAATATAATGCAACAAAATAAACTATGAGGAAAATTATCACAGCATTATAAAACTTTGACCACTATCCAATAAGAAAAAAGTAGTTGTTATCTCAGGACTTCTCAATTCACAGCAATTGAGCTTTCAAAGTCAAAATCAAAATGTCTGGTTGTTTTGCTGTAATGTCCGTAACAGATCTTTAAATCAACACAACAGGCAGCTAAGAATAAGCATTCTTTTTTCTTTCTTGCCAAGTGAGGGAGGGGACTTCAAGTTATCATGCAGTGTACAAGAAACAGCAAAACATTGCATATCCTATGTGGAGCAGCAACTTGAATGTTAAAAAATCGTCTGAATGTAATGTCCGTAACGGTGGAATGAGCCAAATATAGGTTGTTATTTAATTACAAATCTGTCATCATGCCAACATAAGTACATTTAGGTGCTGAGTTTAGCTAATCAGGCAATTACAGTATAGGGTACAAGCACAGCAAAACATAATTTTACAGACTTACACACAACATCGAGTACAAAATTGGGTACCGGTCTTATATACAGATTATAAGGATCATAAGGAGGCTAATAATTTACATAGAATAATCAATATGAGGTTAATAAATCTATTATAATATTTTATTCTTAAACGATTTTCTTGGGAGGGATTTAGTTTTTTATCTAAACCATTCCAGATCTTAGCTCCTGTATAGTGAATGTTAAATTTACCATAGTTCGTTTTAGCATAAGGAATATAATGAAGATCTAGAGCTAGCTAGCTTGGTATTGTAACGGTGCATGGATGCTACCCAGTTTGAACGAAATTATCAAATGCAGGTAGAAGGGTTTTAGAGTGATGGTTATAGGAGGAGCATACTGTAGCTGGAAATGGATGACGTCTTCTAGTTTTAAGATCTTGGGGCTTTAAAGGGTGGACTAGAATGTTCATCTTGCCTCATGAGAATGTCATACACATATGTGTCATATGTGCATGTTACCCCAGATTACTAAGCTGTAATTCAGAAATGGATAAGTGAATGATATAGCTGGATTGAAATATTTCTTGGCATATGATGTCTTTGAAACTTTCTTTTAGGCTTGATGGATATGTTTGGTCCATTTTAAATTTGAATCAAACATAACTTCCAGGTATTTTTATATAATACTTTTGGGTTATATATATTTTTTCATAATTTTGAGTACAACATTTTTATGTAGTTTTGAGGTGAATGAAAAATGACAAAATGTGTTTTGTGTGTGTGTGTGTGTGTGTGTGTGTTCAGGGATAACATATTTGCACTAATAGTTAGCTCTAGGTTTAATTTAATTTCTAAATGTACTTAGTTCTTTACCAGCCAGGAAGAGATTACAATCATCAGCAAAAAGGTGAAATTTAAGGAGTTTTGAACACTGGTGGAAGTCATTAATATAGAGAAGATAGAGTAGATGGGCCAAGGACTGCCTTGAGAAATCCCACACAGCACTGTTTTAGATCTGAAGTCTTATTCCCTATGGAGACAAAATGTTTTCTATTAGATAAGAAGTGAGCCATTCCAATGCAATTCCACATACCCTATATGTTTCTAGTTTTCTTAATAAAATATTGTGGTTTACTGTATCAAATGCTTTGCTCAGATCCAGGAAGATTCCACAGTTATTGCCTTCATCAATTACACATTTAATTTTGTCTGCTATAAAAAGAAGAGCGTGAGTTGTTGAATGTTGCTGAGAAAGCCAAACTGGCCATCATAGATAATATCCAATTTGGTTAAGTAATTTGTGAGTCTCCTGTATACCAATTTCTCTATGAGATTATGAAATATTGATAGCAAAGAGATTGGTCGATAATTAGTTAGAGTTAGAAGCAAACCACCTTTGTGTACTGGAATTATTCGAGCAACCTTTAGGCTGTCAGGGACAATACCAGATGTAAAGGAATGGTTAAACAGAGTTGCAAGTGGCTTAGATAGAGTGGATTTCAATAATTTGAGTTTGGGAATAGGTATACTATATGACCAAGCTTTACCAGGTTTTAGGTCTAGTATTAGATTTTTTATTTGCTGTGGTTGGTTTCATAAAGAGGCTTGATACTTGAGGGTGAGGCCTGTAGTCTTCAAATGACTTATTTACCTTTGGTATACAATTACTTAGGCTATGACCATATAAACTCATTTGCAATTCTCATGGAGTCAGTAATGACTTTATTAGATTTAATTATTTTACTGGGGACTTTAAAGGCTTGAGGTTTAAGAGAGATAAATTCTTTTATTCCTTTCCACATATTTTTGATATTGTTTTTGTTTTGTAGGAAAGTATAATCAAGATAGTATGACCTTTTACTTAATTTGACTAGGGATTTAATTTGTTTCTATAGAGTTTGTGTCTTATAGGATGGTGCTGATTACCTATTTTCTGAATAGTTTATGGCTTCCTTCTAAGTCCGCTTTCTTTCTTCAAAAGTCAATAATATTTGTGGCTGGAATAGAAAGATATTATTTCTGCAAGCTTGTCATAGCCATAAGTTACTGGAAAGGGTCAGAGACTTGTAGGCTTTAAGTGACATAATGGTGCACTTTTAGTGGGGGGGGGGGGGGGGGGGGGGGGTACTCCCATATATTTTATTGTCCTATATAGGGACGTTCCGCCCAATAGAGTATCATTTTCAGGGTCCTCTGTCTGACAGGGTATCAAATTTACATTTTCGTGTCTTAAGCAAGGTTATTTTCCGAAGATCTTCTTCTCCTCCCCTCCCCCCTCGACCACATTTTTTGCACTCGCCATTTGTTTGCGTGACTTCTTCGTATGCTCCAGTGGAAACGTCTCCAGTGGCTAACTTATCTCTCTGACTGGAATATTAAAAACAGGGCATCAAATTAGAACACTTTGTCTTAGTCAGGGTAGCAAAATTTACCTTTTTGTGTCTTGAATAGGGTCAGGGTTTTATAAAGTCAGCGGAACGCCCCCCCCCCCCCACCCAAATTCCTATTGTGTACCCCCCCCCCCCCCGGGATTCGATGGCCCTACAGTTGTCTCTAACTACTAGATTACCAAAAGGACACTTTACCATTATAGTTATTCTTGGCTGTTCCCATGAAGTTGCCTCAGCTTGCTAAGGTCCTCTGGCGAGCATATTAGCTTCTGGGGGCTTTCTTCCCCCCCCGGGGGGGAGGGTACTCCCATATATAAGCCCTCTAGGTATGTGCCGCCCCAAAGGGTATCGTTTTCAAGCATTTCTAGTCTGAAATAGGGTATCGATTTTGCCTTTTTGGTCTGAAATAAGGTATCGATTTTTGTCTTTGGTCTAGGATAGGTTTGATTTTAACAGAAATGTGTCGCCCCGGACATTGCACGGCAAATGGAAGAAAACACAGGGTATCTTCTGATATGATGCATATATGATAAAATCATATATATGAACTGCGGATGGGAATGAATAGTGAATTTTGATCATCGCAGTGAGTGAAGCAACTAAAAGCAGTTCCAATGAGCCCGGAAAAAAATACGGACTGGTATCGTGAAAGTCATGGGTTCAATTCCCGTTGAAGTCCGGACTTTTTTCTGCTTCACAGAATTTTTTCGTTTTCTTCAAAATGCAGATCTTACATGTGGAAACCCATACCCAAAAATTCAGGGTAGGTCACGGAACTATATTTCCGTTATTTCTGTTTATTTCCAAAATTCGCTTTATCGCACGGCGGCCATTTTGGATGACGTCATAGTGTGTAACGCGAAAAACGATGTGGGGCGCAGAGCATGCACGGAAGTGAATTCTGCTGTGTTTCTTTATGTAAAAAATGTCATGAAAAACAAAAGATCTTGTAACTTTAGTTAGTAAAGCCACGCTCATGCGCGAAAAATGTTGCGCACAAACGAGAAGGTTCAGGTTGACCGCGAATTTTGGTAGAGCGAGGGAACTGGGAAATACTTATCGAACGCAGTTTAACACCCCCTCCGCGCCCCTGCCCCTTGCGAGTCGACTGTAACGACTCCAACAGCGAAAAATTAAAGAAAAGACAGTTTTCACAGTTTTGTTTTAAAGCTGTCCTTTTTCTTAATTACCAGATTGGAACAGTCAACAGTCACACTCTGAAAAATGGCTTTGCATTCCTCTGTCAGGAAATAAACTGATTACTTTCAGTACTTGTTTTGCTAAACGGCATTTTTATTTTACATTTGAGTGCTTTACCATGAGCATGAGCACGAGCGTGAGTGTGAACGGCTTGTTCAACTGCGGCATAAGGATCCTGTAGTTAAATGGAGTGACTGCCAGTACAGCTGCTGCAAGGATGACTTGTGTAATGTCAAGTCACTTCTGGCACCCACCGAGAAGCCCACAAGCACCGGCCGGCGCGACGTCGCACATTTTGGTGCCATTTTAGCCGCTGTCGTGGCGAGCCTCCTAAAGCGAGCAGTTTGAAAGAATCCATTTTTTTGTGTAAATTTTATAGAACATAGTATATAGACATGAAATGAAAGTAGCATAACCACTTTTTAATTGGTTTATTTTAGTCGTTGTGATTTTGATTTGTCAGTATGTCTACTATAGACACAATAGATCACCGTTGGGAAATAATTCCTGAGTGATTTATTTTTGTGTTTTCTGTCCGAAGTGAACTCTGCAGCCTGTCTAAAAAGATTTGTTATCAGTATAAGTGAACTGGAGTCAAGCGGAAGCTCATTCTGAACGGTTGTAGGGAAGCACGCGCCTTTCACTACCCTCGGAGACCCATGGGCAGATCGTGGGGCGGCAGGCAAAAAGCGGCGAAGGGGGAGGGGAAGAAAAGGGCCGCCGCTCCACGATTTGCCCCTAGGTCTCCGAGGATGGCCTATCACGTGAACACCACATTACACCATAAAGTAATTTCCCGGCCACGTTGCTGTTTTGATTAAACAGTGATACAGTGGAACCTCCCGTAAGCGACCTGGTCGCTTACGGGAATTTCTCACCATGGGAGACCTAAGTGAGATGCAACTTTTACCCCAACAGAGTCAAATAATGCAGTTTTAGTGAGCGAATAACACCTTGAGTTCTAAGAAATCAACCTTGTGTCCTCTTGCACATTACATTACATTTGTTAGTGTTTTGTCCGGTCCGGTTTCTCCAAGGAAGTTAGTCCTTGCTCAGACTAATTGCTCTTTAGGAGCATAGTGGTCGTTTAATGGAGTTAAAAAAAAAAAAAAACAATAGAAAAACTCAAACGGTGAGCCTCAATGGTGGTCGCGGTTGCTTACAAGAGGTCGCTTACGAGAGTTTTCACTAATAGATATTTGACTGAGTGACCAATCGGTCATTTGGTAAGTTGTCGCTTGAGAGAAGTGGTCGCGCTTACGGGAGGTGGTCGCCACTAGCTGTACAAAGTTGAGTATCTGTCTTCACGCTCCTACACGATTAAAGTTTATGCTATTAAGATTGTTTAACAAGTTTGACATTTCCTTTATAAGAGCTTTGCCACGCTTTGTACAGCGGTCTAATGTCAGATAACGTCACTGAAATTCGCAGTCGTTTCTAATCATGGTACGTTGACGCCCGCGGTACTCATACTGTCATGTGCACAAGCGACTTAGTCCATATAATACACAGATTGTTTTCAGCCGCTGACAGTTGGTGCCACGCATGGCACGTGACCTGTGACGTCAGCTACTTGTTACGGAAACTATTAAGCTTACAGCATGTAAGGCAACAAGTTTATCGTAATCCACTGGATACCAAACCTGTTCTTTCAATATCGCACGTTGATTCTAAGAAAGAACACTGCGAGCGACAAAAAGAACTGAGTGCACTTTGACTTGCAGTCCACTTGATTTTCACATGACGCACTACCTCTCCACAACAAAACACTTGAATTTCCGGTACATGAGTTTTCCGGTTCATGATTGACAGGATTTAAGGCGCGGTATCGAGGTGGCAGCATAAGGTCTGTTCAGAAGAAGAGTTGTTAGACGTAATAATCATGCAGGGGTTGATTTGGTCTTTGTGCGTGTTTGGAATCTGTTTTCTTCCTTACGGTAAGTGCTTATTAACATTTACCTGTTATCGTTTCATTTGAAAGTGCTAAGAACAACTGTGTACGCTGCATAAACGACTCGTGTCACGAAGCTTGCCTCCGCATTGTTTTATTGAAGTTCTGTACAGGAAAGGTACATTGTGTACCTGCAAGATAAGGAACTTTAACTGCACAACTGTTGGTCCATTGATGCTCTGTGCCATCCATGAGTCTATATTTTGACCTACAGGTGTATGAAATAGTTTTTGTGCTTCCTGATTTGATAAACAGTCTATTCATTCGATTTTTGAAATGCTGGGTCTAAACAAACTCTTATCGAGTCTTTGGGATGAACAACAAACCCCCGTAGTTTTGCAGTTGCAAAGAAACCCCAAGGGCTCAGTGTCACACTTTAAATAATTCGAGTTTTTCGTGTAGAAGGGAGCCGGATAATGCATCCGAATCGAACTGAAACGTCCAGCAGATGTGCATGAGGCAAAAATCACGATTGGAAAGCTGAAGTCGGAGGAGTGGTCGTGCATCAATTTCTCGTTGTAGGAGCTACTTCGGTTTTTTTTCGTGTGCTAGATATAGTATAATGAGTTTACTGAAAAGACTGACTGTCGCCAGTCAGCAGTCATGCCGAGTTGGTGAGCATGACTTCTGTTGGTTGGTCTATCATTTCTTGAAACACAACTAACATAAATAACAAGTCACAAATAAAAGGATATCGCACACAGCTGTCAAACCTTATAGAGAGAAAGCCGAAAGCATATTAACAAGGGTTTGACTTCATGACAAGATATTTTTAAAATCGACATGCAAACCATGAACTCATGAAGAATTTTCCGTACATGAATTTTCCGGTTCATGATCGACAGGATTTAAGGCGCGGTGTCGAGGTGGCAGCATATAGGTTTTGTTCAGAAGAAGAGTTGTTAGACGTGATAATCATGCAAGGGTTGATTTGGTCTTTGTGCGTGTTTGGAATCTGTTTTCTTACCTACGGTAGGTGGTTATTAACATTTACCTGTTATCGTTCTGTATGAAACAGCTAAGAACAACTGTGAACGCTGCATAAACGAGTCGTGTCATGAAGCTTGCTCCGCATTGTTTAATCGAAGTTCTGTACAGGAAAGGTTACATCGTGTACCTGCATGATAAGGAACTTTAACTGCACTGTTGGTCCATTGATGTGGCTCTGTGCCATCCGTGAGTCTATATTTTGACCGCCAGGTGTATGAAATAGTTTTGTGCCTTCTGATTTGATACACAGTCTATTGATTTGATTTTTGAATTGCTGGGTCTAAATGTAGCCATATCGAGTTTTGTTTAGGATGAACAACAAACCCCCGTATTTTTGAAGTTACATAGAAACCCAAGAGCTCAGGGTCACACGTTGAATAATTCAAGTTTTTTGTGTAGAAAGGAGCCGGAGTATGCATCCGAATCGAACTGAAACGTCACGCAGATGTGCATGAGGCAAAAATCACGAAAGCTAAAGTCGGGGGAGTGGCCATGCATCCATCTCTTGGTGTAGGAGCTAGTTCGGTTTCTTTCGTGTGCTAGACATAGTACTAGTTTTACTGAAAAGTTTTACTGAGTTGATGAGCATGACTTCTGTTGGTTGGTCTATCATCTCTTGAAGTACAACTAACAAAAATAATAAGTCACAAATAAAAGACATCGCACACCACAGCTGTTCGTACCTTATAGAGAGAAAGCCGAAAGCATATTAACAAGGGTTTGACTTCATGACAGTATATTTTTAAAATCGACATGTAAACCATGAACTCGTGAAGAATTTTCCGTATGAATTTTCCGGTTCATGATTGACAGGATTTAAGGCGCGGCGTCGAGGTGTGAGCATAAGTTATGTTCAAGAAGAATTGTCAAACGTGATAATTATGCAAGGATTGATTTGGTCTTTGTGTGTTTGGAATCTGTTTTATTCCTTACAGTAAGTGGTTATTAACATTTACCTGTTATCGTTTTGTTTGAAATAGCTAAGAACGACTCTTGTCACGAATACACTTAAATAAGCTTATTAATATTACTACTATTTTGTTTTCAAGGGAACTAGGAAATATTTATCGAACGCAATTTAATACTCCCCTCCGCGCCCCTGCCCCTTGCAAGCCGACTGTGTTTGTAAAGACTCGAACAGGGAAATTTTAAAGAAAAGACAAGTGACACTTTTCACAGTTTTGTTTTAAGGCTGTCTTTTTTAATGACCGGACTGGAACAGTCAGCAGCCGTTTCACTCTAAAAAATAGCTTTGCATTCCTCTGTCCAAAATTAACTTTTAGTATTTGTTTTGCTAAACGTTGTTTTTATTTCACATCTCAATGCTCAGAATAGCATGAAAACGAGCGTGAGTTTATTCTTGTTCAACTGTCGGAGTTTTGGAATAAGCAAGTCGTTAATGTTGTTTAACAGGTTTGTCCAGGGAGTGCTACCAGTGCATACCGGGACTGAACGACGGAAAGCTGGACTTCTGCAATAATCCCACTAACAAGACCACGTGTTCTTTATTTGCTGACGAAGAGTGCCTGACCGTGTCCTACAAGGTCACGAGTGGAGACCTGAGTCTCGTGGGAAACGTCATGATGTGTGGAGGTGGAGCCTGCGAGACCGCGGGAAAAGCAGGCTGTGAGGGCGCCAAGCAGCAGCAGGATCCTGATGCTAAAGTGAGCGACTGCCAGTACAGCTGCTGCAAGGATGATCTGTGTAATAGCAAGTCACTTCTGGCACCCACCGAGAAGCCCACAAGCACCGGCCGGCGCGACGTCGCACATTTTGGCGCCATTTTTGCCGCTGTGGTGCTGAGCCTCCTGGTGTGAGCAGTTTGGAGGAATCCATTTTTTCTTGTGTGATTTTCTAGAACATCGTAATAAACATGTAATGAAGTAGCATAACCACTTTTTGATTAATTTACGCCAGTCGTTGTGATTTTGATTTGTTCGTATGTTTCAATAGTAGGCACAATAAATCACCGTTGGGAAATAATTTCTGAATGAGTTAATTTTGTCGAGTTCTGTCTGAAGTGAAGTCTGCAGCCTGTCTAAAAAGATTGTTCATCAAAGTAAACTGGACTCAAACGGAAGCTCATTCTGAATGGTTGAACGCGGGTTGTAGGGAATAACACGCCTATCATCACCGTCGGAGACCCAGGGGCAGATCGTGGGGCGGCAGGCAAAAAGCAGCGAAGGGGGAGGGGAAAAAAGGACAGCCGCACCACGATCTGCCGCTGGTTCTCCGAGGATGGCCTGTCACGCAAACATCATGCAACGCAGTCTGATACAAAGTTGTGTATCCGTCTATGCGTTCGCTTAAGACTAGATTTACTACACGGTTAAATTTATACTACTAAGTTTTTAAACATTTCCTTTTAAGAGCTTTGCCACGTTTTGTACAGCGGTCTGATGTCAGATGACGTCACTGACATTCCCAGTCGTTTCTCATCATGATACGTTGAAGCCCGCGTTACTCATATTGTCATGTAGATTTAGCCAAACCTCACCATTGGGGAAGAAATCAACTGAGTTGGTCTTACATACCTCCCTACGTTTTTTGAACGTACACAGAGAAACTGCATGCACAGAACGGCAGTGCAGTATAAAAAGCCTAAACCTAAGTTTCTGGTGAATTAAATTTAAACAAGCATTTTTTTAGGGCCAGCCATGCGCTTGGAATGCCTAAAACGCGATTTTGGTGTTATCGCTTGAAAATTTTTATTATTTTGTGGCCTCTCTGTTGAATCGATAAAACAAAGTTGCACTGTTCCCTTAATATTGTACATTAACATTTTTTCCTTGCTGCGAAGTAAGTGAACTGTACTCAAGCGAAAGCTCATTCTGAACGGTTGAACGGTTGTTGGGAAGCTCGCCGCGCCTAGCACCAGCCTCGGAGACCCAGGGGCAGATCGTAGGGCGGTGGGCAAAAAGCGGCGAAGGGGGAGGGGAAGGGGAAGAAAAGGGCCGCCGCTCCACGATTTGCACCTGGGTCTCCGAGGATGGCCTATCACGTGAACACCATGTGACGCCACAAAATAATTTTCCGGCCATGTTGCTGTTTTGATTAAACAGTGATACAGTGGAACTTCCCTTAAGCGACCACCCTTCGTTTGTCTTTAAGTGGTCGCTTACGGGAATTTCTCAGCATGGGTGGCCTTGGTGAGATGCAATTTTTACCCAAACAATGTCAAAAAAGGCAGTTTTAGTGAGCGAATAACACCTTGAGTTTTAAGAAATCAACCTTGCGTCCTGTTGCACGACACATTACATATTTTCAGTGTTTTGTCCGGTGCAGTGTCTCCAAGGAAGTTAGTCCTTGCTTTGGAAGCATAGAGTGGCCGCTTAATGGAAGTAAAAAACACTAGAAAAACTCAAGCGGTCAACCTCAAAGGTGTTTGCGGTAGCTTACAAGAGGTGGTTGCTTACGAGAAGTTTCACAAATTGTAATGTGACTGAGGGACCAATCGGTCATTTGGCCGTAAGTTGTCGCTTGAGAGAAGTGGTCGCTTACGGGAGGTGGTCGCTCATGGAGGTTCCACTGTACAAAGTTGAATATCTGTCTGCGCGCTCCTACACGGTTAAAGTTTATGCTATTAAGATTGTTTAACAAGTTTAGCATTTCCTTTGTAAGAGCTTTGCCACGCTTTGTACAGCGGTCTAAATGTCACGGATGACGTCACTGAAATTCGCAGTCGTTTCTAATCATGATACGTTGACGCCCGCGGTACTCATATTGTCATGTTGACTAGCCAAACGACTCTCCATATAATAAACAGATTGTTTTCAGCCGCTGACAGTGGTTGCTACGCATGGCACGTGACTTGTGACGTCAGGTACATGTTACAGAAACTATTAAGCTTACAGCATGTAAGGCAACAAGTTGATCGTAATCCACTAAACATTTTTGCCCTATATGTTCGTTCAGTATCGCACGTTGATTCTAAGAAAGAACACTGGGAGCGACAAAAAGGACTCAATGCACTTTGACTTCAGTCCACTTGATTTTCACACGACGCAATACCTCTCTACAGCAAAACACTGGGATTTCCGGTACATGAAGTTTCCGGTTCATGATTGACAGGATTTAAGGCGCGGTGTCGAGGTGGCGGTAAAAGTTTTGTTCAGATAAAGAGTTGTTAGACTTGATAATCATGCAAGGGTTGATTTGGTCTTTGTGCGTGTTTGGAATCTGTTTTCTTCCCTACGGTAAGTGGTTATTAACATTTGCCTGTTATCGTTCTGTTTGAAACAGCCAAGGTAAACTGTGTACGTTGCGTAACTACGATTTGTGTCATGAAGTTCGTTCCGCATTGTTTAATCGAAGTTCTGTACGGAAAAGATAAAGTGTGTACCTGCATGGTAAGGAATTAACTGCACAACTGTTGGCCCATTGATGCTCTGTGCCATCCGTGAGTCTATGTTTTGACCGCCAGGGGTATGAAATAGTTTTTGCGCCTCTAAGTCTCACACAGTCTGTTCATTTGATTTTCGAGTTGCTGAGTCTAAATAAACTAGTATCGGGTCTTGTTTGGGATGAACAATAGCTTGCCGCCTTACAGTTGCAAACAAAACCCGAGGGCACTGTTCACACGGTAAATAATTCGAATATTTTATGTGTAAAAGGAAGATTATGCATCGATATCTAACTGGGACGTGCAGGTGCGCAAGAAGCGAAAATCACGCTCGACTGACAACTTCTTGACCGCAGTAAACACAATGGCGGCTAGGTGTATAGTTTGCTTTCTTAAATGTGATGAACTATTCTGTGCTAGACGTGGTACGAGCTTTTCCTTAAAAAGACTGTCGCAATTGCAGTCGTGCCGAGTTTAAGCAGGCCCTTTTTCTGTTGAAGGTCTGTCCATTATATATGGAACGATTTACGTAAATAAATCTGTAAGGCTGGTCTATTTGTAGAAAAGTACAATCAAACTAAACCTATCATACATCAATTGCGTCAAAGAACCAAACAAAAACGAAAACGAAAACAAACAAACAAACAAACAAAAACGGCTGTAATTCCTTATAGAGAGTGAACCGGAAGCAATAAGGTTTTGAATTTGTGCCAATATATTTAATCGACATGTAAACACGGAATGCAATATTAGAGCAGCAAATAAACCTCAGCGTATAGTTTCTTTTCCTTCTTGTGGATAGTATCGCTCTTGGTCTTCAGGCCATCTGTTATACTAACTACTGAAGACGGCAGAATCCAGCTAGTCAAAACCGATATAAATCAATCTGACCTTCACGACGAAAACTTCGCAGAGCGAACAACAAGCGTATATCTTCAATTTTTGAGCATTCTTTGCTCTCATCGTCTTCAAAACCGCATTTTGCTCAACCAGAAATTCACGTGACCAACAGCAGTCGCCTTTGGCACGACCTGAAGCTAGCTTGAAGCCGAGGCTGACCTGAAGACCGCGCGAGGCTGGTGAAAATCGAGACCTCGTGATGCAGCGTCAAAATAGCGTGGGATGTTGACTAAGCGCGGCAAAAACTCACAAGGAACTTCAGTTAGTCCGAAATACAGGTTATGGCGACGTGAAAATCAAGAAACACGAAACATTCGTTATTCAAGTCCACTACTCAAATGCAACGTTTTGTCTGTTTAGTTCAAGTTCGACATTCAAGGAGGCTCATTGACCGCGCGTTGTGGTGGAGCAATGAACTGGGAAATACTTATTCAACGCAGTTTAATATCCCCCCTCGCGCTCCTGCCCCTTGCAAGTCGATTGTGTCTGTAACGACTCCAACAGCTAAAAATTAAACAAAAGACTGTTTTCACAGTTTTGTTTTAAAGCTGTTCTTTTTTAATGACCAGATTGGAACAGTCAACAGACACACTCTGAAAAATGGCTTTGCATTCCTCTGTTAGGGATTAAACTTTTTACTTTCAGTACTTGTTCTGCTAAACGTCGTTTATATTTCACACTTAAATGGTTTACTATGAGCACAAGCGTGAACATGAACATCTTGTTCGTTATTGTAGTAATTTTGGAATAATCAAGTTGTTGATGTTTTTTAACAGGCTTGTCCAGAGAGTGCTACCAGTGCATACCGGGACTGAACGACGGAAAGCTGGACTTCTGCAATAATCCCACTAACAAGACCACGTGCTCTTTATTCGCTGACGAAGAGTGCCTGACCGTGTCCTACAAGGTCACGAGTGGAGACCTGAGTCTCGTGGGAAACGTCATGATGTGTGGAGGTGGAGCCTGCGAGACCGCGGGAAAAGCAGGCTGTGAGGGCGCCAAGCAGCAGCAGGATCCTGATGCTAAAGTGAGCGACTGCCAGTACAGCTGCTGCAAGGATGATCTGTGTAATAGCAAGTCACTTCTGGCACCCACCGAGAAGCCCACAAGCACCGGCCGGCGCGACGTCGCACATTTTGGCGCCATTTTTGCCGCTGTGGTGCTGAGCCTCCTGGTGTGAGCAGTTTGGAGGAATTCATTTTTTCTTGTGCGATTTTCTAGAACATCGTAATAAACATGTAATGAAGTAGCATAACCACTTTTTGATTAATTTACGCCAGTCGTTGTGATTTTGATTTGTTCGTATGTTTCAATAGTAGGCACAATAAATCACCGTTGGGAAATAATTCCTGAATGAGTTAATTTTGTGGAGTTCTGTCTGCAGTGAAGTCTGCAGCCTGTCTAAAAAGATTGTTTATCAACGTAAACTGGACTCAAACGGAAGCTCATTCTGAATGGTTGAACGGGGGTTGTAGGGAATAATTTTCAGGCCATGTTGCTGTTTTGATTAAACAGCCATACAGTGGAACCTCCCTTAAGCGACCACCCTTCGTTTGTCTTTAAGTGGTCGCTTACGGGAATTTCTCAGCATGGGTGGCCTTGGTGAGATGCAATTTTTACCCAAACAATGTCAAAAAAGGCAGTTTTAGTGAGCGAATAACACCTTGAGTTTTAAGAAATCAACCTTGTGTCCTGTTGCACGATACATTACATATGTTCAGTGTTTTGTCCGGTGCAGTGTCTCCAAGGAAGTTAGTCCTTGCTTTGGAAGCATAGAGTGGCCGCTTAATGGAAGTAAAAAACACTAGAAAAACTGAAGCGGTCAACCTTAAAGGTGTTTGCGGTAGCTTACAAGAGGTGGTTGCTTACGAGAAGTTTCACAAATTGTAATGTGACTGAGGGACCAATCGGTCATTTGATAAGTTGTCGCTTGAGAGAAGTGGTCGCGCTTACGGGAGGTGGTCGCTCATGGAGGTTCCACTGTACAAAGTTGAATATCTGTCTGCGCGCTCCTACACGGTTAAAGTTTACGCTATTAAGATTGTTTAACAAGTTTAGCATTTCCTTTGTAAGAGCTTTGCCACGCTTTGTGCAGCGGTCTAATGTCACGGATGACGTCACTGAAATTCGCAGTCGTTTCTAATCATGATACGTTGACGCCCGCGGTGCTCATATTGTCATGTTGACTAGCCAAACGACTCTCCATATAATTCACAGATTGTTTTCAGCCGCTGACAGTGGTTGCTACGCATGGCACGTGACTTGTGACGTCAGGTACATGTTACAGAAACTATTTACAGCATGTAAGGCAACAAGTTGATCGTAATCCACTAAACATTTTTGCCCTATGTTCGTTCAGTATTGCACGTTGATTCTAAGAAAGAACACTGGGAGCGACAAAAAGAACTGAGTGCACTTTGACTTCAGTCCACTTGATTTTCACACGACGCAATACCTCTCTACAGCAAAACACTGGGATTTCCGGTACATGAAGTTTCCGGTTCATGATTGACAGGATTTAAGGCGTGGTGTCGAGGTGGCGGTAAAAGTTTTGTTCAGATAAAGAGTTGTTAGACTTGATAATCATGCAAGGGTTGATTTGGTCTTTGTGCGTGTTTGGAATCTGTTTTCTTCCCTACGGTAAGTGGTTATTAACATTTGCCTGTTATTGTTCTGTTTGAAACAGCTAAGAACAACTGTGTACGCTGCGTAAACGATTCGTGTCATGAAGCTCGCTCCGTATTGTTTAATCGAAGTTCTGTACGGAAAAGATAAAGTGTGTACCTGCATGGTAAGGATTTTTTACTGCACAAATGTTGGCCCATTGATGCTCTGTGCCATCCGTGAGTCTATGTTTCGACCGCCAGGGGTGTGAAATAGTTTTTGCGCCTCTAAACTCTCACACAGTCTTCATTTGATTTTCAAATTGCTGAGTCTAAATAAACTAGTATCGGGTCTTGTTTGGGATGAACAATAGCTTGCCGCCTCACAGTTGCAAACAAACCCCGAGGGCTCTGTTTACACGGTAAATAATTCGAGTTTTGTGTGTGCAAAAGGAAGATCAGCTATGCACCGATATCTAACTGGGACGTGCAGATGTGCATGAAGCGAAAATCACGCTCGACTGACAACTTCTTGACCGCAGTAAACACAGTGGCGTCTCGCCGAGTTCTTAAGCAGGCCCTTTTTCTGTTGAAGGTCTGTCCATTGATATATGGAACGATTTACATGAATTAATCTGTAAGGCTGGTCTATTTGTAGAAAAGTACAATCAAGCTAAACCTTTCATACATCAATTGCGTCAGAAAAGAAACAAAAACATAAACGAAAACAAACAAATAAACAAACAAAAACAGCTCTAATTCCTTATCGAGAGTGAACCAGAAGCAACAAGGTCTTGAATTCATGCCAATATATTTAAAGACATGTAAACTTGCCTTATGTTCGTTCAATATCAAACGTTGATTCTAATAGCACTGCGAGTGACAAAAAGGACTCAATGCACTTTGACTTTAGTCCACTTGATTTTCACACCACGTAATACCTCTCTACAGCAAAACACTGGGATTTCCGGTACATGAATTTTCCGGTTCATGATTGACAGGATTTAAGGCGCGGTGTCGAGGTGGCGGTAAAAGTTTTGTTCAGAAGAAGAGTTGTTAGACTTGATAATCATGCAAGGGTTGATTTGGTCTTTGTGCGTGTTTGGAATTTGTTCTCTTCCCTACGGTAAGTGGTTATTAACATTTACCTGTTATCGTTCTGTTTGAAACAGCTACGAAAAACTGTGAACGTTGCATAAACGATTCGTGTCATGAAGTTTGCTCCGCATTGTTTAATCGAAGTTCTGTACGGAAAATTAGCAATATTAGAGCAGCAAATAAATCTCAGCGTGTAGCTTCTTGTCTTTTTTTGTGGATAGCATTGCTCTTGGTCTTCACTTCAGGCCATCTGTTATGCTAATGTACCGATCAATTCGAAACTCGCACATCCCCCCCCCCCCCCCCCGGGCAACCCCCCGGGCATTTGAACTTTTCGATTTTCCGATGGTCAAATTCCCCACCCTCGGGCCAAAATGACTGTTCAAATGCCCCGGTTTAAGGCTGAATTTAGTGGTCAAATGCCCCACCCCCGGGGCAAAAAAAACGCTGAAAAACAGATACACGTCTAACAATTTGACTTGTTATTGTGAAAGTCGCGCGCGTCCGAGCTCGATAACGGTGAGTACGTTGGCTAAAATTGTTTCTTTAAGCGAATTACACTGTAGGAAGTAAATAGAGTGATTTGCAAGACTGAAGCAGATTTATGAACTATTTATATACTGGGCCGGGGAAAAAAGTCGAAGGGAATTGACACGGAATTGTTGACAAGAAATGCCGCGAGTCGTGTTCCGACGCGCCGAGGGTATTAAAGTCGTTGACATTTTTCTTTAAACCGTACGGCTAACAAAATGCATTTATTTAACATCCAATGACAAGGTTTCAAACCATACCTTGAGCCAGCGAAGCAGCGCTTTATTGCGAGTTGTTTAAATCGTAACGGCGCAACATCGGAGATTGATCCTCGATAAATGAACGTTGTGCTTGGAACATTCACTGATATGCCTCTCAGTTTAGACAAAATAAACACTTAGCACACACCGTACGCACAGCTAAAACACTTTCGCGTAAAGCGGGGCGAAATTGAGGGAACGAGTTCAAATTCCCCACCCCTCCGTGGTTGTGGTCAAATGCCCCACCCCGGGCGAGAGCGGTTGGTCAAATTCCCGCATCCCAAGGGAGGCGGTCAAATGCTCGGGGTATGCCCGGGGGGGGGGGGGGGGGGGGATGTGCGAGTTTCAAATTCATTGGTACATAACTACTGAAGACGGCAGAATCCAGCGGTCCAAACCAATATTAAATCAATCTGACGTTCGCGAAGAAAACGTCGCAGAGCGAACAACAAGCGTATATTTTCAATTGTTGAGCATTCTTCACTCTCATCGTCTTCAAAACCGCATTTTGCTCAACCAGAAATTCACGTGACCAACAGTAGTCGCCTTTGGCACGACCTGAAGCTAGCCTGAAGCCGAGGCTGACCTAAGGACCGCGCGAGGCTGGTGAAAATCGAGACCTCGTGATGCAGCGTCAAAATAGCGTGGGATGTTGACTAAGCGCGGCAGAAACTCACAGGGACTTTAGTTTGTCCGAAATACAGGTTATGGCGACGTGAAAATCCAGAAACACGAAACATTCGTTATTCAAGTTCACTACTCAAATGCAATGTTTTGTCTGTTTAGTTCAAGTTCGACATTCAAGGAGGCTAATTGACCGCGAGTTTTGGTGGAGAGAGGAACTGGGAAATACTTATCCAACGCAGTTTCATACCCACCCACCCCCCCCCCCCGCACCCCCCCCGCACCCCCCCACCCCCCGCCCCGAAAGTTTAAAGAAACAGTTTTTTAGTTTTGTTTTAAAACTGTCTCTTTTTTAGTAAACAGATTGGAACAGTCAACCATCACACTTTTGAAAAATGGCTTTGCATTCCTCTGTCAGGAATTAAATTGATTACTTTCAGTACTTTTTCTGCTAAACGGCATTTTTATTTTACATTTGAATGCTTTACCATTAGCACGAGTGTGAAGGTGAACGGCTTGTTCAACTGTAGAACTTCTGGAATAATTAAATTGTTGATGCTGTTTAACAGGTTTGTCCAGGGAGTGCTACAACTGCGTACCGGGACTGATCAACGGGCAGCCGGACAACTGCAATAATCCCACTAACAAGACCACTTGCCCAGCCGACGATTGCATGACCGTGTCCTACAAGGTCAGGTCTGGAGACTTTAGTTTCGTGACAAACAGCATGGCGTGTGGACATGGAGTCTGCGAGGCCTTTGGGAAAACATTTTGTGATAGCGCTAAGCAGCAACAGAATCCCAATGTCATATTAAGCGACTGCCAGTACAGCTGCTGTAAGGAGGATCTGTGTAATAGCAAGTCACTTCTTGCCCCCATGGAGAAGCCTACAAGCACAGGCCGACGCGACGTCGCACATTTTGGCGCCATTTTTGCCGCTCTGGTGCTGAGTCTCCTGATGTGAGCAGTTTGGAGGATTCCATTTTTTTCTTGTGTGATTTTCTAGAACATCGTAATAGACTTGTAATGAAGTAGCATAGCCATTTTTTAATTGGTTTATGCCAGTCGTTGTGATTTTGATTTGTTCGTATATTACAATAGTAGGTACAATAAATCTCCGTTTGGAATTAATTCCTGAGTGAGGTAATTTTGTGCTTTATGTCTGAAG
Source organism: Plumapathes pennacea (assembly GCA_964036295.1). Taxonomy (NCBI): domain Eukaryota; kingdom Metazoa; phylum Cnidaria; class Anthozoa; order Antipatharia; family Myriopathidae; genus Plumapathes; species Plumapathes pennacea. The sequence goes on from OZ038464.1 coordinate 5,222,408, forward strand.
TGAAGTCTGCAGCCTGTCTAAAATGATTGGTTATCAATATACGTGAACTGGACTCAAGCGGAAGCTTATTCTAAACTGTTAAACGGTTGTAAGGAATCAAGCCGCGCCTATCACCACCCTCGGCGGGCAAAAAGCTGCGAAGGGGGGAGGGGAAGCGGAAGAAAAGGGCCACCGCCCCACAATCTGCCCCTGGGTCTCCGAGGATGGCCCTATCACGTGAACACCAAGTGACGTCAAAAAGAAATTCCCGGCCACGTTGCTGTTTTGATTAAAGTCTGATACAAAGTTTGGTATCCGTCTGTGCGCTCAACAACAAAGAAACAGATAAGCAGTTCTACGGTCAAACATGCCCCTGAAATGGTGTGATACCAGCTTTTAAAAAAACTACATTAAGTGCGTCGGCGTGGTGATAAAAACGGTGGTATATCAACAAAATGTTTATTAAGGTTACTGGAACGCCGTAAGAGTGACAATAGCCCGTGCCCTGAAATGCCTAAAACGCGATTTTGGGGTTATCGCTTGAATTTTGTCACAGTTTTATGGCCTGTCTATTGAATTGATAAAACAAAGTTCCATGACTGTTTTCTTATTGTTTCATAACATTCTTTCTTTGCTGCGAATTTGGTCATTTATTGATCAGTTTCCTTGGTGTTCTTTGCTGAAAGTCTCGGTTCAGATTGAGGCTTGGGCGACTGCAAAACTAAAGCCTTTTATGTTAGTTTAAATTGCTGTTCATAATATATTTCTGAGGTGAGACCTCCCCACATCCAGTGCGAACATTTAGTCCCAGACTTTCCACAGACGACCTGGAGACAAAAGTACTGGGGCTAATTTATCCGCTGACCAGTAAAAATCTATGGCTCAGCACGAGTTACAAGAAAATGGCGGCTTTGTTTTGTAACTTCTCCTACGGTTGTTTGTAAACTCTTAAAACAAAGACGAGCAAAGATAATCCTGTGCCTGGATTTGCTGATGATGTTGTTGAAGGGGATAAAGTAAAAACATAAAATAAAGTTGCACTGTTCTCTTATTGTACACTAACATTCTTTCCTTGTTGCGGTTTTGGTCATTTATTGATCAGTTTCCTTGGTGTTCTTTGCTGAAAGTCTTGATTCAGATTGAGGCTTCCGGGCAACGGCGAAACTAAAACGTTTATTTTAGTTCAAATTGCTGTCCATAATATATTTCTAAGGAGCCTACCCACATTCAATGTGAACATTTAGTCCCAGACTTTCCACAGACGACCCAAAGACAAAAGTACTGGGGCCAATTTATCCGCTGACCAGTAAAAATCTATGGCTCAGTACGGGTTACAAGAAAATGGCGGCTTTGTTTTGTAAGTCTTCCTACGGTTGTTTGTAAACTCTTAGAACAAAGACGGCAAAGATAATCGTGCGTTTGGATTTGATGATGATGTTATTGAATGGGGGCATAGTGAAAACATCGATTAAGCAGGGCGAAACAACGTAAACCAAGACAAGACGAAGACAGGTATGTACTATGTTTGTAGTGCACTTCATTTGGATCGGATTTATTTGGTATTTTATGGCCATGATATTTCCAATTACACTGTTACATTATGCAATTTTCCCAGCAGCAGGTTCTGCAATTTTTGTTGTTGCGCACAACGCTGCACGAAATAGGTTTTGCAACGGGTTGCACATGCGCAGTACAGTAATTACACCTCTCCAGCATCCAACTTGTCTCGCAATTTTCTGGAATTAATTAGAGCGCGCCAATCACGATTTCTCCCTACCTTTACTCGACACAAATTGTTGCAAGTTGCTGAGATTGCGTTGCACAGTGTACTAACACCCCACCAGACCTCCGCAACTGCAACGATATTATATTTTGTCAACCATTGCGAGACAAGTTGCCGAGAAAATTGCGCAGTGGAACTCAGTCTGCATTTTTATACACTGACCGACAGTGTAACAGCGCCTTTAATAAATCACAGTATGCAGGGCAAACGAAATCCACCGTACAATATTCTGAGTCCCTTGAAGAAATACAGTACAGTACATGACATGAAATAAAACCCTGACTATAAAGATTGAGGGCGTTCTGTGTTAACCCTTTCACTCCCAAGAGTGATCAACTTAAGGTTCAAAGGTTCAAAGGTTTTATTTCCACTTATTTTTAGGGTATTTGTTTACAGAAACGATAATTCTAAGTCAATGATAAGTGGAGGAAGCATGCTACAACCCATTATGGGTTTTCGGGCGCATGCTTCCTTGTACAAATTTTAATTACTAACGTACTTAGATTTTCTCCTTCAGTTTCTCGCCAGTTTGCCACCCCTCATTGTTGTCAATGAATGAGGAACTAAAAGAAATAACATCATGGCTATCAGCAAAGAAACTTTTCTTTGTACCTCAGCAAAACACATTTTATAGCTGTATTTATATCTAAAAATAGGAAATTGTTACATGACGTGGGAATTACAATGAATGGAAAAGGAATTGAACAAGTAAAGAACCCAAAATTCCTGGGATTATATATTGACGATGAACTCTCGTGGAAATATCACATTAATCAGGTAGCAACAAAGATATAAAAAATAACAGGAATAATGGCTAGGGCAAGGCAATACTTATCTAACTTGCAAAAGTCTGACTACCTTATATTATTCTATGGTATACCCATACTTAATATACTGCAACATTACTTGGACCAGTACATACCCAACTAGACTTCAGCCTTACTGTATATTCATGATACAGAAAAAAAATAATTAGAATTATGACTTTTTCTGGATATGGAGAAGACTAAGCAGATATTTAAATCACTCAATATAATGAATATATATGAGCTCAACAAATACTCAATAGCTCTTTTTATGTACTGATACCTTGACGATAAGTTACCTCAAATCTTTAGTGATTACTTTAAATGAAAAACTACATAATTATAATACCCGATCAGCTGGTAATGTACACATTGATTATAAGAGGACCAATTATGGAAAACTCTCTGTAAATCTCTGTAAAGTACAGGGGGGGGGGGGGGGGGGGAGCACATATATGGAACAGCCTTCCAGAATCCTTAAGAGAATCAAAATCTTATACCTTATTCAAAAATTATATCAAGACTTATATCCAAAATCATTTAGATTAGTAATAATTATGACTAACTTTTAGTTTGATAGTGAAAAATATATTACTTTTTAATCACAGACATCACCTGAGCTGCAATTAGTAATAATATTGTTTATTTTTTGACTGGGGATCTTCTCTGAAAAGCCCAGTAGGGCTTGCTAAGATCTCCTGCCACTGTACTTATCAAATGTAAACACTTCCTCACTATTTGTAAAATGATGGCAAATAAAGGATGAATTGGTTTTGTACAATGGACGTTGAGAGAGGGGAGATGTACAGGATGGTTCAAAAATGAGATATGTTTAGAACAGGATTTTGGGGAAACAAACTTGCCTCTCGTCAAAGAAAAACACACAGAAATTAAAGTACCTGCATGTGCTGTAAGTTTCAGTTTTAATATTTTCATAAAGTTAGAGTTTCACGATGAACCAAGATCCCCCATACATTTCTGTATGCATGACTGCAAATTTTAAAACAAAATTTGTTAGACAAGTTACAGTTCTGAATGCTGACATAAGTATCTAGAAAGTATGTCAAGAACATTATATTTCTGTGGTCATGAGTGGTTGTCATATTACAGCTGGCATTATAAGTGCAGTGCTTAGTATTATATATACTATTAATGTTAGTAGAAACTGCTTGAGACATGCATGATTCTGAAAGTGGCTTAGAATAAAATGCCTTCCCATAACAATAGAGTATATGACAGTCAGTTGTTTCTGACTGGAATCTTCTACCTGAAAATTTGTTAAGGGTGGCATCTGATGTTTTTACAAATTCCAAGTACTGTAGTCAACCTGGTTACGCTATTTTATTTCTCATAGTTCAAGTATGTCAAAGAAAAAAGTTGTCCAGAAAGATTGTAAGATAAGCTGGAGTGGAACTGGATCAAGTTTGCAGTGTAAACATCTGAGAAGATGTCCTTAAAATCTGCACCTACTTCACTGGATACTCCTGGTCCAGACTTTTTAGATGCCGAGAGTAAATCAGATGTTGGTGAGGTGTGGGGCAACTTGATTCAGTCAGAGGGACATTAATTACTATGAAGACTTATTTGTGAGCAACAGGTGAGTGAACATGCAAATTCTCCCAACAGTAGTATATACTGTACTTGTAAGAAGTAGATTTGGACTGCTTCAGTGGGTGAAAAAAACATATGCTAAATCAAGATGTGGGAAATCTGAATGCTCCAGAAGCAAGTGTTACTTAGTTGAAGTTTTGAGCATTGGTCCTTCGTCTGGTCAAGGAGGAAAGTTCGCCCTGTAGTTCAACAGGCTGCTTGAGACATCGCAGCTACAGTAATGTTTTAGCTTCAGTTTATATTCAAATGGTGAGTTGCCTTTCCTGGAATTGAGAATATAAATATTACATTAACCATTTAAGGTATGACCCTCCCCCCCATACGCCATACATATGTTTTAACTTTTCTCTTGACAAAAACCTATGAAGCATTGGCATGCAATATAACAAAATGTTTGTTGCAAATCAGCACATTGAATCTTCGTGGTGATTGTCATGGATATTGAGCTTGGGGGAGCCTGTTGCAGAATCAGTGACGTCATATATTTTATATATTTTTTGCTTGAATGTCCCTCAATTTTTAACTGATCTGAACCCAGCTGCATATGAAAGAGCTAAATAAATGGGGGTCTACAAAAGTATATCTGAGAATTTTGAAATTTGGCTTCAAAGGTTTTTTTATGAACTTGTTAACGTAAACTGAAAATTTCTTACGTCATTTAAAAATCATGAAAAGGTTTTGAAGCAAAAGATAAAAAAAAAAAAAAAACTGAGACAACCTTTTTTAGACCCCCGTGGGCCCTTTCATATGCCACTGGTTTCGTTCCAATTCAGTTAAATACTGAGGGAAAATAAGTAAAAAATATGAAAACACCTGTGACGTCAATGATTGCACAAAAATGTTAGCTGTGTTTGGTATCAATGACAGAAATTATCAAAAGCAGATAGACAATTTAATAATTGATGCCATTTAATTAATAATCTGCTAAAAGTGGTCATTTGTGGGGGTGATACCTTAATCCACAATTCTCCTCAACCTTCCTTGAATAAATTAGTTTAATAATATATGATCATGATGTTAGTGTCTCATGAGGTTTACTTGCCTGACCAGTTTCAATCAAGCAAGAAAACTACCTTAAACCATGTTCTTACAGATCTTATTTTTGCACACTTGACTATGAATTGAAAGGAGAAGTATATTTCTGATCACTAGTTTAAAGAATGGAAGTCTACCACGTCTTACTACAATGTTTTACATAATTTTATGATTCAAGGACAAATTTTGATGTTACATCATTTGGTTATTATTAATCTATGTATTAATATCCAGTATTATATTTGTCAGGAAGTTGATGACAAAGATGGGTAGTCTTTCAATGCCCAAATAGAAGCCAGTATGGTGCACACTTAGTTGAAATGGTGATGGAAAAAATACAAGATAAAAAGACAGAAATCGAACACCAAATGTCAGGTAAGGAAAGAGATGTGAAGTGCAAATTTTGAATGTGTGCAAAGAATGAAAGAGAAAGCACGGAAAATAAATACATACCAGAAAGGAATACACAATTTTTGAGCAATGGGTACACGCAGGGGCATAGCTTCCCTCACGCATATACACATGTGCATATTTGTGAAATTCAGCTTTTTTTTCTTGTCTTTCTTTCCATTATTGATCATAATTATTACAATTTCCTCGAATGTAATTGGTTTACTACCTCGGTTGTAATTGGTTTACAATCCTTTGCGATTGCAAACCAAATTGGAACTTCTTTGTTCTGCAATCGGACAGTTGGCTAAACCAATCAAAAGCAAGAGTGAAAATTAAATGCACCAATTAGCGGGACACTGATTTTCAGTTGTAAAAAAAAGGATCTCCGATTGCTGGTGTGAGTTTGTAGCATCTCAAATGGCATATTTTGTGTTGTCACTAGTTGAAAATTTGGCTAACTTAATTCTTGGACAATTTAACATGGAAGGAACAGTGAAGTGATCGAAGAAGGTGTTGCCGAGCGGACGCGTTTGTTCAGTTCACGACGCCGTCAACTTACCAACTCGTTCTGCTGATCTATTATATAAGCGTTTGGTACTCGAATCAACGGACTGTGCGTTAAGCATTGCCATTAGACTTAAAATACAAAAGCTCGCTTCTTCATCACCGCGCAATCTTCGTTCAGTATCAATGTTAGTAACGCCGATTACATGAAACGTGGAAATAGTGTGAGTAGACTCAGTATACGTTCTTCCTTCTTTCCTCTTTTCAGGAGAAAATTAATCCTGGAACAAAGAAAACCTTGTGTGCAGTCAGATTGTTGATCCAGACAACCCGGAAGTGCTAGTAAACTTGCACTTCCAACGTCACGACGCATAAAAGAAGGAGAATATAACATTTTAGCAGACGGACTTGTCCTCCATTACCTAAATTAAAATTCGCAATTATAAAATATAAAAGAAATATCTACCGTTGCAAGCAAAAGAGTAATAGAGAGTAATACCAAATGCGAATAACAATCTCAGTGGGTTATCACGTCGGGTTATAAGTTTGATTAAGTTTCAAATTCTCAACAGACCACGTGGTAATAGTTAAATGAAGGTTGTTCTGATAACTAATATCACGTGATGTGTTAGTGAGATTTTGCAACTTAATCAAACTTACAACCCGATGTGCTAACGCTTTCAGGGAACTTTGTGAGTCAATTGTAATGAAAGAATGTTAGTAACCGACCACATTGTTAATATTTTGCTTCACAAACTAAACATCTGAAATATTAACATTAAAGCTGACTGTTGAGTTTAGTACGAGCATACTGTTGTTGTCATTTTTATCTTACCCTCTGTCACTCTTTTACTTGAAAAGGTTTCAGAAGTTTTCCATTATAAGAAATATAAACAATATCTGCAAGTTGAAGGTTACAAAATAAAAAGCATGATAACGCTTTCCAATTCCATTTGATAAAATTTGATAAAATTTAATATTCTCCTACTTTTGTTTGCATAGTGTCGTCAAGAGTGAAAAAGGCAGCTTTCTAATTAACATTTCCGACTTACCGGAATCGTCCCTTCCTTCACAAGGCTTCCTTTGTTTCAAGATTGATTTTCTTCTTAAAAGAGGTAAGAATCAAGGATGTGAGCTGAAATATTAACGTGTTTCACTCCAGATATAATTGTTTACGTTTTTTGTAAGCGGCGCTGAGGATATTAATGACAGAACCAAAGATTGCGCGATGAACATGAGACGAGCTTTTGCTGGACATGGTAGAATGGAAATTCTTCAATTAGCAGTTGACACAATTCGTAGATTTTAGTACAAAAAAGAGGCTTATAAGACCAGCAGGACGTGGAGGTAGATTTCCTGTGATGTAAGTGAAGAAAACATTCAGTTGTGTTTCACCTTGCATGTTGTGTAAACGAATGTGGCCCGCAGAACGGTCGCAAAATATCCGAGAGGATTTTTTTACTGTGAACTCACGTAATGCACGAAATAATATCTGAGTATCTGTAACAGAAATAGAAGGGCGAGTGTTGTAGTTGTTCCCATTTCTTTGCTTTACAGTGTATAGGTTTGAGGGTTTCTATTTGTTTTCCCGAAGTGTACATTAATCACTGAAAACTTATATTTTAATAGAACTATCGCCCTTCTGGTTCTCGAACAGCTTTGCAAGTTGTATTTTGCGTGTGACAGACGACTGGCATCATAAGGTTCGGCTAAAAAATAGGGAAAATATACTTTACCCCACTAGGTATTTTACTCCATCGGACATTCGCGACAGCGGAATGTTAAACATGTCAACAACTGCTGCGTTGAAATTAACCGGCCTTGCTCAATGATTTGTTGTCTTTTACTCAGAAATGCATCGCCAGAAATACCGAACGCGCACGCGCAGTTGTGTTACGACACTTATATATTTTTGGCTTCCGGCGAGCTGCGAGATTTACAAGGAATAGAGTGGAGTACGATTTTGAATTGCGATTATCTTTCGAATGGTTAATGATATCAACTTTCTATCCCAAGAACAATTCACAGCCAAATAAGAACATATTGAAACATCAGTTTGCCGAATACTACCAATATTCGGTGCGGTGTTTGGATCGAAAAATGATATAAATTGCTCCTGTAATGTTCAGTAAGAATGGCCGAATAACTTTGAAATTTTGAAATTTTGTACAAGTATAGAACAATATGTTAACTTACAAAATTTGTCTCCGATTTTTTGTTTTCGCTTTAGAACCCGAGTTATTTCATTTGCCGTAAAAAAGTTCCCCAAAAAATACGTCGCCCGACTTTGATTTTAAATATTTTCCGAACCAAACAAAATATCAAAAATCGGAGACACACTTTTTAAGATCAACATATCTGAAGTACAAAAATACTATCGGCTTCGTAGTCCGACAAATCTGTGATGACTTGGAACTCGACATTTGGGGCCATGTCATTTTGTATAATATTACCTAAAACTCGGCGTACGCTTAAAATTTCGGAAAACAAAAATAGATACATGCCAGAAATGAATACACAATTTTTGAAAAATGGGTACACGCAGGGCATAGCTTCCGTCACGCATATACGCATGTGTGTATTTGTGAAATTCAGCTTTTTTTTATTGTCTCTCTTTTCATTTTTGATTATAATTATTACAATTTCCTCGAATGTAATTGGTTTATAACCTCCGCCATTACAAACCAAATTGGAGACTTCTTTGTTTTGTTATCAGACAGTTGGCTTAACCAATCATAAGCAAGAATGAAAAATAAATGCACCAATTAGCAGCATACTGATTTTCAGTTTGAAAAAAAAAAAAAAAAAAAAAAAAATCCGATGGCCGGTGTGAGTTTGTAGCATCTCAAGTGGCATATTTTGTGTTGTCACTAGTTAAAAATTGGGCTAGCTTAATTCTTGGACAATTTAACTTGGAAGAAACAGTAAAGTAACCAGTCGAAGAAGGTCTAGTGCAAAGCGGACGCGTTTGTTCAGTTCAGGGTGCAGGCAACTTACCTACTCGTTCTGCTGATCTATTATATAAGCGTTTGGCAATCGAATCAACGGACTGTACGTTCAGAATCGCCATTAGACTAAACATACAAAAGCTCGCTTCTTCATCACTGCGCAATCTTTGTTCAGTGTCAATGTAACGGCGCTTACATGAAACGTGAAAGTTAGTGTGAACAGATTTAGTACACGTCCTTCCTTCTTACCTCTTTTAGAAGAAAATCAATTTTGGAACAAAGAAAGCCTTGTATGCAGTCAGATTGTTGATCCAGGTAACCCGGAAGTGCTAACAAACTTTCACTTTCGACGTTACGACGCATAAAAGAAGGAGAATATAGCATTTTAACAGACGGACTCGTCCTTCGTTACTTAAATTAAAACTCGCAATTATGAAATATAAAAGGAATCTCAACCTTTGCAAATAAATAGTGATAGAGAGTAGTACAAAGTGCGAATAACAATCTCAGTGGGTTATCATGTCGGGTTATACGTTTCATTAAGTTTCAAATTCTCGACAGATCACGTAATATTAGTTAGAGGAAGGTTGTTTCTATAACTAATATCACGTGATGTGTTAGTGAGATTTTGCAACTTAATCAAACTTACAAGCCGATGTACAGCTAACGCTTTCAGGGAACTTTGTGAATCAATTGTAATGAAAGAATGTTACTAACCGACCACATTGTTAATACTTTGCTTCACAAACTAAACATCTGAAATATTAACATTAAAGCTGACCGTTGAGTTTAGTACAAGCATACTGTTGTTGTCATTTTTATCTTACCCTCTGTCACTCTTTTTACTTGAAAAGGTTTCAGAAGTTTTCCTTTATAAGAAATATAAACAATATTTGCAAGTTGAAGGTTACAAAATAAAAAGCATGATAACGCTTTCCAATTCCATTTGATAAAATTTGATAAAATTTAATATTCTCCTAGTTTTGTTTGCATAGTGTCGTCAAGAGTGAAAAAGGCAGCTTTCTAATTAACATTGCCGACTTGTCGGAATCGTCCCTTCCTTCACAAGGCTTCCTTTGTTCCAAGATTGATTTTCTTCTTAAAAGAGGTAAGAATCAAGGATGTGAGCTGAAATATTAACGTGTTTCACTCCAGATATAATTGTTTACGTTTTTAGTATGTGGCGCTGAGGATATTAATGACAGAACCAAAGATTGCGCGATGAACTTGAGAGGAGATTTTTGCTGTTATACATGGTAGAATGGAAATTCTTCAATTAGCAGTTGACACAATTCGTAGATTTCAGTACAAAAAAGAGGCTTATAAGACCAGCAGGACGTGGAGGTAGATTTCCTGTGATGTAAGTGAAGAAAATATTCAGTTGTGTTTCACCTTGTTGTGTAAACGAATTGGAAGGGGCTCGCAGAACGGTCGCAAAATATCCGAGAGGATTTTTTTACTGTGAACTCGCGTAATGCACGAAATAATATCTGAGTATCTGTAACAGAAATAGAAGGGCGAGTGTTGTAGTTGTTCCCATTTCTTTGCTTTACAGTGTATAGGTTTGAGGGTTTCTATTTGTTTTCCCGAAGTGTGCATTAATCACTGAAAACTTATATTTTAATAGAACTATCGCCCTTCTGGTTCTCGAACAGCTTTGCAAGTTGTCTTTTGCGTGTGACAGACGACTGGCATCATAAGGTTCGGCTAAAAAATAGGGAAAGTATACTTTACCCTACTAGGTATTTTACTCCATCGGACATTCGCGACAGCGGAATGTTAAACATGTCAACAACTGCTGCGTTGAAATTAACCGGCCTTGCTCAATGATTTGTTGTCTTTTACTCAGAAATGCATCGCCAGAAATACCGAACGCGCACGCGCAGTTGTGTTACGACACTTATATATTTTTGGCTTCCGGCGAGCTGCGAGATTTACAAGGAATAGAGTGGAGTACGATTTTGAATTGCGATTATCTTTCGAATGGTTAATGATATCAACTTTCTATCCCAAGAACAATTCACATCCAAATATTAAGAACACATTTTAAACATCAATTTGCCGAATACTACCAATATTCGGTGCGGTTTTTGGATCGAAAAATGATATAAATTGCTCCTGTAATGTTCAGTAAGAATGGCCGAATAACCTCAAGCTGGTGTGGCGAGGGAGAATTTTCTGTGTAGCACGACATCTGTTCTTCGCGGCTATAACCCCTCGATGGAAGTTCGAAGGTTGTTCTTTCTGATCTGGCAAATAAATTCACATTTACTTGAGATTCGAACGCGCTTTTTGCAAAATATAATTGCAGACTTATCTGGGTGTATTGGTGACGCCATATTTGCCTGTCTCCTCGTTGCTCGCAGGTAGAACGGAGCATGAATCTCGCACTCCTCAAACCAACAATGTCGCCATGTTTGTGCTTTGTATCAGGCTCTCTCTGTAGTTTTGACACATTAAAGCTGGAAAGGAGAGAGAAATGCAGCGATATGATTGGGCCAAGAAAATAGTCCGCTATTGCGCCAAAATTCGGATTGCACAGAGAAGGAAAATGATGCAATCGGCCGTGATTTTTTCAGCCGGCTCCCAACTGGTTTCAAATGCCGAATATCCTCTGTACTTCACTAGATATTCCGTCTACAGTAACAACAGAAAAATACATAGTTCACTGAAGGAAATTCTGGTGGTGTTTAAAAAAACAACCCGAAAGCAATCGAGTACTTGCCTTTCCATCTTTCACCGTCGATGTTATGAGCCTTTCCACTTCGTAGAAAGGCTCTCTTCCTGTCGCTCTCTTCTTTTTAGGTGGACTAGGAAGCATGTCCGAAGAGGAAACAAGATTTAAAGCGGCATAAAACCCTTGCTCGCGTCGCACACAACTTACGGCTGCCATATTGCTCAGCTCTTCCTCAAGAACTAATCATATTCGAGGAAACATACTGCTTAGTAGTTAGTAGTTAGCTACGGCTCGATGCCCGCGCAGAGCACCGCTCACTCTGGTACGGTATTTCTGGCAATGGTAAATAATTCTCACAAACTTTCTCGGAAAATGCTTACTCACGCAATAGAGAGAGACTTCTTCTGGTGGTTCTAGTAGTCCTCAACCTCGAGGGATTAGTCTGAGAAATTAAATTTATCAACTGCAAGAGCCTGAAAGGCGAGGTTTTAATTTTAAAGTTTGCACATTGTGATGGTTTCAATTAAATTTGCATTTGATTTAGAATAAATGAACTGGTTAGGTATCAGAAAACGTTCCGGTGAAAGTTTTTCCAAAAAAAATTTTTTTTTTTGTTATTGTGGTCCATTTTCAATATGTAATGAGCGAAAATTTTAAACAAAATAACTCCTGTCGCGACCTGTCATCGCTCGTCAACTCATGCGTCTCATGCAGCCACCGACATTTTTACAATAACACGTCAGTTTCTCGCTTTGTGATTGGCTAATTTTCATTATCAATAAGAGGACAGACACATAAAATCGAGTGCTGACGACAGTGATTTTGACGAAGAAGGTGAATTCAGCTTCAATTTTACCTCAGTTCTTGCAAAAGCGACATTCGGCATTTGAAGTAGAGAACCAGAAGTGTTCAGAGGCGAATTTGTCATGAAATTGTCGAGAAAACCGCAGCAGAAAAGCGTCTAGTTTCATTTCTTTCCAACTTCTTTGAGAAAATTTTATTTTGCACGCGCGAAATGCCCACGTCAAACTGTCACTTTTTGGCCAATGAAATGTCTTGAATTTCAACCTCGACCAATTAGAAAGCGGGAAAAGTTGTTGACAACATTTCGGTCAAATGGAACAAAATCCAGTTTTCTTCTCGGCGAAGCGCCTCGTGGATCCACAACTTTTTGACAATGTTATGACGCGTTTTATGATCAATAAGAGGACAGACACAAAAAACTGACGTCGATTTGTTAAATAACGTGAAATCTGGCAAACACAAGTATTGCGTGTGTGATTCGGCATAACGAAACCAGGAAGAAAATCAATATTTGTTGAGCGAAAAAACCGCCGAAGAAAGACGTCATGGACTAGATTACACGACGCTGATTTACATCAAAGCGAATCAAAGTGACATTTGGCTGACAGATTAGCTGCTTATGTCAACAAACACCGTCGGGGCACCGAAAATCTTTAGGCGCGATTTTCTCTGCATCTGAAAACGCGTTTTGTAGCCTTTTCTTGAAGTTCCAATTCAAGGGTATTTTAACGGATTGGTTTGAAATTTTGTACAAGTATAGACCAATATGTTAACTTACAAAAGTTGTCTCCGATTTTTTGTTTTCGCTTTAGAACCCGAGTTATTTCATTTGCCGTAAAAAAGTTCCCCAAAAAATACATCGCCCAACTTTGATTTTAAATATTTTCCGAACCAAACAAAATATCAAAAATCGGAGGCACACTTTTTAAGATCAACATATCTGAAGTACAAAAATACTATCGGCTTCGTAGTCCGACAAATCTGTCATGACTTGGAACTCGCCATTTGGGGCCATGTCATTTTGTATGATAATACCTAATACTCGGCGTACGCTTAAAATTTCGGGAAACAAAAGTATTTTCCTGAATCTGTGTTTATTAAGCTACAAGAAGACACTAGGTTCGTGGAGTTCACTTGTATTGAACACGCGCTATCGCAGTTTTACCGCGAGCATGTCACGAACGTCTCCTGATACCTTAAATCAACTGAGATTATGGCATCCATGTGATTAAGGCATTTACACATATTGTTGCTTGTTTCGTACAAAAATTGGGCACGACAAGCCACTGATGCCTATACCAGCCACATACTATGTAAATTTCATTTCTTTGTCTAAGAGAAAGTGCTATACAACTTGTTTAAAAACCGCTGTTCATCATGGAGCCCTCTTTTTGACAAAATTCAAGTATTCACTTGTAGTCAGCTCTAGCTATTTATCTTGTCACCAGTACTAAGTTGGCATCAGAAAACGTTGCCAATCTAAACTGTAAACCACCAGGTAGAGGCGATCTTCTATTTCTTGCCTTTTTAATATTGTATCAGTTGAGAACATAGCTGCAGCTGCGTTTTCAATTGGGCAGAATAGAATGATACAGATTACTTGATTTTCACAGGCTCAACATTTAATCAACCCTTTCATGTTTTCCTTTTATTTTTGTTGCTGAAACTTAGAAGCGGACGGTAAGTACAAAAACTAACCAAGGACACTTAATTTAAAACTTATGGATGCTAAGTAACAGTTTTTTTTATTTTTAAGGAAAGCATGGAATAGGACTAAAAATGACAACAAATACAATAGAACATCTAGTATTTTAACCCTCGGATGTTATAGCATAAATGATAAGACATTTGTCAATTTCACTTTTGTAGGAAATAACCACGATTCTGAATCGTTTCCTTCAACAACTGGGGCAATTCAAAGACTTTGACGGAAAATTGATGGAAGAGAGAATGGCAGGAGCAGAACAAAAACGAGTGCGCTTAGAGGTAATTCAAACAACTACAGATGTTACATGTCGATTGACACGTGGAATGGTACTCGTTAGTCGATTCATACAAATTGACAGTGAACCACGTAAACATTTGTTTTTTCTTAGTGACAAATTCCTTTTTCGAAAAAAACTACGATCAGATTCTTACACCCCTCCTCACACGCGCGGAACCTAATGCAATTAATTAAGAAACTAATATGCATTAGTAAAAATTAACTGGTGGTCTAATGCTAATCCTGCAATCTGATTGGCTACGCTACTCGTTATCTATCAGCCAACAGACGTCGATGGGCGAAAAGCCGCTTTTTACTTGGCCAATAATTTTCTCGCATTTGTGGTTTTTACACTTTTTTTGCAAACCAGTTTCGGTTTACAGATTAATAGTCTAAAGGGAAACGTAGACAACTATTTAAAGGTTTTTTAAGCTTTGGTACAACGGCAAAATAGCAAGATTTTTAGAGGTTTCTACGGTGGCCCAGAAGGGTCAACGCAAACAAAAAGACACAACGCAAACAAAAAAACCACAACTCAAACAAAAAATTACAACGCGAACAAAAAGCGTAACAACGCAAACAAAAATCTGCCATGGGTTTTCCCCGTGACTGTGTAACGCGCTATCTGTCAACACGCGAAGACATCCTGCTGTTACTTCCTGTAACGCCCTTGACTACGTGATAAAGGGATACGCAAATCCTGCACGCAAATCTTCACCTTCCGTGCAGGATTTGCCCTTCACTTCACGCTTTATGTTAACTTTTAAGGAATTGTAAGTGAGAAACACACGGACGACGTTAGTGCAAAACACTGCTACGTATTTATTTAGACCGAAACTGAACATACACCTTCTTAAGCTGGGCTTTCTTAAGACCGCGTTTCCCATACGTGCGTGTTGCATTAATCTAAGTCCAAGGAAGAGCGTAACGACTACGTAGAATTTCGGCTCTTCTGTTCGATCGCTACATCCCTTCTCCTGAGACCGTAGTCACGTAAACGTCGCTTTAAAGTCGAAAAACTTATGCTAATTCCGCGTTGACGCTTTAAGAAAGCAAGGATAACTTTGTTTTGATAACCAAGATGAAAGTACTGCTCCAACAGACGTCTCAATTCTCTGTCGTCCATCTTGCATAGCTCTCGTCCCAGACCCCCAGTCACCAGAGTCTCAAACCCAGACCTCCTCCTTTTTTGTTTGCGTTGTAGTTATTTTTGTTTGCGTTGTGACTTTTTATTTGTGTTTAACTTATTTTGTTTGCGTTGCGCTTTTTTTTGTTTTTTTTGTTTGAGTTGTGACTTTTTGTTTGCAGTGTAGTTTCCTTTATTTGCGTTGTGGTTTTTAAGCTCGCGAAACGAAGCTTTATGTGATTAGTCCGCCTGGAATGTGTCCCGTGTCTCGGTGCTGTCAACAATGGATTCCAAATATGGAAGTCGTTCTGTTCCCAATTTGGGCAGTATCGAATTACGGACAACACAACAAAATCAAGAACGCGATTGTCGAAGTAGTTTTTGCAGTGGCACTTTTAGTGCTTCCCACCTTATTACAGTCAAGACTGCGTCAGTTAGTCAGACCGTCATCCTGTGTCAACAGTTGACTTCCAAGTTTGAGCATCAGCGGATACGCATGAGAAAACGAAGAGATAGGAAAACGTTTTCTGGAGTTATTTTGATTGTTATCATTGCATTCCTGAATTGCCAGTAGATCTGTTGCACTTCAGAACCATTATCACAGAGGTTTTGGTAAATTCTCGGTTGTTTGACAAGCGTAAGTCAAAGTTGAAAGACCCGTGAAATCCCGAAGCAACTTCAGCTTGTCGAAATATTTCTAGCGTTTAATTATATTTGCTTTGCTTCGCATAATTTTCGCCAGCAATGAAAAGTACTGTACACAACTGGAAGAAGAATAATTGGAAAATGAGTTTGACCGAAACCGCAAGTGAATGTCAACAAGGGTATCAGATTTCACTTAAACTTAATACTCAGCGGTTCAGCGAAAATAAAGGCCCGCGGAAACGGATGCGAACTCCCACATAACTAAAATTGTGCAACTTTTACGATGTGGCCTTGAGCCAGTTCTATTAAATACCCACTCTCGCAAAAGTACTTTTACAAATTCGCGAGCTTACAGCTGCCTTGCTGCTTTGATTTTTGTTTGCGTTGTGTCTTTTTGTTTGCGTTGACCCCTCTGGGCCACCGTAGTATCATATGCATATGACAACAACTATCTTTTTTACAGAAAGAGAATGAGAAGATGAAACAAGAGTTACGCCTCATGGTAAGTCATCATGACAAAATCAAAGTAGTTATGCAATTATACCTTGGGCATGGTTTTCGCGGATAAAATCTTTCGGATAAAATTACGAAATGAACATGTCGCGAGAATTTCATGTAATAAGGTACTTGCTGGCCAGAAAGTTACTTGACATTCATTCATCTTTTTCTGGCGTGTCTAAACTGCCTGATACATTTTTTTTTTCTACTATTGCCTCTGTTTCAAAGCAAGGCCTTGCGCAAAATCTGTACTATAAAAATGAGTTTCGTCTGCGTAGAACAGAGGCAAAGAATCTCGAAAATGGCATACTCTGCGAAACTCGACGGATTTAACTTCCTAAACGAATTTAACTTTCTAAATTAAATTCTGATGTTTGTTGGTAGAGAAAAATCCCTCAGTGACGTCGCGCGCAACACTTCAAGAGTTCGCCTGACAACGGACAGTCGAGCGAAAATTAACGCCTCAAAAGTTTATGATCTTGAACAGACATTACCTTCTGCACGTAAGTGCGAGGGATCATCTGTGAATATCTAAGTATATTTCTAGTCAAATCTACTGCCGTAATCCCTTGTGCCCCTTTACGGATGGTGCGAAACAAACAGAGCAGGCGCACAATCAGTTTGTAGAACCGCTAAATATTATGAAACTTGAAAACATACCACGAACGCTGAACTACATGATTTTTTTTTTTTTTTTTTTTTTTTTTGCAATTTCGTTACATTTCAAAAGACGTGTCTCAAGAAATTTGTTTTCTCGTCAACAGAATCGGAATCATCCTGAGAAATGAAAACAAGCGTTCTGTTTTGTTTGATTTAGCAGCTTAATACGCGCGCCAGACTGCCAGCTGCCAGGAATTTTCAAGGAGGGGGGAGAGACTTCTGTATATGGAAGGACCGGGGTGCTCGTCGTACCGCTTAGGGGTCAAAATTACGGTTTTTGTACCGCTTAGGATACTCAACGTCAAACTCTGACATTTTTATGCAACGTGGTACCGTTTACGGGTCGGGTGTCAGTCGAATGAACTCTTTTTGTTTGAAAACAGCAAGGGATAAAGTGCTTGATGATATCCTCTTTATAAAAAGTAAGGCCCGGGTCAAACGACGTACTTCAAACGAGACGAACTAAATTGCAATTCAGGTCGACCCAAATTAATAATAATTAAGTTTGAGTGTCGGGTCAAACGTCGAACTTAATCCCGTCGAAACGAATTCTGAACTACAAGAATTAATTTTTTTTCTTCTGCAAAAATGCTGAGATCGGGGCTGAAACATACATTAACATGCTAAATTATAATTATGCATTTAGTTCGACTCATGAAAAGATCGACGTTTGACCCCGAGACGATCTTCGGACGTTCTTCCCTTCTGCAACAGACGGAAAGAGCGTCTTGGTCGATCCAAATACAATCAGTCGAACTTAATTGAGTCAAACGTCGATCTTATCATGAACTTAATTCGCTCAATTTAGTTCGTCTCGTCTGAAGTACGTCGTTTGACCTGGGCCTAAAAACATCGAAACTTTAAATTCTTGGTATGCTATTATTGGTACCTTTTAGGGATCAAAGTAAGCTCAAGCCACGCCCATTTTAGTACATCTTAGGAGTCAAAACAAAAATTCCCGACCAGCATCCCCGTCCTTTTTCCCCGAGCGAAGCGAAGCGAAGCGAAGTGAGAGTAATAATCACGGCGCTAATGCAGCAAATTCCCTTTGTGTCGAGACTCCAAGCGAGTCGCCATCTCGAAATCTAATGTTCGTCAGTCAGTCTGTCAGTCTGTCAGTCTGTCATAGGGCGACCTCTAAGGAAATTGTGAAACAATCGAACAGCGCCAAATACGTCTAGAGAAAAGACGACAAACATTTGATAACCGACAGCATCATGAACGGAAGCGTGCCGAAGAAACGGCTCCGCAAAGGGATCAGCGCTTGGAAGCAAATCGGGAGCTTCAGACGCCGTCTTGTGTTAAACTCAGATCCTTATTCAAAAAGGTCAAGCAACAAAGGTTAGTCAGTGGAAAGCGAACAATCACCGTGACAAATATATTCTACCCGTATCTTGTAACTCGATCATTTTCTTTGATCATTTTCCCTCGAAGTATTGTTTTAATACGCTTCTGTCGCCAGTTTCGGCTACCGTATTAGCTCAGAGCAATCGGAACTTGGAGTCTTGAATGATTTAGTCAGATGTCTTATTATTTCTTTCAAGACTAAAACTGTAACAAATACTGTAATTTGACATGCGGTGATTGCAGCGAGAATCGTTCACAAGCCCTTAGAAGTATGACTAGGTCTGAAGCCCGTGTATAATTTGATGTAAACCGTTCAAGTTTTGCTTTGATTCTGGGAGAAATCATGTTGTTTTGAGCGCGTTCACGTACAAAACAATTCGAACTCATTAAACATGCATGCCTGAGTGTTGTGCATGCAGTCCAGAGTAAGCCTATTTAATTGTACTGCCTATGAATTCAAAATTGAAACATCAGTGTTTCTTTTTTCCCGTACTACGACGGCCGACCAACTTCAAAATTTGAGTATTAGATTTTGAGAACGTGCTTGGCAGACTGTATAATTTGTCGTGCCGACCGACCGTGGGAAATACGTACTTCGTCACGCAATCGATTCTTTTTTTCAACGCAAAAGTATAACACACCATTCTTTTTCTCCTTCCTTTGCGTGTAGCATTTGACTTCGAAGAAAAGATTGAGTCAACATTTTGGTAAAACAAAGGCTACTCTTGTTGGGAGTACCAAAGTAAAAGTCCCATCAATGTCAGAGCGAGGGGTATCTGCGATTATCGTATTTCTAGTATATTACTACTGCTAATGCAGTAATATCGCCTTACTTGGGGACTCCCAGCGGGTCGCCATCTCGAGATTTAATGTTCGTCTGTCCGTCAGTCAGTCAGTCTGTCTGGCGTACGACTTTAGGCGCGGTTACCCTGCATAACCAATAACAAAGGCCGGATCGATCACGTGTGCCCTGTAGTTTTCCTCGGAATAAAAGAAATTAGATTTGAACGAAGCATTTAGATTTGAACGAAGCAACAATATATCGTAGCTGCGTTCACGAAAATGGAAAACTTAAAAACCGAAAAACTTGAAACACATTAGTCTCGCGAAGCCCGTCTTCAAAAGAGAAGGGAACAGAAGCGAGCAAGGCGAAGTCGTGAAACGAGCGAACAGCGCCAAATTCATCTCGAGAAAAGGCGACAATCCTGTCTTGATCGACAGCATCATAAACAGAAGCGTGCCGAAGAAACGACTCCGCAAAGAAAACAGTGCATGAATGCCGATCGAAAGCAACATGAAAAGAAGCGGGTAACGCAGACAGCTCCGCAAAGAGAACAGCGCTTGAAAGCAAATCGGGAACTTCAGGAGAAAAAACGGGCCGAAGAAAATACTCCATAAAGAGAACAGCTCTTGAAAGCAAATCGGGAACTTCAGGAGAAAAAACGGGCCGAAGAAAATACTCCGCAAAAAGAACAGCGCTTGAAAGCAAATCGGCAGCTTCAGACGCCGTTTTGTGAAACTCAGATACTTATTCAGAAAGGAAAAGGACAAAGGTTAGTCAATGAAAATCGAACAATCGGCCGTTTTTATATCCATTAGTCGTCTGACTGTTAAGTTCGACTGGTATAAAAACGAGTCGGAGAACTCACTCCTTGCACGCTGCTTTTTTGTCGGGATTTCTTGCCTCGTGCAGCCATCTTGAAACTGTGAAATACCTGGATTAGATACTGAAACATATGCTTCCGGTGTCCAGTTAAGTTCGACTCGTTTTTATGCTAGACGCATTATTCGTCTGAGACGAATTAGACGTCTGTTAAGTGCGTCTTTTAGTCGCACTTAACAGACGCATAAGAATTTAAGTGCGTCTGCCCTGTTTTCCGTTTATATATTAGACGCGTTAGTTTCGGCTACCGTATTCGCTCGAGGAATCAGAACATGGAGTCTTGAATGATTCAGTCAGAAGTCTTACTTTTTCTTCAAGACTAAAACTGTAACAAATGCTGTAATCTGACACGCGGTGATTGCAGCAAGAGTCGTTCACAAGCCCATAGAAGTATGACTAGGTCTGAAGCCCGTGTATAATTTGAAGTAAACCGTTCAAGGGTTATTCGCACAGAAAAAATAATCGCACAGAAAGCCAATTTAATTGTACTGCCTATGAATTCAAAATTGGAAAACCAGTGTTCTTTTTTCCTGTACTATGACGGCCGACCAACTTCAAAATTTAAGTATTAAATTTTGAGAATATGCTTTTCAGACTGTATGAGTTAATAGGGACCTTAAGATACAGGACGGGAGAGCACGACGGCGACGGCAAATCCGGGAGAGGATTGGGCAGAGGACGCGGTCGTGTCATGCTCTTTAAAGTACTTAAGAAATAGCACGACGGCTGAGCAGAACGTCGGATAATCTGATTAGTTTTGCTGTACCATTTTAAACACTGGCGACTCTGATCATGGCACATGAGATATATAACTATAGAACATTGGCTCCGATGAATTTGTGGTTTTGTACGAGCAAAACGTTTCTAAAAGCCCCTTCGTGTCGAGGAATATAATTGATCCTGCCGAGTGAAGTCTCCGACGTTAAACAGAAACCTGCCTAACTATGTTGAATGGTTAGTAATCGAGGCAATTTCACTTCCGGAGATGTCGCCGTCCTGTCTCCCGTCCTGCATCTTAAGGTCCCTAATTTGACGTTTCGACCGTGGGAAATACGTACGGCGTCACGCAATCGACTCTTTTTTCAACGAAAAGGTATAACACACACCATTTTTTTGTCGCAACAGCGAGCTTTTCGCGACATGTTAAAATTACAGTCAACAAGCTGACTAAGCTGTCTCAATTCGTTCTGCCGTAATTTGCGAAATCGGCGTGTGCGGCATTACAATACACAGGGATTAAAACAAATACATTCAGCTGGCTAAACATCTATATTGAGAGCTTGTGTTGTGAAGATCGGCATTCGGACGAATACATCAAACACACGCACTAAACAAACGATTTAATGACCGAAGACTCAAGCAAACAATACATGTTTTTCGATACTCGAATATCAAGGAAAGAAAATGGTTCAGAAAAGACAATTCATAAAATCGTGGAGAGTTTATACTCTGTTGATCGTACTTACGAGGTTTCAGGGCGAATAATTTGCTTTTCCTGGCCACTTGACATATCTCGAACGAACTGCAAAATTTCCTGTGACAGCGATGCTCGTAAATCGCGGAATACTCCGCAATAAAATGCTCAAGTAAACTTCCATACGGCTCAAGAATAATTATGTTCAGTGTTCCTCGTTTAGGTTTCAGGCCGTAAACATTATCTTTCTTGCCTAAATCAAGCGAAAAAGTACGACGTTATCACCACAACGTGAGATCACTGTTTTTGCCGTCGGAGACGCGACAGGACGGGGACATAATTTATTCCTAACATGCGCAGTGATCGTCTGAGTGGCAATTTCACTTCCGGAGATGTCGCCGTCCTGTCTCCCGTCCTGCATCTTAAGGTCCCTAATTTGACGTTTCAACCGTGGGAAATACGTACGGCGTCACGCAATCGACTCTTTTTTCAACGCAAATGTATAACACACACCATTTTTTTTTTCTCCTTCCTTTGCGTGTAGCACTTGACTTCGAAGAAAAGATTGAGTCAACATTTTGGTAAAACGAAGGCTGCTCTTGTTGGGAGTACCAAAGTAAAAGTCCCATCAATGGCACAGCGAGGGGGTATCTGCGATTATTAAAAATTGGACCATTGGATATTGGATTTCTAGTCTTTTGATTGTTTCCTTGGACATGGGTTATCAGCTCATATCCAATAGGTGGACAAATATGGTCAATGAACGCGTGAGCGACGAAGTAATGTTGAGAAAGTTTTTTCAGATTTTATAACCTTTTCAGAGTGGCTTGCTACGGTGGCCCACAGCTGTCACGGCAAAAGAAAACAGATCACGGCAAAACAAAACAGCTTACGGCAATAGCAAATAGCTCACGGTAAAACAAAACAGCTCACGGCAATAGCAAATAGCTCACGGCAAAACAAAACAGCTCACGGCAAGAGCAAATAGCTCACGGCAAAACAAAACAGCTCACGGCAAGAGCAAATAGCTCACGGCAAGAGCAAATAACCCGCGGCTAAACAAAACAGCTCACGGCAAGAGCAACTAGCTCAAAAACCGCAGGCCTGGGTACAAGTAAGGCAAAGCATCATGGAACATTTCCAACATGGCAGCTGCATGTTTCAGGTTCTGATTAGCAAATAAACCAGCTCCAAGCGTGCTCCGTTCAGAAATAAAGCACGCAGCAAGTGACGAGAGCACGAAAGAAGTGTAGGGAGAAACGCGAGCCGAAGGCGAGCGTTTTTCCCCACTTCTTGAGTGCTCTCGGCACTTGCTGCGTGCTTTATTTCTGAACGGAGCACGCTTGAAGCTGGTTTATTTGTTTATAACATAGAACTTCAAAACTTTCACAATAAAACTGTCTTTATTCATCAAAAATGTTGGAATGCTAACAGCGATGAAAAAATAGATTCTCCTAAACGGCTCCGCGGTCCGAATTGCCAAGTCAGTACAGTTTCGCTTCAACTTTTCAACCAGGTCGTCTGTTCTATAAAATTAGACAACATCTCACAGTAAAGAACTATATTTTCCCGTAGAACTTTGGACTACAAGTACATGGAATCATACAGTCGGCCGCTAGTGCATAAAGTGCAAATTTGAGGGGAATCAACAAATGCTCCAACGGCCGACTCGAAAATTGTGTGAATGAAAACTTACCGATTTCTTGACTCTACCTCGTAGTACAATCATTTGAAGTCCGTCCGAAAATTCTTCAATCATTTTTTTCAGTCACATCGTCGGAAATTCTTTCTCTTGCATCACTACAAACACGTCTGTTCGTCTGTCTTCGGTCTTCGTTGCTCACGGCTGATTTTCTTCAATTGAATGATTTGCTCTCTCCTTCCTTGTTGAAGCATTCAACTTCATTCGAACAACCCACTGATGTAATTGTGACTCCCAAATATGCTATGGGCACAAAAATGGCAGTTGCATTTGCCAACATTTACATAACGTCCACAGAAACATAAATTCTATGCCAAAGCAGCATCAAACCACTTGAGTGGAAACGTTACATTGATGACATATTCTCTCTGTGGGATAACAACAGACAGGAAGTTGAACAGTTCATTGAGCAAGCTAATCGCTTTCACCCGATGACCAAATTTACGACTGAAATCTCAGAAAAAGAAACAACATTTCTGGACACAATCATTTACAAATGAATATACCCTGGTAGAGTTCGGATATCAAACGATTAATTTTGTTTGATGTGATCTCAAACATAGGCAAATTCGAACAATTCCGAACCGCAGCTTGCACAAAACATCTCAGAACCTGAAACATGCAGCCGCCATCTTGGAAATGTCCCATGATGCTTTGCTTTACTTGTACCCAGGTCTGCGGTTTTTGAGCAAGTTGCTTTTGCCGTGAGCTGTTTTGTTTTGCCGTGAGCTATTTGCTCTTGCCGTGAGCTGTTTTGTTTTGCCGTGAGCTATTTGCTATTGCCGTGAGCTGTTTTCTTTTGCCGTGACATTTGTGGGCCACCGTAGCTTGCAAGTCCCGGGTGAGACAAATTTACAACACTAATTAAAGAATGGGCAAAGTGGAAAAAATGCATGCCTCAAGTGTTTTTACACAACAGCAAAGGGAACAAGACAGCACCTTCGCTCAAGTCGATACGAGCAGCCATTGATCGATGTAAACAGTTTTCCATCAGCACCGACTCTGCCCTCACAGAAGCAAATATAGTTTTCTTCTTCAATATTCCTTGCTGATGTTCAAGCATCTCCAGCTTCAGTTATCGTTTAGTACAACCAGTTGTCAGTTTCAAGCAGCATCACAAACGTCGCACATGGCGAGCAAAGAAAGCGATTCCCTCCGCAATGCGATGTTTACAACTGTACCAACGTCCACGTTTTCAATAATTTTGGTACATCACCTTAAGATATTTTTGGAAAACTCCTTCCGAGAGTGTCTGTTCGGTGTAAATCCATGGTAATGTGTTCTCCACTCGATTTTCATTCATTCGGCTATTAGCCCGTTCGCAAAGACGTCGTTGAAAACCCCTCTCGCGGGTACCGCCCAGGGGCATTTGACCGCGGAGATGAGAGTTTGGCAAACCACTCCATCTGTGGGGAATTTTGCAAGCAATGCGAAGCCTTTACTAAATCAAAGCAGCAAGGCAGCTGTAAGCTCGCGAATTTGTAAAAAGTACTTTTTTTGTGGAGAGTAAGTATTTTATAGAACTGGCTCAAGGCGAAATAAAGCTGATATGTGACTCAGCTTAACGTTATGTTACTTCACATCTTTCACAGTGCCAGTTTTAAAATGTTTCGTGAAGGAAAACTTTATAATTCATACACAAGCACCGATTTTAGTCGGCCACGCCCGTGTCGCAGGGCTTTGTTGTCACGGTATTCAAACGTCCAAAGCTCCCAATAGATATTTTGAATCGACCCAAAATTTTGCTTTAAGTCTTAAAGCATGATAGTCTTGAAAATATCAGTGTATTGGACTGATAGGATAGTTTACGTTATTTTTGAGATGGCTTTTATGACATCACATGCAAACCAAGAATTGAAATACCTGACTAATTTGCATACTGTACGAACTTGTAAACATTCAATTGAAATGGATATTTTTGGCTTTGTTTTCCTAGCCGTGAGATTCAATACCTTTTCGGCCTAGTATCTTCTAAGCCGTAATTACTGTTAATACACTAAACCAACGGCTTCAGATTTGTTTGCGATATATTAAACGCCATCGGTGTCACTGATTGTTTGACCTTCATGGCACCGCACCAAAATGTCGCAATAACAACGCAAAACACAACAGAGTGAAACACAACCGACGTCAGAATTAATGGTAAAACAAACTTCGAACGTATGACAACCTTCAAAATGAGAACACGTTCCGAACAAAAATATGGTCACAACTTGGAAATCCATTGTTGACAACAGAGGAAGGAACAGAGAACAACAAAATGGTTACAATACCTCGCAATCCACTTTGTGGATTCAAGAGCTAAAAATACGAACGTAGCTTGACCTTATGTGACATGCTTTGGATAGGTTTGTTTTTTCCAGGAAGGATATATTCTTCGTGACGGTTCATATCCTTCTGCTATCACAGAAATAAATGATAAGTGGAATTACTGCATTTTCTCATTTTATAGATAACGATAATAATAACAATACCAATAATAACCTTATCATTCGATCCTTTTTTTCCTCTTTTCGATTGGCCGAGAGACTGCTACGTCACCTGCAAATAACTGCCTACAAATAAGTGTCTGCTTATGCGTTCCACTGTTTTCGGTGTGTCAACTGCAACTAATATTCTGCTCGGTTAGCGCAAAATATCGTGATTTTCCATGGTCTTGCAGATGAGTCATTGCCTCTGTCTACGGCATCGGCAAATAATTGATCTGCTCGCCTTTGGCAAATCACGATATCTTGCTTAACCTTGTCCAATAACTGCTTATTATTAAGATGGCTAAATAGGTTTTCCCTTGCGTGTGGTATTTTTTTCATCATGAAAATAAAATTGCCCTATTTTAACTTGGTTTAATATTTTGTCATTCAAATTTCCAGGGGAGCTTTGTTTTTTAACTCTAGAGCTCTTTTAATGGAAACGACATGTTTTTTGATTAAGCGTCTTTTCTTGCGAAGTTTTAGCCCTAATTTCTAAAGTTAGCCTCAGTAAACCTGTCCGAAACTTTCAGTTAATATCAGAATTCTAACCAAATAAAAATAGGTAAGAAAAAAATTGGGATTACAAAGTTGGAATTACCGCTATTTGGCAAATTTCGTTTTTTGACAAAATATAAAGTTCCAACTTGTAGAACTGTTATTTAAAGAACATTTTACTACAAAGAGGCGGAGATTGTATCTTTGTTTGTGCGTAGTTTAAAAAATGTTAACCGAACGGAACGGGAGAAAATCAACCTGAAAATTGTACATTTTTGACACATACTGACTTCAACAAACGCATTTTAGCTGTGGCGCATGCGCAGAACTGTACGTAAGCACGAGGAAAGAGTGGCGATCGCACGCCGCAAGTACAGCAAGTTTTCTGGGTGTGAAATTAAAAGGAAATAACACCATGCACTTCCTGAAGTTCTGTCTTAAGAAGCTCGCACTAGATATGTCAGCCACGGATTATGCTTTGCGAACTAATCTTGGCGAAGCCTCGAACGATTTGAGGGTGATAGCGGGCCAACAACTTGATTCCTTTTAAAGCCGTTAAAACCGTTCGTCAGTTTAAGCCATCGTATGCTAGTCCACCAGGGCCCGGTTGCATCAAATGCTAACGCCAGGGACCAAGCTTTAGTAACAATGAAAATTAAGGTATTCCTTTTGTTATTAACGTCTAGTATCAGGCGTTATAGTTTTATGCAACCGGGCCCAGCTCCCAACAAGTTTATTGGTACTTGTGTCCCATCAAGTTTATTCATACTTGTTCAGTACTGTTCGCGAATATTTAGTTTTGCGACTGCTCACCTGAGATAATATGCTACAGACTGACACGGGATCAAAGTTTAGTAGAATTTGCAAAGCTTCATAACAACGCCAATAATTTCTGTCTAAGTTTGCTTACATCCAAGAATGGATGTCAGTGTTGTGACTAGGTTTTGTCCAAGCTGAGTGGTTTTGTATTCAAGGTTCAGTACTTCTTCCCAACTCCATGATGACAGATGATATTGGTGATGAACACGGCGTGATTTGGTAGCCTTTTGGGAAGGAACTTTTGACGGTTCGTTTGTGAAAACCGATCGATACATCGCCTATGTTACGGAGCAGATTTTAGGGGACTCGCTTCTGGACTCGTTGACTTCTTTATTCGTGAATCACGGCTGAGCTCTTGAGCTTCGAGACTAACGGAGAGCTCGGGCTCCAAGTCACAACTCTAACTCTGACTCAACTGAATTCTACACTACAAACTAGCGGTTAAGTATGCTCAGGGAGCACGTACAGCGGTTACAAACTTCCTTTTGGGTAAATAACTAAATTAGATAGCAAAACCACGATGAGATCAGAACGGAAAAGGGTGGACAGAATTTCCGCGGCATAGGTGACTACAAAGACTCCGAAGGTGTCTGTGCATCACGATGCCGTGCAAACACTTGGCAGCTTGCTCAAATCGTGCAGGTAAAGCTTACCGACAGGCACGTTCTAGCGAACCTGGCGTTATGCCTTTCCTGTAGTTTGTGCTGCACACGCAAATGCTTCGCTGACCTCATTTATGAACTATGCTCCTAAAGGCTACTGTAAACCTAAGTCCGAAGGTCAAATTTGAGCTCTTCCGTTTGCAAATACAAGTTCTCTCCAGGATAGCCGAAATATTATTCTTTATAATAAACTTCCAAATTGTTCCGAATTGTCCCTTGACACCTAGACCAAAATACTTTCCTCCCGAAATAATGGCTGCCTCGATATAAGGTTTTCCAAAACAATAGCTTATCTCCATATTAGGATCTGGAACCTAAAGGAGCGTTACAGACAGACACACGGACGGACGCTTAGCGCATTATTATATTGATATTTATATTTTCTGTTCAGAAATCTCACTCCAGTGGAGAAGACCACGATCAAAGCCACTCTAATGGAAGTTCGTCAAAGAGGCATGTGCTTTTTTTGGCCAAGACATGGGGCTGTTCTGATGATGGCAGTGAGCTTTCCAGCATAATTAAGGAAATGGCAGTGAATTTTGCAGAAACTGACAAAGTGCGCGTCTCCTGCCTTGTTGCACACAGTGGTAGCAATCTGAAGTGTGAAGCCAAGAAACTTGGAGTAGACTTGTGTGAAGCAGTACATGCGATTGGTTTTTCGACCCAGGAGCTGCCCTTTTTACCACCCGGCAGTTTAGTTGATGTAGATGTCATCATTGGATGTGGCGAAGTTGTCGGACGGCAGGTACAGATCGTAAGGAACCGCTTTGCCGAGAGCAAATGGGTCCACATTGCGTGCGCTTCTTCTCAGGAGGAGAACGAGAACGAGAACGAGAGACAGTTGTGTAAACATTCAGATTTGGCTTATGCTTTTGGTCGTGGGGCTGCCAGTACGTATGAACGGCATGTTCAGAAGAAGGTCGACGCTTTTACTCCTGGTATACTCAGGGAGTTGGGAAGGACTGAGCAAAATCCAGAACAAGTTGGCGTTTTCAGCGTGATTGCATTTTATCCCTCTGTCAAAGAATGCATTGCGGGCGAAGAGAGCTACAGTATTCCAGCCAAAGCAGTTGGTATGCTCTCGGATGAAAAGTGCCAACTAATTGCTGTCTGTGCCCCACAAGACGAAGTTGATGACTTGAAAAGGTTCATTCAACAGCAAGAAGCCCCTCTCCGTATGTTGAAAGTGTGGAGTTACTCTAAAGGTATTGAGATGGGCCGCCAAGGATTCATGGAAGCGGATTTATTGATCCTTCCTTTCCTGCCCTCCGCAAGTGAAGGTTTTGGTTTCATTGGCCTGCAGGCTCTCTCAGCAGGTCTGCCCATTCTCGTTAGCCGAGACTCCGGACTTGGAGAAGCTTTGGCTGCTTCTCTGCATGGAGATTCGTGCATTGTATCCTCTGGTAAGCCAGAGGATTGGAAGGAGTGGATCAGCATCGTGAAAGGGAAGAAAAGGAGCATGCGTCTGAAAGAAATCGGCGATGTTCGTGGCAACTACGATGAGGAGTACTCTTGGAGGGTACAGTGCGACAAACTATTGGACAACATCTTGCATTTATTGACTCAGTAATGACGGTAAGAAGTGGCGTTCAATGATTTAAATCTCCTGTTGAAAACATGCCGTTGATTAAGATCCCTGTTGCAACTGTTGTCATTCTGCAGTCTGGTCAATAGTGTTAAAGCAATTGAACATTTCCCATGTGTGGTGTTGAACCCTGCATAACTATTCACTCATAAGCTGCAGCATTGAGCTCTTTTTGTACCTTCACAGTCACTACACCGATACAACCCGTGACGTCGCGGATGGAATGTACGTCCTCAACCTATAACGGCTCCGAATAGTCTCAGACGGACGAACAAGATGCAACTCAAGATTAAGCACAAGCGAATAATACAAGGGTGGCGTGGCAGTGAAGACGCCTTGTGTTGTCGTTGGGAAAAAAACTTTTAGTTCGATGTACATGTTTTTCTTATGTAATTGGTTCTTTGTTAGGTATATTTCGGCCGTTAGTAAAACGCCAGTGTGACTTAAGCACAATAGAACACATCAAGGGGTAGAATAGTTTTTGTGATCGATGACAGGCGTCCTGCGCAGACGCCCTGAGCTCGCCACACAAATCTTTGTGTAGTTAGATGAAGGCTCAGGAAAATTTTCAAGTAGTTAGTTAAAGAATATGATTGAAACGGAATGTTGAAGGAAAGTGAAGTATTAGATTATGATACTGAATTCAATAGTTAGTTCTGGTATAATGAGAACCTTGAACAAATGTTAACGTACTGTAATTGTGCTGATCAACCGGACCCAGGCGCTTAGTGGACAGGTTGCATTCCTGTCCTTAAGTTTTGTAGTGTTTCATCAACCAATCAGCACCCATATGTCAAGTTGCAGGCAATATCACCATACCTTTCTTACCATATCTCCAAAGACAGCACTGTCTCTGAGGCATTTAGTACTAGAAATACGATAATCGCAGATACCCCCTCACTCTGCCATTGATGGGACTTTTACTTTGGTAACTCCCAACAAGAGTAGCCTTTGTTTTACCGAAATGTTGACTCAATCTTTTCTTCGAACTCAAGTGCTACACGCAAAGGAAGGAGAAAAAGAATGGTGTGTTTTATATTTTTGCGTTGAAAAAAGAATCGATTGCGTGACAAAGTACGTATTTCCCACGGTCGGCACGTCAAATTAATTCATACAGTCTGCCAAGCACGTTCTCAAAATTTAATACTCAAAGTTTGAAGTTGGTCGGCCGTCGTCGTACGGGAAAAAAAGGAACACTGATTTTCCAATTTTGAATTCATAGGCAGTACAATTAAATAGGCTTCCTGTGCGATTTGTTTTTACTCTGGACTGCATGCTCCAGACTCAGGCATGCATATTTAATAGGCTCGAATTGTTTTGTATGTGAACCCACTCAAAACAGCAAGATTTCTCCCAGAATCAAAGCAAAACTTGAACAGTTTACTTCAAATTATACACGGGCTTCAGACCTAGTAATACTTCTAAGTGCTTGTGATCGATTCTCGCTGCAATCACCGCGTGTCAGATTACAGAAAAATAAGACATCTGACTAAATCATTCAAGACTCCAAGTTCCGATTGCTCTGAGCGAATACGGTAGCCGAAACTGGCGACAGAAGCGTAGTAAAACAATACTTCGAGGGAAAATGATCAGCATACAGATTTTAATACATTCTTGAAGTGATCGAGTTACAAGCTATACGGGATAGAATATATTTGTCACGGTGATTGTTCGATTTCCACTGACTAACCTTTGTTGCTTGTCCTTTCTAAATAAGTATCTGAGTTTAACACAAAACGGCGTCTGAAGCTCCGGATTTGCTTTCAAGCACTGTTCTCTTTGCGGAGTTGTCTGTGTTACCCGCTTCTGTTCATGTCGCTTTTGGTCGGCATTCATGCGCTGTTGTCTTTGCGGAGTCTTCTCTTCGGCCCGCTTTTTCTCCTGAAGGTCTCGATTCGCTTTCAAGCGCTGTTCTCTTTGCGGAGTTGTCTGTGTTACCCGCTTCTCTTCATGTCGCTTTCGATCGGCATTCATGCGCTGTTTTCTTTTCGGTCATAGTTCCGTCTTTTGTCGAGACGAACTTGGCGCTGTTCGATCGTTTCACGATTTCGCCTTGCTCGTGCCTGTTCCCTTCTCTTTTGAAGACGAGCTTCGCGAGACTGTTGTGTTTCAAGTTTTCCGGTTTTCAAGTTTTCCATTTTCGTGAACACAGCTACGATATACTGCAGTTGCTTCGTTCAGTCTAATTTCTCTCATTGCGAGTAAAACTACAGGGCCACACGTGATCGATCCGGCCTTTGTTATTGGTTCTGCAGCGACGCGATAGGAACTGGGGACGAGGTCGCACGCAAGACTGACAGACTGACAGACGAACATTAGATTTCGAGATGGCGGCAGGCTTGGAGTCTCCGATAAGGCAATAATACTACTGCATTAGCGTCGTGAGTATTTCCCTCACTTCGTTCGGGGACTAGATTACAGTAGTCTGGTTTCTACACAGAGTGAAAGATTGCACAGAAAGTCACTTAAGTCCATTTCTTGCCGCACATATCAAGTTGTACTCACAGCATATCCAGAGAATAAAAGAAAAAGCTCAGAAATATGTTGATTTACTATTTATAAAATAACTATGATACTACGCGCGCTCTGATTGGTTAAAAAACCATTTTATAAATAAGTACAAAGACATGGAAATGACGAATCCTGAAATAAAAAGACTGCGTGTCGTCCCCTACTTCAAAGATTCATGTGTTACAGAAACTGCAGTGGGCTATTAGAGCAAATAGTGAGGCCGTGTGCAAATCATGTGCAATTAGTGAAGCAGCGTGAAGAAAAGTTGTCCCAATATTGCATGAAATTTAATTCGGAAACCGTGAGACAGAAAGCCAACAATTACACAGTCAAAGAACATTCTCTAAAGTTTCTAACCTTTATACTTTCGTCTCCTGTGGCTCGTAGCTAGTAACTAGATGGCTTAGATCACCGGAGTTTCACACGAATAATTGTAGGTTTATGGTGATGAAGGCACAAACAGTCTTCGCTAATGCATGAGTCTGTCTCGGCTGTCGGCTCGGTGGCACAAAAGCTGTTGAGTCAATTCAATGGAGTTGACTGTCGTCCGGCAGAGTTCAAGTAATGCTCAAGTAAAGCAAACAAATATACAAACTACCTTCTTCAGCAGAATAGTGTTGTGCAGACATGTTTACGTCGAGTGACACCGTTGTCCTGAAAGTTGAAACCTGACGGCTCAAAACATTCTCGCCGGTTCTTTTGAATTCTTGACAAACAGTGGTACTAATATCCGACACATTTCTTGCGAAATTCATCTTCATTTAGCAGCCTGTCAAGTTTTTCAAGTGAACGGGAGTGGTGTTCCGTTTTCATTCATGGACTGACTTGAGCGAAGTGCCGTGAAACAGACTTTCCGATTGGACGAGCGTGCGTTTTGACGGTTTTCGGGAGAATCTTGAACTTGATCATTTTCAATATAAAGTTCTTTCAGGTAATAAAAGCTTCGTTATTTTATAAAAGCAATATGACACTCGTTTCCATGTCTATGTACTCTTATATAAACACTTGGGATGTTGTGAGAACACGAGAAAAAGTTCAAAATCACTCGCCGAAGCGGCTCGTGATTTTGAACTTTTTCTCGTGTTCTCCCAACATCCCGCGTGTTTATATAAGAGTACATAGACATGGAAACTCGTGTTATATTGCTTAATTATAAAATAACTATGATACTACGCGTGCTCTGATTGGTTAAAAAACCATTTTATAAATAAGTACAAAGACATGGAAATGACGAATCC
Organism: Plumapathes pennacea; assembly: GCA_964036295.1. Lineage (NCBI taxonomy): Eukaryota > Metazoa > Cnidaria > Anthozoa > Antipatharia > Myriopathidae > Plumapathes > Plumapathes pennacea. Next base: position 5,255,768 of record OZ038464.1, read on the forward strand.
TGAAATAAAAAGACTGCGTGTCGTCCCCTACTTCAAAGATTCATGTGTTACAGAAACTGCAGTGGGCTATTAGAGCAAATAGTGAAGCCGTGTGCAAATCATGTGCAATTAGTGAAGCAGCGTGAAGAAAAGTTGTCCCAATATTGCATGAAATTTAATTCGGAAACCGTGAGACAGAAAGCCAACAATTAAACAGTCAAAGAACATTCTCTAAAGTTTCTAACCTTTATACCTTCGTCTCCTGTGGCTCGTAGCTAGTAACTAGATGGCTTAGATCACCGGAGTTTCACACGAATAATTGTAGGTTTATGGTGATGAAGGCACAAACAGTCTTCGCTAATGAGTCTGTCTCGGCTGTCGGCTCGGTGGCACAAAAGCTGTTGAGTCAATTCAATGGAGTTGACTGTCGTCCGGCAGAGTTCAAGTAATGCTCAAGTAAAGCAAACAAATGTACAAACTACCTTCTTCAGCAGAATAGTGTTGTTGTGCAGACATGTTTACGTCGAGTGACACCGTTGTCCTGAAAGTTGAAACCTGACGGCTCAGAACATTCTCGCCGGTTCTTTTGAATTCTTGACAAACAGTGGTACTAATATCTGACACATTTCTTGTGAAATTCATCTTCATTTAGCAGCCTGTCAAGTTTTTCAAGTGAACGGGAGTGGTGTTCCGTTTTCATTCATGGACTGACTTGAGCGAAGTGCCGTGAAACAGACTTTCCGATTGGACGAGCGTGCGTTTTGACGGTTTTCGGGAGAATCTTGAACTTGATCATTTTCAATATAAAGTTCTTTCAGGTAATAAAAGCTTCGTTATTTTATAAAAGCAATATGACACTCGTTTCCATGTCTATGTACTCTTATATAAACACTTGGGATGTTGTGAGAACACGAGAAAAAGTTCAAAATCACTCGCCGAAGCGGCTCGTGATTTTGAACTTTTTCTCGTGTTCTCCCAACATCCCGTGTGTTTATATAAGAGTACATAGACATGGAAACTCGTGTTATATTGCTTAATTACATAGAGCTAGGGACTGATGAAAGTGACAATGTTACTGTATTTCAAGTCTAAAACATCTATAAATGTACTGCAACTTCTGGAATGCACTTTTCATAATAATACAGTCTATTCCTGTCATTGCCTCTTTCATAATACTGATCTGAACACATATCGTTTTTGAATGTCGTTCACGGGGCGACCTCTCCGCGCAGCGGGGTTTGCTGGGAAGAACCTCAGAAACCACGCGCAGCGGGGATTGCTAGGTAAAACCTTCAACTTCGTTCCCAGGCTCTTCCCTTTCCCGGCCGTAGGCTCTTTTGCGATTTGAATGTTGTTCACGGTGCGACCAACCCGCACCGCGGGGAATGCCGGGTAGAACCTCGAAACAGAGTACCTCGTTCCCAGGCTCTTTCCTCTCCCGGCCCAACACGAAGGCTTTTTGCGATTTGAATGTTGTTCGCGGGGCGACCAACCCGCACCGCGGGGAATGCCGGGTAGAACCTCGAAACAGAGTACCTCGTTCCCAGGCTCTTTCCTCTCCCGGCCCAACACGAAGGCTTTTTTGCGATTTGAATGTTGTTCGCGGGGCGACCAACCCGCACTGTGGAGAATGCCGGGTTGATCACGTGATTTTTTCCTGCAAGTTCGTTGCTAAGAAACAGTTCGAAGGAAGGGAAGGAGAATTTGGACAAGAAGAGTTTAAGAAATGAATTCAGGGAAAAAACAAACGGAACATTCTCACGATTAAGAGAGCGACAGTGGCGACATAAGCATAAGCATAAGGAACGGACATGTTTGATCCTTTTGCTTATGCTTATGTCGCCACTGTCACTGTCTTATTCTTATTCTTATGCTTATGCGCTAGTGAGGAGCAGGCTAAAGAGCTTTGCCACGCTTTGTACAGCGGTCTGATGTCAGATGACGTCACTGACATTCGCAGTCATTTCTTGTCTCGTGGTACGTTGAAGCCCGCGTTACTCATATTGTCATGAGGACTAGCCAAACCTCATCATTGGAGGAGAAATCAACTGGGTTCGTTGCGCATATCTGCCAACGTCTTTTTTAACGCATTCAGGAAAACTGTATGCATGCATAGAATAGCGGGGCAGAATAAAAATCCAAAGCGTGGGTTTGCATGACTGCAAAATTAAACACAAAATTTAAAAGACGGAGAGTTAAACTTCTGAACCCGACATGATTAGAAAGTGTATAAAGAACATTATTATATGGCACCGATACTACGCACGCTACGATTGGTTAATTTACCGGTCCATACATATATCTTATTGAATATTTTAGCGTGTAGTACGGCTGGATATTTTTACGAGTCGTACAGTATTTTGGCGAGCCGCTTCGGCGGTAACGCTTGTACCAACGTGATCATACGGCTGGTTTAGCTACGACCCGTGAGTACATATTGACAACGGATTGACAAACTGCCCTGTCAATCGCAATGTGTTTCTAGAAAATACTGTGTTGCTAATGACGTTCGCGGATCGACAACGATCTGTGAATACATTAGACCATCCGTACGGATCGTAACAACGTATCGATAAACTGCCCTGTCCATCGCAATGTCTCAGTTTCAGGAAAATACATTAGTGTCGCTAATGACATTCATACACGAATCGATAGCGACCAGTGAATACATTAGACGATCCGTACGGATGGTGTAGTTTTTAACGACTTGTGAATTCATGATGCAAATCGTGCGATCCGTGTGGATACTCACTTTTACGAGTTGATGCAAGTCGACTGTATTGGACACCCCCTCCCACCCCCCACCCCCCGTAAATTAACTGAATTTTCCGGTACATGAATATTCCAGTACATGATTGACAGTATCAAAGGTGCTGTGTCGAGATGACGCATCGGTTCTGTTCAGAAGAGTAGTTGTAAGACGTGATAACCATGTAAAGGGTTGATTTTTTTTGTGCGTGTTTGGAATCTGTTTCCTTCCCTACGGTAGGTGATTGTTAACATTTACCTGTTATTGTTCTGTTTGAAAATGCAAAAAGAAGAACTGTGTACGCTGCATAAACAATTCGGGTCATGAATCTGACGCTCCGCATTGTTTAATCGAAGTTCTGTACGGAAAAGATACATTGTGTACCTGCACGTTAAGGAACTTTAACTGCACAATTGTTGTCCAGTGATGCTCTGTGGCCTCCGTGAATCCATGATTGACCGCCAGGTGTCTGAAATAGCTTTTTCGCCTCTCAAATTGATTCACTAGTCTATTTATTCAATTGTCGAATTGTTGGGTATAAAACAACTTGTATCGGATCTTGTTTGGGATAAACAACAATTACTCGTAATTTCACAGTTTCAAACTAACCCCAAGGGCTTGTCACACGGTAAATAATTTCAGTTTTCCGCGTGTTAGGCGAAAGCCGGATTATGCATCCAAATTTAACTGAAACGTGCAGACTCGCAAGAAGCGAAAATTACAATTTTGACGCTTGGACAATTTTCTGACCGCAGTCAACTTAGTGGCAGATTTAGGGGATTGGTTCTGTTGAATGGTCTATCATCTCTTAGTGTATAATTAACATAAAAAATCACAAGTCACAAGAAGAAGGATATTGCACACAGCTGTCATTCCTTCTGGAGAGAAAACCGGAAGTATGACAAGGATTTGAGATCATGACAATAGTTAATCGACACGTAAATTATAAACAAAATATTAGAGTAGCAAAGAAACTTCAGCGCACAGTTTTTCCTGCTTGTGGACTGTATCACTTGCGGCTTCACAACACGTGACGAATTTATGCCGTCGCCTTCGACATGACTCTCTTGCTGTTGGCCGTATTGGGAGGCTAACAAGTGGTGTAAGTCGCTGACTTGTTTGTTTGTTTTTGTGCAGGAGCGATTAAATGAAGAGGTGCAAACAAATCAGACAATAGTGGAAACGGCGGCACGAAGGTCCATTGTTTTAGTCCTCCGCCCCCTCTGAGTTAATGAGCTGGGGCTTAATTCCCTGCGGTCGCCAGTGCGCGTTCCACTTGACCAATGAGACGCGTCCTGTGCGAACTTATTTACATGACAACAACTAATATGACAGACCTCGGCAATTCGTGAGCTGTAAGTAAATGTCCCGAAAACAATAGGCATTCTGCACGATGGAGTTCTCGGGATGTGGCGTCATAAAAGGCGGCAAAATTTAAAAGCACTTTCAAGTCCAAAATAACTTACAAGGTTGCAGCCAAAACAATTCAAGGAACACGAGACATTTGTTACTTACTGGTCCACTATTCAAGTTCGACGTTTCGTCCGCTCAAGTTCAACATTCAAGACATTCAAAGAGATTGAGGTTGATAGCGAATTTTGGCGGAGCAAGGAAAGGGGGAAATATCCAATGCAGTTTAATAACCCCCATCACTGGGACAACGTAAAATTTGTTTTGCATAAAGCTATCAACTCGAAACTAAAAAGATTTGTTCTTGAAAACGGAACATCATTGCAGAAGTGGATTAAAGTGAGCTTTACCTCAAAACGTCTGTTATAGCCCCGTAATAAAGTTAATGTTGTTTCGCAGGTTTGTGCAAGGAATGCTACCAGTGCCTAGTATCAGAGGGGACATTCCTGGAGGGAATGTACTACTGCAATAATCCAACTAACACAACTACGTGTTCTATGGCTAACGACGAGTGCCTGACCATTTCCTACAAGCTCAAGACTAGTACAGGCCTAGAGCTCGTAGGAAATACCAGGAAGTGTGGAAATGGAAAATGCGAAAAAAAAAAAAAGAAAAAAGGAAACAGAGCCTGTAAGGACGCTAAGGATGAAAAACAGGATCCCAATGCCCTTAAAGTGAGTTACTGCCAGTACAGCTGTTTTAAGGGTGACCTGAGTAATAGCAAGTTATTTCTGCAACCCACCGAGCAGCCAAGAAACATCGGGAGGCGCGACGTCGCACATTTTGGCGCCATTATTGCCGCTCTGGTGCTGAGTCTCCTGGTGTGAGCAGTTTGGAGAAATCCATTTTCTCTTGTGTGATTTTCTAGAACATCGTAATAGACATGTAATGGAGTAGCATAACCACTTTTTGATTGATTTACGCCAGTCGTTGTGATTTTGATTTGTTTGTATGTTTCAACCAGTAGGCACAATAAATCACCATTGGTAAATAATTCCTGAGTGCTTTAGTTTTGTGTTTTCTGTCTGAAATGAAGTCTGCAGCCTGTCTAAAAGGATTGATTACCAGAATAAGTGAACTGGACTCAAGCGGAAGCTCATTCTCAACGGTTGTTGGGAACCACGCCACGCCTATCACCACCCTCGGCGGGCAAAAAGCAGCGAAGGGGGACGGGAAGAAATTGCCGCCGCACCACAATCTGCCCCTGGGTTTCGAAGATGGCGTATAACGTGAACACCACGTGCCGTCACAAAGTAATTTCCCGGCCACGTTGCTGTTTTGATTAAAGTCTGATACGAAGTTGAGTATTCGTCTGCGCGCTCGCTTAAGACTAGACTACACGGTTAAAGTTTATGCTATTAAGTTTGTAAACATTTCTTTTTTAAGAGCTTTGCCACGCTTTGTACAGCGGTTTAATGTCAGGTGACGTCACTGACATTCGCAGTCGTCTCTTGTCTCATGGTACGTTGAATCCCGCGGTACTCATATTGTCATGAGGACTAGTCAAGCCTCACCATTGGGGGAAAAACCATCTGAGATGATTGCACATATCTCTCCTTACGTTTTTTGAACGCACTGTATACATGCATTGAACGGCGGGGCAGGGGGGAGGGGGGTTGAACTTTCTGGTGAATTAAATTTAGTTGTGTACAGTGCAACCTCCTCACCAAGTTTCCGATTGGTTCTTCAATGAAAACACCGTTATTAAAACTTCTCGGCACGGACCGCACCATAGTTGAACTTCCCTATAGCAGCCAACTCTCTTGGCCAGAGAAAAAAAATGGGCCCTGAACTCCACCTGGCGGAGGTAACAACAGCCAGGTTTGTGATGCAAATGGTTTACGACATGACTCATGTCTAGCTGGGGACAAAAATAAAACAAAAAACAAAAAAAGCAAAAAAAACAAAACAACAACAACAAAAAACAAAAACAAAAAAAGAAAAGGAAAACAAAACTCAATCCATGTCAGATTGCTTGTTTGAATTGCTCACTTTCGCACTGCAGAGAAAAGTTCTCGAAATTCGGTACAGGCAATAAAATAAACAGCTCCGCTTTTGTTGCTCAGTTTCACATAAAGGAGATGCCGTCGCACAGAGTTTGGTGCTGTTTTTTGCTGCTGTGCCTTTGAGTCTCCTGATGTGTAAACCTCTCGATTATGTAATATACGATTTGTCTTCCTACGGGATATCTTGACTCAAACTCGACTGCTTTTAATTTTTTTTAAGAAGAAACAACACTCAACAACAAGAAACAGACAAACAGTCTTACGGCCAACCATGCGCCTGAAATGCCTATAACGCGATTTTGGTGTTATCGCTTGAAATTTTTCACTGATTTGTGGCCTCTCTATTGAATTGATAAAACAAAGTTCCACTGTTCTCTTATTGTGTGCACTAACATCCTTTCCTGCGATTTTGGTCATTTATTGATCAGTTTCCTTGGTGTTCTTTGCTGTAAGTCTCGGTTCAGATTGAGGCTTCCGGCAACGGCGAAAACGAAGACTTTTATTTTAGTTAAAGTTGCTGTCGATAATATGTTTCTAAGGGGAGTCTACCCATGCACATTCAATGCGAACATTTAGTCCCAGACTTCCCACAGAAGACAAAAGAACTGGGGCTAATTTATCCGCTGACCAGTAAAGATCCATGGCTCAGCACGGGTTACAAGAAAATGGCGGCTTCGTTTTGTAGCTTCCACTACGCGGGTTGTTTGTAAACTCTTAAAACAAAGACGGGCAAAGATAATCGTGTGCCTGGATTTTCTAATGAAGTTATTGAAGGGGGTATAGTGAAAACATCGGTTAAGCAGGGCGAAACAACGAAAACCAAGACAAGACGGAGACAAGTATGTACTATATTTGTGGTGCACTTCATTTGGACCTGATTTATTTGGTATTTTCAAATTACACTGTCACACTATGCAATGTTCCCAGCAGCATGTCTCTGATTTTTTTTTTGTTGTTGTTGCGTACAACGTTGCACATGCACATGCACAGCACAACACCCCTCCAGCAACTTGTCTCGCAATTTTCTGGAATTTAGAGCGCGCAAGTCATGATTTCTCCCCACCTTTCCGCGACACAAGTTGTTGCAAGGTGCTGAGATTGCGTTGCACAGTGTATTAGCACCCCATCAGACCTCCGCAACTGCAACGATATTAGAATTTGTCAACCATTGCGAGACAAGTTGCCGAGAAAATTGCACAGCGTAACTCAGTCTGCATACTCAGTGCATTTTATACTCACTTCGCACTTTACACTCAGTCTGCATTTTACACCTAGTCTGCAGACTGACAGTATAACAGCACCTTTAATATTATATCACAGCATGCAACACGAATGAAATCCACAATACAATATTCTGAGTCCCTTGAAGAAATAATACAGTACATGACATGAAGTAAAACCCTGAGTGTAAAAATTCAGCAGGTGCTGTGTTACCTATTCACTCCCAAGAGTGATCTACCTCGATTTTCTCCTTCATTTTCTCACCAGAAATATATCAAATAGTAAGGAGAGCTTGGCTTTCGAACTTTGAAACCTTGCTCAGATGAATCTCAGATTATCTGCATTTTGAACTTGTGAGTAAAAGGTTAAATATGGAAGCCTTTGTGACGAGTCACAAAGTCTTGTTTTTGTGTTTTGCTTTTGTTTTTTGGATTTGTAAAGTTGCTAAAGACTTGGTGTTGGATTTTCAAACAAGGATCTCAGCGAGTCTCTGATTCTATTCTTCACCACCCCTCATTATTGTACACTTGACGTTAAGAGGGAGAGGGGGTATCAGGATGGTCCAAAAATTAGACATTAATACAGGATTTTGGGGAAATAAACTCACTTCTTGTCAAAGAAATATATACAGCACACAGAAATTAAAGTACCTGCATGTGCTGTAAGTTTCAGTTTTAATATTTTCATAAAGTTAGAGTTTCACAATCAACCAATACTCCCCTCCCCCCCTCCCCCCCTCACCCCCATACATTTCTGTATGCATGACTGCAAATTTAAAAACAAAAATTAATAGACAGAGTTACAGTTCTGAATGCTGACATATCTAGAAAGTATAAATGTCAAGAACATTATATTCCTGTGGTTATGAGTGGTTATCATATTACAGCTGGCATTATAAGTACAGCACTTAGTATTATATATATATATATATATATACTATTAATGTTAGTAGAAACTGCTTGAGACATGCATGATTCTGAAAGTGGCTTAGAAGAGAGTGCCTTCCCATAACAATCTAGAGTATATGACAGTCAGTTGTTTCTGACTGGAATCTTGCACCTGAAAATTTGTTAATGGTGGCATCTGATGTTTTTACAAATTCCAAGCGTAATCTGAAGCACTGTAGTCAACCTGGTTACACTATTTTGTTTCTCATAGTTCAAGTATGTCAAAGAAAAAAGTTCTCCGGAAAGATCGTAAGATAAGCTGGAGTGGAAGTGGATCAAGTTTGCAGTGTAAACATCTGAGAAGATGTCCTTAAAATCTTCACTGGATACTCTTGGTCCAGAATTTTTAGATGCTGAGAGTACGTGTAAATCAGATGTTGATGAGGTGTGGGGCAACTTGATTCAGTCAAAGGGACATTAATTACTATGAAGACTTATTTGTGAGCAACAGGTGAGTGAACATGCAAATTCTCCCAACCATTCATAGAAACAATGAAATGCTAAGCTACTTGTGAGAACTAGATTTAGACTGCTTCAGTGGGTGAAAAAACATATGCTAAATCAAGATGTGGGAAATCTGAATGCTCCAGAAGCAAGTGTTACTTAGTTGATGTTTTGAGCATTGGTCCTTCGTCTGATCAAGGAGGAACGTTCACCCATTTCCTTGCTCCTGTTGTTCAACAGGCTATTTATGCTTAAGACATCAGCTACAGTAATGCTTGCTTTTTCCCACAATTCACCATACAGTAAATTTGTGAATGTGTACTGTAGTAAGAATTTGTTGCTTTATCCACTTTCATCTGAGAAATTAGCTTCAGTCTGTATTCAGATGGTGAGTTGCCTTTCCTTGAATTGACAATATTATTATATTACATAACCATAAGGTACTGTATGACCCTCCCCCCCACCAATTATGCCATACATGTTTTAATTTTTCTCTTGACAAAAACCTATGAAGCATTGGCATGCAATATATCAAAATGTTTGTTGCAAATCAGCACGTTGAATCTTGGTGGTGGTTGCCATGGATATTGAGCTTAGGGGAGCCTGATGCAGAATCAGTGACATATTATTTTGTTATATATATTTTTGACTCAAATGTCCTTCAATTTTTAACTGATCTGAACAAAACCAGCTGCATATAAAAGAGCTAAATAAATGGAGGTCTACAAAAGCTAGCCTGCGCCGTATCCGAACTAAAGCCTGGTATAGTCCGTCTGCACAACAGCGACAGATTCCTTGTTCTGGACCCCCAACGAACTAGCAGGATTATTTATAGTCGATTGTAATTGGCTGTTATCCATTCTCATTGTTACACGATTCATTCTCATTGTTACACGATTTCTGATTGCTCAACAAGAGCAGCCTTAATGTTTTACCGAATTTGGTACTCATTTGGTACTCAAAGGACTTTTGTACGGGGAGGCTCCGCCCGGACTGTCAACCCCTTACCCTTTAAAATACCATCCTGGGGGCAAAATCGGGACCCTTTTATATACCTCCAGTACAAATGCACCCCTTTTTTATACCTTTGATCAGGAACGCGATATTCTTCAACAGATCATTTCAGTTCCTAAACTGGCGGGAAGCATCGGGCAGTACAAACTTGCTTTGATTTGTAGCCTTCGATTCCACGGCGGGGTGCTTCCCACTTTTAACAAGGCGGAGTTTCGCCGTTTTTTTTTCCCGGTTTTTCCTGGCGTTTTTCATACCCCTTTAAAATACCAAAATTATTTCCTCACTCCACCCTTTTTATTGACCCTTTAAAATACCTAAAAAACGTCATTTTCCTATACCTTTTTTATACCTCGATCGTAAAAATACACCCCTTTCGGGCGGAGCCTCCCCGTATAGCCGATTATCGTTCACAAGCCCTTTGAAGTATGACTAGGTCTGAAGCCCGTGTATAATTTGAAGTAAACCGTTCAAGTTTTGCTTTGATTCTGGGAGAAATCATGCTGCTTTGTGCGGATGCACATACAAAACAATTCGAGTTCATTAAATATGCATGCCTGAGTCTTGTGCAAGAAAAAAAAAAATAAATAAAAAAGAAAATCGCATAGGAAGCCTATTTAATTGTACTGCCTATGAATTCAAATTTGGAAAATCAGTGTTCCTTTTTTCCCGTACTACGGCGGCCGACTAACTTCAAAATTTAAGTGTTAAATTTTGAGAATGTGCTTGGCAGACTGTGTGAATTAATTTGACGTGCCGACCGTGGGAAATACTTACTTCGTCACGCAATCGACATCTTTTTTCAACGCAAAAGTATAACACACACCATTCTTTTTCTCCTTCCTTTCCGTGTAGCACTTGAGTTCGAAGAAAAGATTGAGTCAACATTTCGGCAAAACAAAGGCTACTCTTGTTGGGAGTATCAAAGTCCCGTCAATGGCAGAACGAGGGGGTATCTGCGATTATCGTATTTCTTGTCCCGGTAAAAGACCTTTTAAAACTTCTGCTATCGCTTTGGTAAACAAGTCCTCGCTGAACTGAAACTTGAGTCATGCGCCAATCAGAAATCGTGTAACAATGAGAATGGATAACAGCCAATTACGATCGACTATAAATAATCCTGCTACTTCGTTGGGGATCCAGAACAAGGAATCTGTCGCTGTTGCGCAGACGGACTATACCGGGGTTTAGTTCGGATGCGGCGCAGGCTAACAAAAGCATGTCTCAGAATTTTTAAATTTTGCTTCAAAGTATTTTTTTATGAACTTGTTAACGTAAGCTGTGGAAATTTCTTACATCAATTAAAAGTCATAAAAATATTTTGAAGAAAAAGATAAAAAAAAGAACTGAGACAGCCTTTTGTAGACCCCCGTTGGCCCTTTCATGTGCCATTGTTTTCGTTCCAATTCAGTTAAATACTGAGGGATAATAAGTAACAAATATTAAAACACCTGTGACATCAATGATTGCACAAAAATGAAAGCTGTGTTTGGTATCAATGACAGACATTATTAAAAGCAGATAGGCAATTTAATAACAAGCAGCTTGATATATGACATGCCTATGTTTATATAGTCAATTAATGCCATTTAATTAATAATCTGCTGAAAGTGGTCATTTGTGGGGGTGATACCTTAATCCACAATTCTCCTCAACCTTCCTTGAATAAATTAATTTAATAATATACGATCATGATGTTAGTGTCTCATGAAGTTTACTTGCCTGACCAGTTTCAATCAAGCAAGAAAACTACCTTAAATCATATTCTTACAGATCTTATTTTTGCACTTACTGTATACATGCACTTGACTATGAATTGAAAGGAGAAGTATATTTCTGATTACTAGTTTAAAGAATGGAAGTCTACCACTTCTTAGTAAGCAGTGTTTTACATAATTTTATGATTCAAATTTTGATGTTACATCATTTGGTTATCATTAATCCATGTATTCAATTAATATCCAGTATTATATTTGTCAGGAAGTTGATGACAAAGATGGGTAGTCTTTCAATACCCAAATAGAAGTCAGTATGGTGCACACTTAGTTGAAATGATGATGGAAAAAATACAAGATATAAAGACGGGAATAGAACACCAAATGTCAGGTAAGGATGGAGATGTGAAGTGGTTTACATTTTGAATGTGTGCAAAGAATGAAAGAGAAAGCACGGAAAATAAATACATACCAGAAAGGAATACACAATTTTTGAGCAATGGGTACACGCAGGGGATAGCTTCCGTCACTTTTGAAATTCAGCCTTTTTTTTATTGACTCTCTCTTTCCTTATTGATCATAAATATTACAATTTCCTCGAATGTGATTCTCCGCGATTGCAAACCAATTGGAAAGACTTAAACTTTGTTCTGTAATGGGACAGTTGGCTTAACCAATCAAAAGCAAGAGTGAAAATTAAATGCACCAATTAGCGGGACACTGATTTCCAGTTGTAAAAAAACGGTCTCCGATTGCTGGTGTGAGTTTGTAGCATCTCAAATGGCGTATTTTGTGTTGTCACTAGTTGAAAATTGGGCTAACTTAATTCTTGGACAATTTAACATGGAAGGAACAGTAAAGTGATTAGTCGAAGAAGATTTTGCCGAGCGAACGCTTTCGTTTAGTTCAGGACGCCGCCAACTTACCTACTCGTTCTGCTGGTCTATTATATAAGCGTTTGGTACTCGAATCAACGGACTGTGTGTTAAGAATTGCCATTAGACTGAAAATACAAGAGCTCGCTTCTTCATCACCGCGCAGTCTTTGTTCAGTGTCAATGTAACGCCGCTTACATGAAACGTGGAAGTACCGTGAACAGATTCAGTACACGCCCTTCCTTCCTTACCTCTTTTCAGGAGAAAATTAATCCTGGAACAAAGAAAACCTTGTGTGCAGTCGGATTGTTGATCCAGACAACCCGGAAGTGCCAGTAAACTTACACTTCCAACGTCACGACGCATAAAAGAAGGAGAATATAACATTTTAGCTGATGGGCTTGTCCTCCATTACTTAAATTAAAACTCGCAATTATAAAATATAAAAGAAATATCTACCGTTGCAAGCAAAAGAGTGCTAGAGAGTAATACAAAGTGCGAATAACAATCTCAGTGGGTTGTCACGTCGGGTTATAAGTTTGATTAAGCTTCAAATTCTCAACAGACCACGTGGTAATAGTTAAAGAAGGTTGTATTTTTAACTAATATCACGTGATGTGTTAGTGAGATTTTGCAACTTACTCAAACTTACAACCCGACGTGCTAACGCTTTCAGGGTACTTTGTGAATCAACTGTAATGAAAGAATGTTACTAAGCAACCACATCATAAATCTTTCGCTTCACAAATTTCGCTTCACAAACTAAATATCTGAAATATTAACGTTAAAGCTGACCGATGAGTTTAGTACAAGCGTACTGTTGTTGTCATTTTTATCTTACCCTTTGTCACTCTTTTACTTAAAAAGGCTTCAGATGTTTCTTTTATAATGAATATACAATATATGCAAGTTAAAGGTTACAAAAGGAAGCATGATAACGCTTTCCAAGTCCATTTGATAAAATTTTATATTCTCCTACTTTTGTTTGCATCGTGTCGTCGAGAGTGAAAAAGGCAGCTTTCTAATTTACATTTCAGACTTATCGGAATCGTCCCTTCCTTCACAAGGCTTCCTTTGAATTTCTTCTTTAAGAGGTAAGAATCAAGGATGTGAGCTGAAATATTCACGTGTTCCACTCCAGATATAATTGTTTACGTTTTTGAAGCTATTTGCATATATGCAAATAGCTTCTATGTCATCGCCCGGACAAACTACCGTTCGGCCCATCTCATTGGGTCAATAAAATGTTCCCCCCTCTAGGTGGCAAAAACTTCTGAGGGGGGAGGGGCATGAAGTGTTATCCATATAAAGGCCGCCGTGGTGTAGGACCTGTGAGAAAGTTTGTCTTTTATTATCTACTTAACACAAAGAATGCACAGAGAGATTTCCAGTAAAGGAGCTAAATTACCTCTCCAGGGAGGGGTCTTCTAAATATGGCTCTCTCGCACGTGGAGAATCAAGGCACTATTTAATGGCGGCTATGAGTGTTGCCGATTCTTTGGTTGTATGTGGAAATCTGCTCCCTCTCAGCCCCTGGCTGACATATCCATAATATCTGGCAAACAGGCGACACAGATTCGCATTTAGAGCGACATTTCTGGACACATTTGTGAATATACGCTCCGCTCACGAAAGAAGGAACACAGCTGTGTAATAGTGTGACATGGTTTGGCAAAGGTAAAGCTTATCCCGAGTTTTTTGCGTTCGCTTATATGTTTGTTGACACATGATTTCATGACATAATTGCATGACATAATAGATTGAATGTGGTATGTCTAAGTTGTTTGTTTATAAAATTGTCTCGAGTGGATCTGTCGCTAATTAAAAATCGACAAGAAATCTTACTGTGAATCCTTTTCACCATCGTTCGAATAGCACGAGAAACAGGTTTGTTTGGCTGGAGTGTGTTACGTTACGAAACTATTATAACGAGTCAAAATCTGGTTTACCTCGCATGATATGTTTGTTGACACATAATTTCATGTTACTGCAGATACAGATCGACTGTGGTATGTCTGAGTTGTTTCTTTATAAAAGTAAAAGCGGGTTTTGTCGCTAATGAAACATTGACAGGAAATTTTACTGTGAATGCTTTTCACCACCGTTCGAAGAGCACGAGAAACAGATTTGTTTGGCTGGAGTGTGTTACGTTCATACGAAACTATTATAACGAGTCAAAATCTGGCTTACCTTTACAGAACGACTTGAAATATTTTGACAAGCTATACTTTGCTCCTTTTATGTCGATCAGCTCAAAATAATTATATAATAAACTGTCATGTTTGTGCATTTGTGTTTGGTCATGCATAGTACGTAGCTGCTCTATTTTCTGGAGTTTTCTTCGGTGAAATTTTCTGAAACTTTCAGTATGTTTAGAAATTTGTATAAGGTAAACATAAGTGTGAAAAAAAGTTGGGGTTAGAGGAGCGGATTCCGAGCTAATTGGCAATTTATGTTTTTTGCAAATAAAAAAAAAATCTGCTCCATAAATTTCCATTAAAATCAAATATTACAAAACCGGATATAATCTTCGTTTGCCTGCAAAATTTAAGACAGATTCACCGAAGGAAACTCGAGAAAAATGCAGAGAAAAACTTGATATTTTACGTGCGTATTGCGCCATCAAATGCAAAATAATGACTCGACAAGATCGACAAGTGCGCATGCGTTAGCCGTAATGTCCTTGCGCGTGAAAACAAGTTGTGCATATAAACAAGAGGAGAAAGCGGCGATCGCACGCCAGCAAGTACAGCAAGTTTTCTTGGTGCGAAGCTAAAAGGAAACCCCATGCAATTCCTGAATTTCTGTCTTGAGAAGCTCGTACTGGATATGTCAGCCACGAATTATGCTGTGCGAACTACTGTTG
This sequence comes from Plumapathes pennacea, assembly GCA_964036295.1. Lineage (NCBI taxonomy): Eukaryota > Metazoa > Cnidaria > Anthozoa > Antipatharia > Myriopathidae > Plumapathes > Plumapathes pennacea. The sequence continues at coordinate 5,270,991 of OZ038464.1, forward strand.
GCGAAGTCTCGAACAATTTGAGGGTGATAGCTGTTCAATAACTCAATCCTTTTCAATACAAAGCCGTGAAGACCGTTCGAAAGTCGTCAGTTCAAACCGTCGTATGCTAGTCCACTAGTTCCCAACAAGTTTGTTGGCAGTTGTGTCCCATCAAGTTCATTCATACTTATTCAGTACAGTTCGTGAATATTTAGTTTTGCGACTGCTCACCTGAGATAATATGCCACAGACTGACACGGGATCAAACTCTGCAGGTTAGTAGGATTTGCAAAGCTTCATAACAACGCCAATAATTTCTGCCTAAGTTTTCTTACTTCCAAGAATTGCTGTCAGTGTTGTGACTAGGCCGAATGTACTGGTTTGTCCATTGCAACTGATGATTTTCGAAATGACCGTTCGAGCCGTGTTTGTCACAACAAACACGGTGAGAAAACTTTACCGCATTTCCATATGTCAGACTGTCAGCGAAATTATGCAAATATGTCAGGAATCGGATGATATAATCTTATTTGTGCACGAAGGCACTCTGAAATAGCTTTGAAAACTTGCGAAAAGATCACAATATAATACTACTTGGACTTCATCACAGTTCCCGCGGCATCAAACGACAAAATATACGGCGATTGTTGAAATACCATAACTATAACACAACTTTAAAATAAAATACGCGTACTGTACGTTAATTGATGTAATTTTTCAAAACTCATTGGTTCCTGAAAGCCATACCTTTATCTCTTTTCCAGCAAAGGAAACAAAACCCAAAACACTATTGTTTACGTCTTCAATGATTTCAAAATACACTGTATAGAGCAGTCCTTGTACAGTACGAAAATTTCACTTTCCATTGTATTGTGCGTCGTCATCTTGTCAAAACTTGGATTCTGAAAACTACAATCCTGTTATTGTAAAAGGTGAAATTTGCCACGATGATTGTTCGATTTCCACCGACTGTAATTTGCTATTCCTTTCTGAAGAAGTATCTGCGTTTTAACACAATACTGGCGTCTGGGATTGTGTTCAGGTCGGCCAGTCGATGCCTTAAAGAATTCGTTTCACGGCTAGTAAGCTTGCCTCCGATACATTATGGCAAAATATCCGGGCAGTTTACAGCCGTCCGTCGAACTGCTTGGCCTTGTATATGCATCTTGTTGTATAAAATCACTTCCGTTTGTACTCTATCGCATATCACCAAACAAAATGGCGGTTTACAGTTCTTCACTAAGAGCTTGGGAACGAGGTCGTACGCCAGATTGACTGACAGACGAACATTCAATTTCGAGATGGCGACGCACTTGGAGTCTCCAGATAAAGCGATACTACTGCATTAGCGTTGTGATTATTACCCTCGCTTACGCTCGGGGATAACTTATCATAATTCGAGGTAAAATTTCACCCCGTGTGCAAGCCTCGTTCTTCCTGTACACAACTTATGTTATAGAAAATAAATTGAACTAACGTATCGTAAAGTATCGAATCCTAGTATTGAGTTAATTGTTTAAGTCTTGAGGTTTTACGATAAGAATCTGTACTTGAATCAACGGTTTTGTGCAATAACCGCTGACTCAAAAGCAAGGTGACCGCACGGCCGGAAAACGTATTTCTGCGGTGTCCCTTCCTCCAGTTGATAAATAATGATACTGCAGGTCCTCTAACTGTGCTCAAGGCTACAAAGCTACCAGAATGCGCTCATCTTCATTTTCTCAACTTTTTTTGACGAGTGAAACGTTCCGGTTTGCATTGTATTATTTTGCTTTCAATTTATTTAAGGAACAAAACGCTGCCAGTTTGCTGGTTATTTATCATCGCAACAAAGGATACTTTGTTCATCAAAATTTATGTAGAAGTATTCTCTTATAACTCTTGCTAACATGGTGGTTCAAATGTTCCAAACTTTGAGGTTGAATATCTTGGCATTGTTTCACCTCTAGAGTTTTTAAGGGATGTAGAAAATGAATGGATTCATAATACTCTAGCACATGGCAACATTACTTTGTCGTGCGTATAAAATGTACATTGCCCGCAATAAAAGCAGGTGTCAGTCAAATATATTATATTGCGAATTTTTATTTACACAAGATAATTTATTCACCAATTTCTTGTCCGTTCTTTGGGAGCTAGGTTTTGTCTGCGTCATAGTTGTAACGCATGTGTCAATCTAAGGTTGATGTATAGATGTATTAAATGCCGTGAAGATTGTGTAAGCTGACGTATATAATATAATGCAATGAATTGTACGCGTACATACGATAAATGCTTATATTTATTCTCCTAATACACGTCATACTTTTCAATCGCTGACACTTCACAGGCGTATTGTTTTCATTTAATATTCAGAAAGTTTGCGGAATAACTATATCCTAGAGAGAGATTCTTAATAATCATGCATATCTTAAAATCGTTGTAAACATATATTTCTCCAGAGGAACTCGCTGTTCTTAAGTTCACTTACAAGTCGAGATGTTACAGTGTACCTGACGATTTTGACTTTTACTTTGTAATCGTTTTGTGGTTATATTATAAAGTATATGCTATTGTATAATTTGCGCTACATGTAAACCGGCCTAGCCTTACAAATTTCACATGAATATGATGAAGAAACCCTGACGTTGGTCCGATAACTAGTATATAGAAAAACAACGACTCTAAAAAAGTCGTCTGACATAAGGTTCATGTCTCTTGCTACGTGAGACTTTTTACTTTTCTCTGCGTGTCATTATGTTTATGGATTACAAGGTAGAAACATAGCTTACAGTTTTTTATACACGCTTATTTCGGACGCGATCGAGAAGACCTCTATCCATAATTTTTTTGTTCTTGTCTCTCTCCGCCTGCAGCTTTCTTGCATGATCTTTACTGACTTGCATGGCTTCTTGTTGCAGTCTTTTTGCTTCCTCATCCTTTGCGGCAAGCGTTTGTTTAAAATCCATCCTTTCTTTGTTTCTTCTTTGTTCATCCTTTGCACGCTCTTGCTGTCGAATCTTCGCGTTTTTATCCATTTGTTCTTTCAACTCGGCCATCAGCATGTTTTTGTCTCTCTCTCTTTGTTCGCTGATCTTCTGTTCGTGCTGAAGTTTCTCCTTCAGCACGTCGTTTTTGTGCTTCTCTTGTAAGATTTCTATCTGTGAGTGTGTAGTATAAAGACAGACATCAATGCTAACGTAACCTAGTTAACTTAACCATTTTTCTAACGCGCTACAACATCGAAGCTATCGTTATCTATGAAATGAGAAAATGCAGTGGTTCCACTCATCATGCATTATTGTGCCATTTATTCCTATTTAAAAACTTGAGTATTTGGGATAGCAGGAAGGAAATGGAGTGTCACGAAAAAATCCTTCCTGGGAAAAGTAACCTGTCTAAAGCATATAACGAAAAGGTCGCGTTACGTTTGTACGTTTGTACGTTTGTACTTTTCAGTAAGGACTTTGCACTGCTTGCAAATTCCCCATAGATGGAGCGGTTTGTCAAATTCCTGTCTCGTCAAATGCCCCTGGGGGGCACCCGTTAGGGGGGTTTTAAACATCAAAATTCAGTTTAAGCATGAAGAGAGTGATTGAATCGTTTGTTGGCAGTTTGCCGCCTTGTTAACTATGCGAGGAGTTCATACATGTAGTTCAGCGTTCGTGGTATGTGGCGTCAGGTTTTCAAAGTTCATAACATTCTGCAGTTCTATAAACTGATTGTGTTCCACTGACCGTACATTCTTTTCGCCAGGGGACTATACGTCGCGCGCGAAAGGGGTGCCTTTTTGGGCTAGGGGTGTATGAAAGGAGCCGTACAATGCGTGTACCCTAGTGCCAACCGTTTTCCTACTATAAAGGGAAACGGTTCAAACTTGCTTTTCCGTTTTTCCGTTTTTTTTTTTTTTTTTTTTTCACAAATTTCACAAATTAAACGATATCTATATAGGATAGAACAAGCTACGAAAAATAGAAGATGAACTCCAAAATATTGCAATAGTCCCATTAAAAGGTATGTGTCTACTGCTTCGAAGAAGCGCAGACACTATGCCATCGGGTCTGTAATGTAAGTAACAATGGTCATTCGGGACCAATGAAAATGAACCACGCTGGATCGCCGATTGTACACGAGCTTCACCATTGGTGGAGGAAACAATGACAGGGTGGCGAATATGGTTTGTGCAAGCTCGTGATCACGAGAAACCCATGAAGTCAAAGCGTTTTCAGCGAGGCGATCGGGTTAGTGAATATTTCGCGATGAATTGTTTCAAGCTTACCAGGATAACTTGCCACAGCTTTCGAAATATGTGTCAAACCGGTTAAACGAAAGGTTACTTCAGTGTTGTGAATTGACGAACTTGGCGTCAACTGAGCCGATACGGATCGAGTTAGAGCGACGAGTTGCCTTGCCGAGGGAAAGCTGCGGACGCTTGACGCGGATACGCAAAACAACATCGAGCCCCTTTTGGGGAAACTAAAGCCCCCTGTTAATTTTGTCTCAAATCGCAGTTTTTGAAAATATGTGTGCCGAAAACGCTCGAATGAAAGGTTCTGGCCAGTGCTATCATCGCCCGATTTTCCTGATGAACTGTGTACAGTATGACAACACGTTGCAACGGTACGTAAATCGACCAGTTATTATTTTGTGTTGATTTTTTAGTCGGCAGAGACAGTAAAATGTTAAGCACCTATGAATCTTCCATTTGGTCATTCGCGTACGAGTTAAAACAAATATATACTTTACTAGAGCCTAATTCTGCTTGTCGTTACTAATTGTATTTGTACGGGTGTGGGGTGAAATGTTTACAAAAACTGCCAATGGCAACTGGATAGTCATATTTCTTATCAATGGCTACTGCATCTTCAAGCACCCTCATCTCCGGGAACCTATATTTCTCCAATAGTTCAGCCTCGCCTTGCGACGCTCTCGGAGTCGAGGTAACGCGAATGCTTCTTTGTGCTGATCCGAGTTTTGATCTGTGAAATGCCTTCAATGTCTGGGTATCATTCCCTCTGTTCCTGCATTAAGTGTGTGCGTTTTCTCTATAGTTAAACTTCCCAAGTTTCCCCAGAAGAAAATTGTTTCTTACACAACATTTTAGCGTAAACACAGATGTGACGCAACATTTTGGCAGCGGGCCAGCTCATTCAAGCTAACGGAAATACTTCACAAACCATCTTGTGGTGCAAGAGGCACAGTGCTAGGTTTTTGTACATTATGCTTTTAATGCCCAAGTTTTTCACTAAAATGCTCGGCAGAAGGCTCCAAAAAAGCTCGAAAAATGCTAATCCTTTTTGTTTGTTTTCTCATTTTATTAAGTTATTTTACGATAATAACTTGAATTCGGTCTGTAACAAAAAAAATGTAAAGTTTAAGGCAGAGGAACATGCTAGCTTAATGTACACGGTGCCTGTGGCAAATGCCATTTCTTTATGCAAAAAATAGAAGAAAACATGCAGTAGACACATGCACCTCACAGGTGCCTATTTTTTATGAAAGGTGTGTGAAAGGGGTATCTCTTCTTTCAAAAGCTGATACATGAAAGGGTAAGGGTTTGGACCTTGGGGCGGAGCCCCCCCCCGTATAAAACTTTGCTGAGGGCTTTTTGACCTGCAGCTCTGTTCGCTTCGTGCCATCTTTAAATGGGGCACGAGGGGTTACAGCAGTGGATACAACTAGAAATAGAATATTTGTAGATGTCCCCTCGCACTTGGGTGCAGAAGGTGTGAATGCATAATTGCTTTGATTTTGTGTAATGGTGACTTACCTCATGTTCCTGGAGACGTATATTTTGTTCCATCTTCTCTCTCTCTTTCTGTAAAAAATATACTTGATGTCATATTCATGTGATACTCACTAGATTAGTAAAGAAAATACGCCGAAATTAAACAACTGGTGTTTTTTGAATCAAGTTAGGCCCTCACATGCGCCTAAAGAGGGTTTGTACGGCGGCCATGTTGGATGGCAGGAACAGTAGAATTCAAATTCTATGAGGTAGAATTGCTATTGTTATGGAAAATAATTTTATTGTTCCTGCCATCCAACATGGCCGCTGTTCAAACCCTCTATTAGCTCAAACAATGGTTTTTACTCATTTTCATTAGGTTCTGCACATGCGAGGAGCGGCGTATTAATCAGGTCTTAGTCGTTTTCAAAAAAAAAAAAATGTATTCTTTACGTGGTTCACTGTTAATTAAAAAGCAATCGACTAACGAATACCATTCCACGTCTCAATCGACTTGAATGTAATATCAGTAGTTGTTTGAATTACCTCCAAGCGCACTCTTTCCTGTTCTTGTTCTGCTCTTGCCATTTTCTCTTGCATCAATTTTTTGTCGTAGTCTTTAAGTTGCTCCAATTGATGAACGAAACGATTTAGTTTCGCGGTTATTTCCTGCAAAAGTGAAATTAACAAATATCTTATCACTCATGCTATAACATCCGAGGGTTAAAATAGTGAGCGTTCTCTTTTGTTTGTAAGCTTCTTCAGTTCTATTCCATCCTTTCTTAAGATAAATTGTTGGGTATCCATAACTTTAATTTAATTGATTCCCTTGGTTAATTTTTGTATTTTCAGTCCGATTTCATGTTTCAGAAAGGAAATAAAAGAAAACATGAAAGAGTTGAATAAGTGTTGGGACTGTGGAAGTCATGTAAAATCTGTATCATTCTATTCTGCCCAACTGGAAACGCAGCTGCAGCTATGTTATCCGGCTTAATGCTGCCTCACCATATGTGCAATATACAATGTAACTATCACTGATACAATATTAGGTCTCGATAAAGGTTCGCGCGTTCCTTAAAAATATTCTCGAAAAAAAAAATCATTGCAGCGTTGCTATTTAAGATATATACACATACAATATATCGTTGTAAAGCATTACATTTTTCATACACGTTAAAGGCAGAGTGCGATCTACAATCCTGGCCAAACGTCGTGGGAAACTTTTTATCTAGAAAAAGAGACTAAATGTTGAAAAATATAATTTTTCAGTGTCCCACATACTTTTGGCCAGGATTGTAGATCGGATCGATGAAAGGTTTTTTGTGAAAAATCAGGTCTTTCGGGAAACAAAACTTGCAAGCGTTTTTGTCAACATTGCTCAAATTTTCGTGAGCTGTAGACAACACATTCTTCTCCAATACCATATCAGCGATTTTTGATTTTTTGCTTCGTTCATCTTTCATTAAATGGTTTGTATTAAAAAATGGGTCCTGAAACGCTCCCTCCACTTTAAGTGAGGATAAAATCATTAAAACAAAACGGATCAAAATTCGCTGACACAGTATTTTAGTCAACTTCCTTGAGTCTCAAAAAAGTTGTTTTGGCATTTTCGAATAAAACTGACAGGAAGTTTTGTTTCCCGTTTCCGAAGCAATCAAGTTTCAAATTAACCTCAATCGTACTTCACCTTCAATGTGCCTGAAAACGATAACACCGGACCTGTAATCTGCCGTCAAAGACCTTTACAACGACAATATATAATACGTGTATGTACATTAAATTTTAACGCTACAATGCTTTTTTTCCCGAAAGAGGCGCGCAAACCTTTATCGAGACCTTAAAGGCCGCAAGAAATAAAAATCGCCTCTACCTGGTAAGTTTACTATAGATTAACATCGTGTTTGGCGACGTTCTGTGATACCAACTTAGTACGGTGCTGACACGATAAATAGCTAGAGTTGACTTGGTAAATTGAATTGGTAAATTGTGTGAATAAGGGGGCTCCATAAGCAGCAACATATGTATTAAACAACAACAACAACAACAACAACAACAAACAAGAAACTAATTTAGAATAAACAAAATCACTAGAAACATTTTTGCAGCAATTATGATGTGTTACAATTGTGACTCATCGTTATCTACAGATGTCTCTGGATACTCACGGGGTGAAATTCAGTAAACACTCGAGCTTTCACATTTCCGGCCCCTTTAGCTTCTTCACGGTAACCTTGCTCGATAGAGTCATAAGCTGCCATTATATCAGCTGTTGTTAGATCTTGTGCGTTTGCTTCCAGGCGGACAAGGATTGGAGTGAAGTATTCCTTGTCGAGGGTTTTGAGAATCTGCTTGCAGAATTTCTCAGATTCTACATTGTTGTTGCTCTCCCAGTGTTTTAATTTGTCTTGAATGTCATTCTGTTCATAAACAGGATACGAAGTTAAAGAAAACAGGTGAGCGGGATAGCGGAAGATTTCGGTGAACAAAAAATCCGTATATAGAGTCTAACACATAAATCTGCAAACAAATGAGTGTGAAGTATCTTGCTATGGAAGTCGGTATAACTGAAGAACTATAAGTTTTCTCTTATTTCCACCTTTGACCAATGAAATGTCTTTACGTGGAAAATAATCTTTATGACCCAAGTGCTTAATGGGCCGAAATTTATATAAATTTAGACAATGTTGCTTTTAGATCTACGAGGCTGTGTCTATTTTAATGTTATCTTAAGTTTCTTTTTTACCGTGTCTGAGAATACAATTGGTTTAACCGGTACAATGTGTGTGGGAGTGTTCAGCGTTTAGTTGTACATGGCCAGAAATGACGGACATCGTGCTATCAAATTTAAATTTTTAGAAACTTGTTCTCAGCCAATGAAACCGAACAAAAAACCAAGTGCCAATGGCATCGATATATTTCCAAAAAAGCTGGCAAGTTTGGTGTCTCGTGGGGACATTTGAAGTTCTCTTACATTTGGACAGCTACTGATTTTGCGTAAATATTTTAGGTATCCTTGTAGCAGAATCCAATTGAACAGTTTGCAATTTAGTCTCCATCTTTATGAATTTTCGATCTAATGGCGCTCAGAAACTACTCTGGACAACTTTTAAATGCAAAAAGCAGGGCCATTTTACAATGCCCAGTACATTCACTTGAGGACTACACAGTTTAACTGGTCTACTTTGCCATACGATTGCGGCACCTGAAGATAACACGCAAATACAGAGCTTGATATCTACAAAACCTGGGTTTTGAGCAAATTAGAGTGTCAAATACAGAAACAGACAGAAGCCACAATCGTAAATATCGTGTTTTGAAAAGCACATCCAAGAACGAAGGTTTGAGGAAATCGAACTGCTCGAATAACTAAAAACACGTATTTACATGCGATTGCGTCACTTGTCATAGGTAGCATTGAAATCACGCTGTTTCAAGTTTTTCCCGTGTCCCATGCAAAAACCTCATACATATGGACGTTCGCATTATAGAACCTGTTGTGCGCACGCGTACTGCACAAGTCCGTCATTTCTGGCCACGGGGGTAGAGATATTCAGAATTACAAGGGCTTCATTAGGATTTTACTAAGATTCTTTAGGGCTTTACTGAGATATTTTTAGGGTTTACTTGAATTATAGGGTTCTATTAGGATATTAGAATTTTTGTATTAGGGTAATTTAGAGATCTTAGTATATTTTTTGCTAGGTTTTGCTAGGATAGTTTATTTTACCAGGATATTCCTAACTTACAGAATTCAATTATATCTGATGCGTTATCCGTCTAACAACAATTCTTCAAGACGACCAATTAAATTGTAGATGCCGCTTGATTTTAGAGATAAACATGCGGCTAGTTAGTTTGAAAAAGGACGTAGTTTGGCGCTGATATATTACCAAATATTCAGTTATCGTGCTAATTGGTTGGGAGTATTCGGTAAAGTGAACACTACTTAATCGTTTTAGTCGAGGAAAGTTATAGGAACCTACGCATCATCCATCTGTACACTGTACAGTGCCACTATATAAACTAGACTGGCAGTGCCAGTGTACTCATGCCGGGTATGATGTTTTATACGGAATAATATTTTCAATGAGTGATTTGCTTTTGTCTTGAGTGATCGTTTTTGCGGGGAGCATTTTGAACTTGCTTTCCGATGCACATGACTATACTGGTGTGACGTTTGCTATATATATAACCTGGCAACCTTGTTGAGTGAATTTTCAAACTGACATGTTTTGTTGAGGAACTGTGTTGTCATTTTGTAATGGGATTGACTGGGGAAATAGCCTTATCTCATGTTGGAATGCTTTTAGAACATGATGCCCGGTATCACTTTCGGCTATCTGTAGTGCCCACATCCCATAAAACTGGTGACTCACACCTATCAACCGACTGCCCAGTGGTGAAGTTGCTGCGTCATCTCCACTGGAGTTCTCATCTTGACACTGCCGGGTTGTAACGAAAACGAAGACCTATGACCCGGAAAACGAAGACCTATGACAACGAAGACCTATAACCCGGAAAACGAAGACCCCGAAAACGAAGACCTATAACCCGGAAAACGAAGACATTAAGCTTTAATGCAAAATTCTGGGTCGATACGAAATTAATCTCTATCGGAAGCTGCAGACGTTTGAATATCGTGACAACAAAGGCGTGCATCACGCTTGTAGAGCGAACATTAGGCTCGGATAGTCGGATATCAACCTTAAGCTTTTGACGACTTCGAGGTAATCAGTGACAAATATTCTCGATGTAATAGCCTGCCGGTCTTCCCTGCTTTTGTTAAAGCGGCTTGAGTGAAAGCTAAGTAGCTGATTCGGGATTCCCCATTCGATGATAATACCCGCCTCGTGACAGTTAACTTTTACACACAAGTAACGAGCAATTCACTGGCCACATCTCGAGTTGTTTAGCGAAGTCAATTACGTCATCGCTTAGCACGTGATAATATTAACCAATCATCGTGTGCTGATTCTCGACCGACAAAAAAAAGAAAAAGAAAAATGTGTATTTTTAAGCTCGCTTGGGGCCCAGGCCTCCGCGAGCAACAAGAAACTACTTGGCGAGGAAAGTGTGCACGGTTATGATCTATCAAATATTTATCTTGCACGTGATTAGTAGAATCGTGACACGTGACCCAATAACGTCGGCTCGTGATTTGGTGTTCTTTTTGGTAGTCATCTCTTAATATTTTTGTGTCTAAATAAAGAAACTGTCTTCGAATATTGTCAATAACTGGCGACAATTTGCCAACCGGGCATTATTGAATGATAACGTCCACTCGCTCGTTATTGGGTCACGAGTCGGGAGTAAATATTTGATGGATTCTAAAACGCAATATCCGCAAAAGGACTCCGTACATTTAAGTTTCATTCAATAATGTTTCGTTTTAGTTCACAATTATTCTCAAATATATCTTCACTTTAGCGATGAGCATTAGCAAATATCATAGCTACCGTGAGATCTGCCAGGTAGTTTGCCGTGGTTACAGCTTTGATCCAGCGAACTTCTTTCTCGAACGTCCGTTGTGATCTGTCAAGTGCGTCTTCGTGGCTCTGTGCAAGCTTGTCGTCGCTACAGGGCAGCTTACCATTCAATGATGCATTCATTTCTGTTTCATAAACTTTGACGCTATCTTTAAGGGCATCGGTACACTTTCTGGTGACATAATGGCCCAGGTACTCGGAACATTCGGTACAACACCAGGCGTGTTGAGAGCGTCCACATAACGTTCAATAAGGTCAACCAGTGCTAAATAGAATAAAATAAGCAAGTTTAAGAGCAACACGCAGCACTTCGTAATACTTAGAACACTTCTCAGTAATAGTTCAAAATAATACACCACGCTTTGTCTTCAATATTTTTAACAAAAAGTATTTATCAGAACTTCAAATAGGCTATTCTTTGATCAGCATTTTTCCAACATAAGTGGATAGAACCACTGCCAGAATTTTTTGTTTTACTTTGTTTTGTTGTATCATAACATATTTTGAAGATCCTTCACTTGATGACGGGTTGCATTTTCCACAAGTTAGGACAAATTTAGGACAAATTTTTGCGGCGGATTGATGACAACATCCTTCTCTATTTACAAAAGGCTTTACTTTTCGCTTTATTTGGGGTACATTAGTGCCCCCTAAAAATAAAAATAAAATATTAGTATGACTTACAAATGGGTAATACTACACGAATGTATCTGTTCAATTTGCTTAATTTGGTAAAAAAAAAAATTTTTCTTATATTCACCAAATTCAAAGTCAATTAAGGTATCAGGATACCCTCCGGACTTTGCCAGATTCGAAAAAAAATTTTTTTGGCTTAACGAAATTACTACATGTTTTAGCTTGTGTTTTTGAAAACAAAATTTGGATACCTATTTTTTTCCCGAGATATTAAAACGAAAGGATTTTATCTTTCTCTTTCTCGCCGGAAGCTACCTGTCAACAGATCGTTAGTATTATCCATAACTGCGCAGCATGCGGCTTGTGCGTCAGTCATGCAAAACAATAAAGTACAAATTTTAGCCGCGTGACGGATAACGCATGAATAACAGCAAATCTGCAAGAATAACGAAATGCCGCAAGAAATCTTTCCTTGTACGCCTTTGTGAACGCTTTTCTATGTTTACCCTGAAACAAATTAAATATAACCACATGAGCGACGAAATGTCACAACGTGTGATTCTTGCACGATGCCGATTTTATAAACCTTGAGCAGCGCGTGGACCATGCTCGATGGTGGTGGCTCAAGAGCACTCCTGCTTTTCGTAGCTCTCTTTTTAGAACGAGTTTGTCGTTTGGTTGAACTCATTCCGAATTCCAACTGTGGCTGCAAAAGGTTGAATTGGTGTTGAGTGGTGAGTGCAACTGTGAAGGGAAAATAGATGTTGCAAAACTTACCCGAACGAAGCGTTGATGTCCGTAGTTACACACGGCGGTCTTTTGTGCTGCGTGTTTCAATTACCTACAAGATGCCTGGAAAGTCTCTATGCGAAAGCACTAACTGCGGTGTTTTGACAGATCGCTGACAGATGAGGCGATTATGTAAACAGGTTTCCGGCTCCCTGGTCAGAATCTTTAAATGTGTTTTTCTCGGTGTTTTTAAAACGCGGAAAAGTGTTTCTTTCGGAAACCTGCATTTCAATGGATTTTAATCGATTGGCTTGAAACTTGGCAAATATTCGAATCAATATCAAAGCTACAAAAAGGTGTCTCCGATTTTCTTTTTTTTCGTTCGGAAGATATGTCCGCTTTTGTCTTGCGCGTAGCTAGAAATATGATCGGCCAACTTTAAAAGTCAATAACTTTGTATATGGACAAGATATCAAAATTCGGAGACATCTTTTTTTTCTTCATTGTGTCAGCAGTAGGCTGAAACAATAAATAATCAAATCGGGTAAAATCCGAGTGACATTAGGCTTTTTTAATGAGGCAAGGTCAAAATTCACTCGGAAGCTGATAACTTTCTTTCTTTAGCAAATTCAAAAAATATAAAGCTTTGACCTAAATCTGTGATTGTTGAGCTTTCAGAAAATATATACTTTATTATTAGTTGAATGTAACGCTAGCGCGAAAAATGGGTTTGAACGCATGTCGTTCACGAGGGTATCCTGATACCTTAAACATTTCTCAGGTCGGTTATGACCGATTCGTTTCCGTACAAGTGTCCTACGAGGGGACGGGTTGCTATATGCGAGGGAGTTCAATTTTACATCTGAATTTGATTGCAATGACACTTTCTTGTAAAAGTATAAAGTAAGATAAAATCAAGGAATTTTTAGATTTTGGTCCGAAAATCTCATGATTCGAAAGAAAACAAATATAAACGTGAAGAAAAACGGTTGTCAAAACAAAACTTATAAACAAACCTTCTCCGGTTACATAATCCACTTCATTGCTTATCTTTGGAGACAGCTTCGGGTTTAAGATCTCCTTCAACTCTTTCACACCACTGAGAAACTCTTTGTTGACGTCTTTTTCTGAAGCAGGGTCATTCAGCGTTTTCATCACGTTCTTTTCCAAGGAAGGCGCAGGAAGCGTGAAGGCATCAAAACCTGAGAAACAGTTTAAAATGGTTACTGCTGCTTCTTGAGCTGCTCCATCGCCTTTCGAAGGACTTTCTTCCTTTCTGAACACCTGCACAAAATAATTGAAAAAGTTTATGAGTTTCTTTTTTTTTTTATATCCATGGTTTCTTTCCATGGAATGTAGAAGAGAGGATATCTTTTTGACTGTAAGATCCTATGATATATTGAGTTTCCTTTTTGACATAGAAAGGTAATATTTTGAGTAGCCCGGAGGGAAGATTGTGCAATTTCCTATTTTCTATTTTCTATTTCCTATTGAGCGAAGTTCATATTTGATAATTCGGTGTGCGAAAACATACTATTGAATTGGGCATGATTTGGTGATCGGGAAACTTATGGTAGCATAACGTATAGTAAGTTAAATGAAGAAAACCAAGAGTCAATGTACTATTGAGTATTTCTTTAGTGACCATATTTTACTAAAGTTATGTAAAGTGATTACCCTTTTCATGAAGAATTCCTTGATATTAGCACAGTCCCTTGGCAAATCCAATGAAACATCCCGCAAGAGCCAGAAAAAGAAAGGAAACGTTTTGGACAACTGGAGGTGACGCTTCTCTAGCGGCAAAGCATCGCTACCATGGTGGGCCGAACTTTCGATTTGCTGAGATAAATTCACTATAAAGCTTGGGCAAGTATTAAGGATAGAAAATACCTGTAGAAAAGCTGTCTTTACAAATCGAGGCTAGAAATAATGCCTTCGACTTTGATCAATTTCCAACTCCAAAATCCGGCATTCTTCTGATTCCCACGCCTTATCTAGGTAGGAGTTAAGATTATATTTACTAAAGGATACTCGAGTTTTTCAAGATCGGTTCTTTTAGCAACGCTCTGAGAGTTGTAAATGAGGACGGAGGCCAAGAGAACCGTCAAAGTAAAGATGGGGTTGTCATCTTTGGTAGCTGTTGTGACAGCGTCAATTCCTTCGGAATCCAAAAGCACCATTGTAAATTCCAATCCTTTTTCCGTCTGTTTAGTGATATATAAAAAACAGAAATAGCAGGATTACAAATGGCTGTGCACAAGAAATCTTAGATTCTAGACACAAGAAATCTAAGAGATCTTAGAAACAAAGAAAACGACACGAAACTATTTGTTCTAGTAATAGTGGATTGATTAAGAACATTTGAATAGGATAATTTTCTTACAATTAATTTAATTTTCATTCATATTCATATTTTCATTCATAATTTTAACATTTAGATTTCTTATAATTACAATAAACCAGGGAGAAACACAGTCAGGAAGTTTAGATTAACATTCAGTAATTCGCACACCTTGTACTTTTCGGGCACGATCCACATCCAAATGCCCATCGTCTCAGGGTCAAATTCATGACCAAGAGGGAAGACGCAATCTTGTTCGAAGGTTTTGCTAAGGATGTAGGACTTGCCTATCCTGCAAGGACCAGCAATAGATACGACACATACGGGATCCTTAATCTGCTGCAGTTGATCTAAAGCTTCCTTCACAACAACAAGTTTCGTTCGCGTTTTACTTTCATCTGTAGATAGTTTCCCGTTACGACTATCCCAGGAACAGTTGTCAGGAATGCAAAGAGGAATAGCCTTGGAACACGTGCTCATGGTCCTTCGCAAAGTGACTTATCTGTTGAAATGAAGTCCTTAACGTTATGTTCGTTTTACGTTAGGAGTATTGCATTTACGTTAATAATTGTTTCAAGATGCAGCATGGGCAAGGCATCTCTAAATGTTTTCCAATATGTTATATGACAGTGTGGCGTCACAGCATGTTGCGACCTCTCGCGTGAACTCTGTTCAAGAAGTGCTTATCATATTTTGCAAGGTTTGAATTCACATTGACGCGAAAGTTAATGGAACAGTCTGTGAAAACGATCGATCTCAACTGGTTTACTTTGTCCTAGAGTTTTTTTGCAAGGAATGCATTTTTGTTTTTGTTTTTTAGTTTCCTTTTCTTGTGTGCGTGTTGGGGAGGGCGAGCTTTAGTAATCATATCCTTCCAAATAAGGTTTTCATCAGGTTTTGACAATTTCAAGATCATCAATGATTATGTTCTGGTGAAAACAGTGAGTGAAAGTGAACTTTCTTTTTTTCAATCTCAATCTGACACAACTCAGAAGCCTCTCACACAGTATTTTTTTTGTTTGGACCTAAAAAAAAGGCCTTTGACACCATGGACCACAACTTCATGTTGGGTAAACAGAATTTTTTTGGTGTCTGCCAAGTAAGCCTAAACTGGTTTGCTTCATGCTTTACAGAACGCAAACAGATAGCTGTACAATCAAATGTGGAATACCCCAAGGTTCTATCCTAGGTCCCCTTTCTTTATAATCTACATAATTGACCTTCCAGATTGTGATCTCTACTCTAAAGTGCGGATGTACTCAGATGATACTAGCCTAACTGTTGCAAACTCTGATGAGAACATACTATAACAACAGATGCATCATGACCTATAGGAATACATACATGGCTAAAAGCAAATATACTGAGCCTAAATGTGGTCAAGACAAAATGAAAAAATGTGTGATAATAGCTAGTCAGTATAAGATAAAGCATCTTGCGCATCATTTTCAAGTACTAGTAGATCAAAAACTACTGCCAAGGGAATCGACATGTATAATTACCTTGGATTTGAGATAGACCAATCACTAGCTTGGAAAGATCAAATAGACAAAATTTCAAAGAAAGCATCAGGATGGATTAGAGCTCTAAGGCGTGTCAGACATCTTGTACCATATGATACATTACTTACAATGTGACCTCTTTGGTCATCGACTTCCGATAACAATCGATTAATTGTTATCGATTGATATCTATTGTGATCGTCATCGAACTCTAACTTCTGGCGCAGACATCGTGGAACAAGGCTTTAGCTTCGTTTATGTCACTCATGACCTTCAAAACATGAAGACTTCGAACATCATCATCATCCTCATCATCATGAACTTTATTAAAGTGTCAAAATCTTCTAGCGTATCACATGTGATATACTAATCGGGGACACTTATCAGCTGACTTCATCGGACAATCGATGACAATAAGAAAAAGTTTTTGTGATTATTGATTGGTCATCGATGCCAATCGATATCAATTAACTAATTTTATCGATTGGATTGTCATCGATTTATCTAGCCGGGACCAAAATATCTATGCTGTCTGCTTGACCGGACCGGCCGTAGTATGGAAAAGAATGAACACAAACGAAGAAGTGTGTTTCTTGTTTTCCAGTCTTGAATTCGTTCATTTGCAGTACAAACTAGACTGGCGTTGCCAGTGAGCTCGCGGCGTTAGTTAGATCGAGAGCAGAATAAACTAAAATGGAAAGCAAGGACAAGAGCGGAACTTCCGGAAGACTTCGTTCTCACTAGAAATAAATCACACAGTATAGAGAACTTGGCTTTTGACACCTTGCTTTATAAATGAAATCTGATTAAACTATAAATTTATCACTACAACACTCATACACTTGGTTCTTAAAAGTTGAGCGACTCTGCATTTTTAGCTTAGAAGCGAAACGGTTAGCCACGGAGTAAATCTGAGTAATGCGTGACTTGTCTTTTTATGAATCGATTTTGACAGTTTGACTTCGAACACTTAATTCTAATCAGAGGCCACGATTAATCCAGCCTTCGCTTCAATACTAGTCTGTCTTGTTTTTTAACTGAATGCGTTTCACTTCTATCAGGGTGAGGCTTTCGAGTATTCGTGCTTTGTAACAAATATAAAATTGAAAGCGAGGAATGTAACACGAGCCCAACACGAGACTTCTTTACAATATTATTGCGGTTTTTTTCACAGCGTGTTCAGTCCACTTGTGACTGCAAACTCAATGCTCAGGACAATTTCGGTGTATTTTTCATTTCTGGTATACAATGACCATTGCGAAACAAAGGCTACAGATCGAATGGAAGAAACATTTCAACAGGCAATGTACGATAAGCAGAAGCATTTATGTCATGTACAGTGTAAAGCATAGATCACTTTTGTTTTACGGCAAAAGCTCATTGCAGCTTTGGTTTTCATCAATTTCCGCGGTGAACTTAGCAACGCAACCAAAATTATTCCCTAAAATCCAGTTTATCCATACATCTTCCACAGAGCTAAACGGTGCTGAGTTTGGATGGGATGCTGTTACAGTTTGACATTTAGCAGTTCAATTACAACAACCGTTTAGATGATCGTATCGTATTCGCAACATAATCCTATCGTGATATTTAGAATAATCAGCATGCCATGAACAGACTACGATAAGCAGAAGCATTTATGTCATGTACAGTGTAAAGCATAGATCGCTTTTGTTTTACGGCAAAAGCTCACTGTAAGCTTTGGTTTTCGTTTTCGGCCTGTTTTCTTCTCTGCATTTTGAGAATGCGTGACATCTCTTCTTATGCACAATCAACTTTGACTCTTATTTCTAATCAGAGGCCACGATTAATCCAGCCTTCGCTTCAATACTTATGTGTTTTCTTTTATTAACTGAATACGTTTCTTCTGTCAGACTTTCAAGTATTCGTGCTTTGTAACAATTATAAAATTGAAAGCGAGGAATGTAACACGAGACATGTTTAAAATATTATTGCGGTTTTGTTCACAGCGTGTTCAGTCCATTTGCGACTGCAAACTTAATACTCAGGACTATATTTCGGTGTATTTTTCATTTCTGGTATACAATGACCATTGCGAAACAAAGGCTACATGATCGAATGAAAGAAACGTTTCAACAGGCCATGTACGATAAGCAGAAGAATTGTATGAGGCAACAGATGTCAGGCACAGAGTAAAGCATAAATCGCCATTGTTTTGCGGCTAAAGCTCATCGTAGCTTTGGTTTTCGTTTTCGGCCTGTTTTCTTCCCAGAAGTATTTCGTGTCGCCACAGAAAGTTTCGTCGGGACTAATATTTAGCGGCGACAGAGATATTTGCAATCCCCCAGCGGTATCTGATCAAACATCTGTTTACGGCAATTCTCAAAGCTTCCGCGGTCAACAAAAGAACACAAGCCAAAATCGTTCCCTAACATCCAGTTTATCAGTGCGTGTTGCACAAACCCAAACGGTGGAGTTTGGATTAAATGCAGTTAACTTTTACACACAAGTACCGAGCAATTCACTGGCCACACTCGAGTTGTTTAACGAAGTCAATTACGTCATTGCATATCACGTGATAATCTGAACCAATCGTCATGCGCAGATTCGTAACCCAGAAAAAAACTAACATGACGATAAAGACACGCCGTGTGATTTTAAGCTCGACGGGCCACGCCCGCGAGCTATAAATGGGCTTCCTGTGCGGTATATTTTAACTCTGGGATGCACTGAACCGTGGCATTGTCTAGGGCGTGCATACTTATGAAACCAAATTGTTTTGTACATCAAAACAGCCTAAATTTCTCCAAGAATCAAAGCAAAACCTAAAGGGCCGACTTTTTAAGCAAGGTTTAGACCGCGGTTAAGAAAGTCCTGGTCTAAACAAGGTCCAAACAATAGCCATGCTTATCGGACAACAGCTAAACGTTGTGTTTATAACCCAACTCCGATCCATGTTCTAAATATGCTAACCCTGTTTTACGGCGTCCGTAAAACCAGCGATAAACCAGGTCTAAGTTAGACTTTGTTTAAAAAATCGGCCCGAAGTGTTTACTTCAACTTGTGCACGGGCTTCAAACCTAGTACATGACAGGCCAGTGGTCAGTGGCCAGTGGCCAGTGCGCTTGTGGCATCATTAGTACAATGAATAGAGACACGCGAGGTTCCGGGAAACTTTTGTCGTTCGTTTATATGCAAAATATATTATCCCCGAGCGAAGCTAGGGAAATAATCACGACGCTAATGCAGTAGTATCGCCTTTGTCGGAGACTCCAAGCGGGTCGCCATCTCGAAATTTAGTGTTAGTCTGTCAGTCTAGCGTACGACCTCGTTCCCAGGCTCTTGGGCCAGAACTGTAAACCGCCATTTATTTTTTGGCGACATGTGATAGAGTACGAACAGAAGTGATTTTGTACAGCAAGATGCAGATACAAGGCCAAGCAGTTCGTCGGACGGCTGTAAACTGCCCGGATATTTTGCCAGTGTATCGGAGGCAAGCTTGCTAGCCGTGAAACGAATTCTTTAAGGCATCGACTGGCCGACGAACACAATCTCAGACGCCAGTATTGTGTTAAAACGCAGACACTTCTTCAGAAAGGAATAGCAAAATACAGTCGATGGAAATCGAACAATCACCGTGGCAAATTTCACCTCTTACAATAACAGGATTGTAGTTTTCAGAATCCGAGTTTTGACAAGATGACGACGCAATACAATGGAAAGTGGAATTTTCCCACTGTATGAGGACTGCTCTATACAGTGTATTGTGAAATCATTGAAGACGTAAACAATAGTGTTTTGGGTTTTGTTTCCTTTGCTGGAAAAGAGCTAAATCTATAGCTTTCAGGATCCGGCGAGTTTTGAAAAATTACATCAATTAACGTACAGTATGGTATTTTAACAATCGCCGTATATTTTGTCGTTTGATGCCCCGGGAACTGTGATGAAGGCCAAGTAGGATTATATTGTGATCTTTTTGCTAGTTTTTAAAGCTATTTCAGAGTGTCTTCGTGCAAAATTGTGTCATCCGATTCCTGACATATTTGCATAATTTCACTGACAGTCTGACATATGGAAGTGCTGTAAAGTTTTCTCGCCGTGTTTGTTGGCACACTGTATTCAAGGATGAAATGTAACCGGGTTGAAGTGCTCTTGCTTTCTGAAGGCTATTAAAGTAGAAAATACCCGGCCAGGGGCCACTGCTTTCCAAATTAATCAATTACAGTCTATTGTATATTATTGTTTATGGGTGGCCGAATTTCCTCACTCAACACAATCGGACCTCGTACTATTTAATGACCGGGTTGGCTCGCTCAGTACAATCGGACCTTGTATTATTTAGTGATTTTTAAATAAAATTAAAAATTAAAATTAAAATCCCCCCCCTTTTTTTTTGTCAAATATTTTAAATTCGTCAAACGCGGTTTGAAAAGTTGTTGTGTTCAAAATTGAATCCTTGCCAAAATTCACACATTATGCGAGACTTCGAAAGCGTGTAAACAAGAGGCTTTCGCTTTGACAGTTCTAAATTTGTTATACTCAAAGAAGCGTATTAAATTTAATAGAAATACGATAATCGCAGATACCCCCTGTCGCTCTACCACTGATGGGACTTTTACTTTGGTACTCCCAAGAAGAGTAGCCTTTGTTTTACCGAAATGTTTGCTCAATCTTTTCTTCGAAGTCAAGTGCTACACGCAAAGGAAGGAGAAAAAGAATGGTGTGTGTTATACTTTTACGTTGAAAAAAGAGTCGATTGCGTCGGTCGGCACGCCAAATCAATTCATACAGTCTGCCAAGCATGTTCTCAAAATTTAATACTCAAATTTTGAAGTTGGTCGGCCGTCGTTTCAATTTTGAATTCATAGGCAGTACAATTAAATAGGCTTCCTGTTCGATTGTTTTTACTGACTCAGGCATGTATATTTAATGAGCTCGAATTGTTTTGTATGTGAACCCGCTGAAAACAGCATTATTTCTCCCAGAATCAAAGAATCAAAGCAAAACTTGAACGGTTTACTTCAAATTATACACGAGCTTCAGACCTAGTCATACTTCAAAGGGCTTGTGAACGATTTGCGCTGCAATTACCGCGTCTCTGATTAAAGCATTTGTTTATTTTAGTCTTAAAAGAAAAACAAATTGTCTAAATCATTCAAGACTCCAAGTTCCGGTTTCTCCGAGCGAATACGGTAGCCGAAACTGGCGACAGAAGCGTATTAAAACGATACTTCGAGGGAAAATGATCAGCATACAGATTTTAATACATTCTTGAAGTGATCGAGTTACACAAGATACAGGATAGAATATATTTGTCACGGTGATTGTTCGATTTCCACTGACTGACCTTTGTTGCTTGTCCTTTCTGAATAAGTATCTGAGTTTAACACAAAACGGCGTCTGAAGCTCCCGATTTGCTTTCAAGCACTGTTCCCTTTGCGGAGCCGTTTCTTCGGCACGCTTCCGTTCATGATGCTGACGGTTATAACATGTTTGTCGTCTTTTCTCTTGACGTATTTGACGCTGTTTGATGGTTTCACGATTTCGCCTTGCCCTTGCCTGTTCCCTTCTCTTTTGAAGACGAGCTTCGCAAGACCGTTCTGTCTCAAGTTTTCCAGTTTTCAAACTCATTTTCGTGAACGCAGTTACGTACAATTGTTGCTTCGTTCAAATCTTTTTTTCTTCCGAATGTCAGTAAAAACATTTGGCGGAGACGCTGATCGATAATTGTTACGTCATTGTTGCTTAGGCACCTGGCCTAAAAGGTCGCCCTATGACAGAATGACAGAATGACGAACATTTAATGGCGACACGCTTGGAGTCTTCAAATAAGGCGATTTTGCTGCATTAGCGTCGTGATTATATCCCTCGCTTCGTTCGGGGATAATAGTTGGTCGAAAAATGGAGACGAAACCGTGCTGCTCTTGCAGTAGCATTTGTTAAGTTGTAGCGCAGAAAAATGTCAATGATGAATCCGTATTTTCAATATTTTGTTTCACATTATTAATCATGTTTATTAAGCTCTATTTACCTGAGGGTCAGCCTAATTGCTTGGGTAGAAGATACTGACCTGTAATTATGGCGCCAGATCCTCCTGGGTAAGCTCTATTTACCTGAGGGTCAGCCTAATTGCTTGGGTAGAATATACCCGCAACTCTGGCTCAAGATCCTCTTGGGTAAGCTCTATTTACGTGTCTGTCAGCATATTATATTGGCCGTTTAGCAATTTTTTTTTCCTGGCTAGTTTATGCCATGCTCAAAGTTTATTGCTATACAAGTTGTTGAAGTTTATATTATCAAGATTCACGAAAACTTAGCGAGATTTCATAGATACACATTCGCCCTTGTGTTGGTTTAGTTTTCGGTCGGTCACATGACGAGCTTCGTGGCTTTCAGAAATTCGCTGCATGATTCCGGTTGAATTAGCACTGGCATGAAATTAATTAAAACTTGGATCCGCAAATTCTGTCAACTCTCATGGTCTGTGGTTTGGGTGAAGTTTCAGAAATGTTCAAATTTCATGCGTTGTCCAGAACAGATCACAGCGGCCGACTCACGCGTCAGGACGTAGTTATGAGATGGCGTTCGCATTCGAACGCGTGTTTGCATCGATCAACTTTTGATTCAAATAGGAGGTGGCATGCCCTTTCGACTATGCTATGTGGCTGCAACGTAACCCAACAACAAGGTTTGCTCCGCTTTCCCAGACGAAATAGCCCGAGTGAAAACTGGAGAAACTGGCGCGCAAGCATGAAAACTGTCGATTCCATACGCGAGAAGGACGACGTTTTTGCTGAAACAGCTGCGTTTGGAGGAGGCTCCTGAGGCAGTGACGATTTACTATTTGTGGTTCTGCGTTTTTTCCTGCCTTTCGAACAACGAACAAATAATATGCTTCAAATTCTTCGCCGGGCAAGTAATGAAGTTGCGCCATGATCGTTCCGTATTTAATACATTAACTCAGCCAAAACAGATTTTTTTTTCCTCTCCTACACAAAGCTTTCAGGCTGCTCGCCCAAGATTTTGCGGAGAAAACTGTGGCTTATTTATTCCGATTTGTTTGTCGAGCTTCTCGTCCTATTTTTTCTCTCCTACACAAAGCTTTCATGCGGCTCGCCCAGGGTGTCTCGAAAACTAAGGCCTAAGACCTGAGACCTCGAAAACTAAGACCTCCAAATATACGCTAAACGATTCGAACGTTTCTTCTCTTAATTGCTTTTACGGGAAGCTGGTTGAGGGAGACTTCAAACAATGCAGTAGCCATTTCGCACATCACGAGCCAGCAGTGCACATTTCCTCCTTCGCAGCAGGGCCTCCTGATTGCTACCGATTAATAACAAATCCGACGCCCCGAGCTCACTGGGAACCCCAGTCTTGTTTGACACGGAGTCCTGGCTACCAAACCTGAGTGCTCCAGGGGACACGAGTTGAATATTTCCTTGTTTCTATGGATTTCGACCATTGTAAACATGGATTTTGTTTCTACTTTGTTCTGATGTAGTACTATGCAAATACTAAATTTGCACGTTTTTCATTGGATATACAGTATGTTTGATTTCGTCTCGGCATCTGACATTCAACCAGGACAATGACTAACCACAAGATTCATTGTGGTTTTCGGTACAAGAGCAACCGCATATTTTCCGTTGTTTTCGTCGTTTGAATTTTGGTGCCCACACATCACATAACAGCATAATAATGTAATTCACAAAGCTTATAGGAATTTCCGCCTTTAATTCTGATGGAACTTCGACTAAACTAACACTTCGTCATTCGACTTACTATTCATTCTGTTTGAAGAATATTGAAATGTGTCAACGAGGAATAATAGAAGAAAAGTCGACAATAAAGTGTAACAAAACATGTAGGTAGCACTTTACTGCAAAGGCAGGTAACAGTTGAAGTACCAAGGCAGGCTACCTTTCAGCAAGATTTGAGGCCCTAATTTGACTGACCACGGGTATAAATAGATACATTAGATAGAAATAGAAAAATAGATGGACCGACCAACAGGTGTTAGTCAGCCAGATAAATTCTCAAATAAACTGCTAGTACACAGGATCAGACAGACTATATTATGCTAATCAGCGGCGCCTTGACTCGCAAGAAATAATACTGCAATAAAATATGTTGTTTACAGAGTTACTATGGACTCCTTTAATATGTTTCAATCCAAGGATATGGCTAGCATAACTTACCGTCTTCAATGATTTCAAAACAGAAGTCTTCATGCAACTTGCGAAAATTATTATTTCCATTGCAGCGCCCGTGATGAGCAAAACATTTCGGCAATTTCATTTAGAAACGGTGAAATTTGTCTTGGCGACTGCTCGATTTTCACCGAATGAACTTTGCATTTCCTTCCTGATAATGTATCTCAGTTTTAAGACGTAATTTGTACTGTGTTGTGCTTTGCTTCGCTTCGCTTCATCCGCTATTAATCAAACTTAAAAAACGTTATCCTTACGTTTTCAAGTTTTGCAAGCTGAGCTACTGCGCGTCACAGCTCATGACAGAGTCTCTTTAATTTGCAGAGATATACGGAAGTGATCAAGCAGTATCAGAATCATTTCGAACTTTACTATGTGGACATTTGTTGTTTCTGATTTAATACTTAGTGCTGGCGCGCTTCTTCGTTTTTGCATGACAGTTACAGATATGATTTGATGTACCATCTTAAGTTTGTTGGTCCTGACTCTTAAGTTACTTACCGAAACTTCAAGCAACCAGCATCAATGTCTTAAGCCTTGCTTTGCGCTGTTGTTTGGGGGTTTGCGTGCTTTACACTTTTACTTGGTCCAATCAGAGGCAACATATTGTACTGACTTAATGACCATTATGTTGATGCACTAGGAAACTGTTTGTCTGTTTCCTTTAGGCCCTTGTCAAACGGTCCCAACAGTTGTTTCAACATTCTTTCAACATTGTTGAGACATGTTGAGAGATGTTGAGAACGTGCCGTGTCAAACGGTCTCGGAATTTCTTAAACAAAAGAAATGTTGAGACGATGTTGAGGCAAAGTTTAAACAAAACCCAAACTCTTCTTACATGTCTCAACAATGTTGAGAAGGGGTGTCAAACGGCCTCAACACCGGCTCTTAACAATGTTAAGAGAATGTTGAGACAAATGTTGTGACTGTTTGACAGGGCGTAAAGGTTCTCACGCATCACATAAAAATAGCAGCATAACAATGTAGTTCATAGAGCTTCTGGAATAACGCCTTAAGGTGAATCCATTGAAAATGAAGTTGCGGTGACTGCGTTTGAAACTTTGCATAATTACTGACCAATTATAGTACATAAAAGAAATAAGATAAATAATGGGGTTAGGGTGCTTGTTTCCGCTAAGACGATTCCGATAAGTCGGAAATGTAAATTAGAAAGCTGCCTTTTTCACTCTTGACGACATGATGCAAACAAAAGTAGGAGAATATCAAATTTTATCAAATGGGCTTGGAAAGCGTTATCAAGCTTCTTTTTGTAACCTGTAACTTGCAGATATTGTATATTTCTTATAAAAGAAACATCTGAAGCCTTTTCAAGTAAAAGAGTAACAGAAGGCACGATAAAGTGACAACAACAGCATGTTTGTACCAAACTCAACGGTCAACTTTAATGTTAATATTTCAGATATTCAGTTTGTGAAGCAAAAGATTAACGACGTGGTCGGTTAGTAACAGTCTTTCATTACAATTGATTCAAGCAGTACCCTGAAAGCGTTAGCACGTCGGGTTATAAGTTTGATTAAGTTGCAAAATCTCAACACATTACGTGAGATTAGTTATCAAAACAACCTTCCTTTAACTAATACCACGTGGTCTGTTGAGAATTTGAAACTTAATCAAACTTATAACCCGCGTGCTAGCCTATTGAGACTGTTATTCGCATTTGGTATTACTCTCTATCACTCTTTTGCAGGCAAAGGTAGATATTTCTTGTATATTTTATTATTGCGAGTTTTAATTTAAGTAATGAATGACGAGTCCGTCTTTTAGAACGCTATATTCTCATTCTATTATGCGTCGTGACGTTGGAAGTGAAAGTTTACTAGCACTTCCGGGTTGCCTGGATCAACAATCCGACTGCACACAAGGTTTTCTTTGTTCCAAGATTTAATTTCTCCCAAAAAGAGGTAAGAAGGAAGGACGTGTACTGAATCTATTCACACTAACTTCCACGTTTCATAAGCTACGTTACATTGACACTGAACGAAGATTTTGCGGTGATGAAGAAGCGAGCTTTTGTATTTTTAGCCTAATGGCATTTCTGAACGCACAGTCCGTTATTCGAGTACCAAACGCTTATATAATAGATCATCAGAACGAGTACGTAGATTTCCTGTGATACGAGAGCACAGAAGACATGTTTCACCGAGGGGGATGCTCGCAGAAGGTCATTGTACTGAACTCGCGTAATGCACGAAATAGTATCTGTACTATACTTGCTTTGCAAGTTTTATTTCGCATGCACTGCAGTGAAACAATGGAAAACTAACTCTTAAGAGAACTAGATTGATTTGCGTCGGCGTGAAGAAATACGTATCTTGGATTGACTATTGTTCGATGTGTGCCGGAAACTGAACGCCGTAAGAGAATTTAATTCGCTCGTTTTATTACGGTCAATACACAAAAGGATAGTGGAAATCCGTCTGATAACTTTATCGAAAAGGAAACTTTAATTATAAATGGTAAGAAGTATTTTACTCCATTAGATATTCACACGATGCCGGTTAAACATGTCAACACATGCTGGGTTCTAATTTAAAAACGGCCTGCTCGGTGACCTTTAGTCTTTTACTAAGAAGAGTAAATGTTTCTCACACAGTTTCTCGGAAATTGTTTAATGTATTACTTACCAGATACAAGATTAGAATGAGCTTTCACGAGTAGTCACAAACCACCTTTCCATTTTACTAGCTTCTCAGCAGTTTAAATGCGCTATCAGGGTTGACTTAATTTAACTTACCGACATTTAAAAAGGCCAAGATATGACATGTTTTTCCGGAATAAATAGACTTGTTATTGTATGCCAAAGCTAAGTGAAAAATTAACAAAGGATGCATTAATATCTGGGAAGGTTCGGCTAGTAAGTGAAGTATAACACAGGATACGCGTAAAAATCTTGCGCAGTGACAATGTGACGTCATGCAAGACTTTCACTCTGGCTCAGCTTCTGGTAATTTTTTGCATACTATCGAGGAACTACTATTAAGGAACGAAAAGCCCTTCTTGTCGACCTCGAGTGACAGTCCTGGAAGTCGAGCTAGGCTGCCATACGAAGAAAGTAGCAATCATTAAAACATGTATATATTGCCATTTTCATACACCCAATTGATTTGATTTGCGATGTCGTTTTGCGCGCGATTATACCGTGATGTACCCTAGCGGTTTTCTGATTGTTTCACACTAACCCCAGACGATTTCATATACCACTTTAGACAAAAGTGCCAGTCAGAAAGTGTTGCAGTATAATTGCTGTATATTGATTTTCTTCGAATACAGTGGAACCTCATACTTTAGGACACCTCCTTTAAGGGGACAAGACTTCTCCATTAAGGGTGTCCCCTTAATGGAAGTTGCACTGTATTCGTGTATTCAATTCCTGTGATGTGTTATGTGCTTTTTTCTCTTTTTTCAGAATTGGGTATAGAATATTCCATTTAGTGAATTAATATGTGTGAGTTTTACGTGTCTACTCGCTCTTCAACTAAACATAAACTGTATACATGATATGATATACATGCTTAATAATATAGATGCAAAAATATACAATTCTGATTGGCTGAGAACAGGGGTGTTATATTTAAATTAGTGTACAAGTGTGCAAAAAAGGTTAATCAGGTGTGCAAAAGTAGTTAATCAGAGTTAATTGCACAGATTAATTGATTTTGCACACTTCGTTGCCATGACAGTCACGCAAGCAAGTCGCAAGCTCAGCTTTTGCATCGAGAAAAAATAGTGGCCATGAGCGAGAGATTCCCAAAAGATAAACAAAGCAGCCGTAAAACTTTAAACTGGGGAATTCAAACGCAGGAAATCGACTCTAAAACATGGACGAAAATGCTTGTAAGAAGTTTGCGGAGGAGCGGAATTATTAAAACGTCAAATGGAAGTGGAAATCTAAAAGCCCGAAGTCAAGTTCGGAGATCAGCAAAGTGCCAAGCCATCCGCAAAGGGGAATAGTCTGAAACTTCAAGAGATCAGTCGTGATCAGTAAATTTTGTAAGTTGATTTCTCAGTTTCGATCCAGTTTCTTTTGCTGAAAGGCTTGTTTGTGAAAGTTTAGCGGCTCGATGTTCGCGAGTGTGTCGATCGTCTCTGCAGAACTTTATGACCGAGGGCTTCACAACACGATAGCAATTTTTTCACTGAACAGCAGCGCTTTCATCGGTTTCTTAATCTTCGCTATTAAAGTACTGATTTAGCTATATGGACTTGCCGTAACTCGGGTTTCTCTTCCTTTTGTGGTGATTGTCGGCAGCCAGTTATGCCGTTTATGGTTTTGCTGTTCGGTGACTTTCCTCCATAACGTGTTCAAAGCAAAGCTCAGGGTAAACTCAGTCTTTCATTCAAGGCTAATTGCTCGTGGCCAAGCCGACGAGCTTAGGATCGGAGACCGTGTCTTCATCTTCGTCGTTTTATTTTTATTATTATTTATTATTATTTTCTTTCTGGGTTACGAATCAGCACGCGGTGATTGGTTCACATTGCCACGTGATATGCGATGATGTAAGGTGACTTCCCGAACAATTTGAGATGTGGCCGCGATTGAATTGTACGTTAATACAATTGCGTGTAAAGTTAGCTATATCCCATCCAAACTCAACA
The DNA here is from genome assembly GCA_964036295.1 of Plumapathes pennacea. Taxonomy (NCBI): domain Eukaryota; kingdom Metazoa; phylum Cnidaria; class Anthozoa; order Antipatharia; family Myriopathidae; genus Plumapathes; species Plumapathes pennacea. The sequence continues at coordinate 5,300,159 of OZ038464.1, forward strand.
CCGTTTGGCTCTGTGGAATATGCACGGGTAAACTGGATTTCAGGGAACGATTTTTGGCTGGCGTTCATAAGTTCATCGTCATAAGCGTAAACAAATGTTTGATGGATTCGATTATATTTAATGGACATCGCTACGGGATTGCAAATAACTCTGTCGCCGCTAACTGTTTAGTCCCGACGAACTTTCTGTGGCGACACGAAGTACCTCTGGGAAGATACCAGGCCAAAAACGGACACCAAAGCCATGACGAACTTTATCCGTAAACAATGATGATTGAGCCCCGGTATTTCCGATATTTCCGGTATTTCCTGTGTGTTGTAACGCATTAATTCTTTATAGTAACAGCATCAAAGAACAGATTTCCCGCAATCACACACACTGAATACTCTTATGATAAAATGGCTCCAGAGAAACTCGATTCAGCCTCCCAAAATTCCCAACCCCCACCCCCTGTCACACACACACACACACACACACAATGTAACCCTGTTTGCTGTTTTTTGCTTAGTGATTTTATTGCTTGTCCACCTCTTCAGCAAGGCAATGCATAACGAAAAGAAAAAAAATGTCTGAAACAGTCGAAAACTCGACAGGAGACTACATACCAAACTTCAAACCGAAACGGCTGTAACAATTTCCTATTTGTGACAGAGTGATAGGAGATTATAAAAATGTAATCCATCGTCTTTTGTTCATACAATAAAAGCCGCAGTCGGCAATTAGCCCGGACGGGACAATTTGCAGGTTGCAGGTTGGCAGGTTAAATCTGCAGGTTAAATTTGCAGGTCAGATCTGCAGGTTAAAATTGCAGGTTAAATTTACAGGTCAGATTTGCAGGTTGAAATAAAAATCCAATTAGTTGAAATACCTTCAATGCCAGCCTTGATAAAATCGTACAGTTTGCTCACGATGCACATTTTTCGTGCGATTCGATTGACGTCGATTGGCGGAGTTCGATGCGATTTGGAGCACGCGTGAAAGCTACCGGCGGTATCGTGGTTATCTTGATATGACTTGATGTGGCTTTGTAGGTTTGTGCACGTTTTTGACCGTTTTGCGGTCCGTGGAAGGGATTTCGGGTTTGGACGCCATGTTTGGAGCAACAAATCGTACGTGAGGGGTACCCCGGGGCAGCCCTTTGGTCGACTCAACGAGTCACTAATTCATAATCACACTAATTCAAACGGATGGAAAAGGATTATTTTCACTCAAAGTTCCAGCGCTGCAGTCTGTCATGTTTTCCTCTAATTTCTGTTAAACTGCTGACCGGCAGTGACTCTTTGAGTCAAGCAATACAATACAATACAATACAATACAAAAGTTTATTTAACCACGTAACGTTTAGGAGTAATAACTCGTTAAAACACGCACGTGAAAGCAATATGAAAATATTAAGGTAAAATAAATACTAGATTTTGTTAAAATTACGAAATAAGCCGGAAACTACTATGCTAATATACATATCTAAAATACAGTTACTAAGTAATTGTATATAGAAATGGCGATTGACTAAAAAATACTGGCTAATGTACTATCTAATTACTTTTACTAACTAATTACACTAATTACTACCTTGCAAGTTATTGAAAACTCCGTATTAATCGGAGCAAATAAAACATGAGCAGCCGCTAGTTTCCGGTGACAGCTTTACCTCATATAAAAGTTTCCTAAAAACTTTAATGTTATCCGTTTCGCGGACTTTAGCAGGTAAATTGTTCCATGTACGGCTAGTGATATAAGAAAACGAGTTGTGTAGCCAGTGAGAATTAAAACTAGGCTGTTCTAACTTGCTGCTGTTCGATTGTATTTGCTGACAAAGCGAGGCTTAATTAAGTCTTTCACGTATTGGGGACCTTCATCTTTAAGGCATTTAAAAAGGAGGATCAGTGATTGGAAGTATCTGCGGTGAGCTAGAGATTTCATCTTATAGCGGTTTTAAGAATTACATCATAGCTGTGTGAGGTGGATAAGCCAAGTACTGTTCTCAAGATGTAATAGTTGGCATCTTCCAGTCTGTTGGCTTGTCCTTTGCCAATGCCGATCAACACTGGGCTACAGTACTCCAGGTGGGGCAAAATAAAGCCTTGTATAGACGCACCATGTCCGTATAAATCGGCGCATTCTTCTCAGAGCTGCGGCCTTAGCATGGGCTTTCTTCAATTGAAGGATGATGTGCAGCTTGAAGGTCAACATTTTATCGATTGTAAGCCCAAGAATTCTCAGGTCATCAGAAACTTGTACGGCGGACTCATTTATTTCAAAAGTGTAATTATTGTACGTTGAAGGACCAATACCAATAGATTGGGTCTTGGAAGGGTTTATTGTTAAGTAGTTGGAGTCAAACCAGTTAGACAGGGTCTTGATGTTATCGTTAGTTATGAACTGTAGCACTACGGGTGATGCGTTTGAGGCGTATTCTGTGGTGTCATCAGCGTATAGTCTTAGTGATACATTTGATACAAAATAGTTCAGATCATTTGTGTATATACTGAACAAGAGTGGTGATAGGAGGGACCCTTGTGGTACACCCGTGTGTACAGCAGACCAATCCGAATGTGTACCGTCTATCCTGACCCTTTGTTGGCAATCTCTCAGGTGGGCAGACATCAGGTCAAGTGCGTCGTTTGTGAAGCCGTAAGATTTAAGTTTGGCTAGCATCAAGATATGACAGACCCAGTAAAACGCTTTGCTGAGGTCGGCGGCAACGGCTGCAACATGGTGGCGTTGATCAAGGGATGCACGCCAGTCCTCCGTCATTTTTAGTAGGGCTGAGCAGCACGAGTGGCCCTTAAGGAATCCTGACAGATTCGGGGATAACATGGGGTAGATGAAATTGTACACCTGGGCATACATTACCCTTTCAAACACTTTTGAAAGTGCAGTTAACACTGAGACAGGCCTGTAGTTCTTTTTGTCAGTGCTTTCTGATTTCTTATGGACGGGGATTAGGTTGCTCCTTTTCCATTCCGATGGCCATGATCGATGGATAATAAAGTGATTGATCAACTTTTTCACTTCTTCAGCAATGGAGGGAGCAGACAGTTTAAGTAGTTGGACTGATATGCCATCTACACCGACAGCCTTTTTGGGTTCAGGTCTTCCAGAGTTTTTCGTATAAATTCACCGTTAACTGGTTGAAAGGAGAACACATCTTGGGGGTGTCTCTCAGCGATCGCTCTAACGCTGGGGTGGTTTGCAAGATCCTCAGTGGTAAGATTTGCTTCATCGCCGTCAACCGTCTGACTGAAGTACTGATTAAATGATTCAGCTATTGCCTGAGGCTCCGTGATTACTAGGCCGTTGTCCACGAGAATGATCTTGCCATGTTTCTTTCCGCCTGTACTTGGCAAAAGGGGCTTCATTTTCTTCCAGAATTCTCCCTGGTGGCGAGCATTAGATGAGACGTCTTCACAAAAGCGCTTCATAGATGTTACTTTGTTTCTTTGGACTCTATATGTCTCCCAGGAAGTGCTGGATGGGTTTCGTTTGTGTAGTTTGTATAATCGGTTCCGACGAGATATTTCGCGGAGAATAGTTGGCGTAATCCAGGGTAGTTGGTCCCCTCTTATTTTCTTTTTTCTTTATTGGGGCGTGTTTCTCTAATACTTGCTTGTAAAGTGCTGACCAGTGTGCCCAGATGTCATTAACGTCCTCATATACGTACGAAGAGTCCCAGGGGACACACTGAAGATCTTTGAGGAAGGCCTCGGTGATGAAGTCCTTCATACTCCTGTACTCGATAATGCGTGGGCTGGGGCGAGGGAGCTTACTCTTGAGAACGGTGTAAATGAGATCGTGGTCGCTGATTCCAAGGTGAAGGGATCCGCTTTTGGCGTACCTATCAGGGTGACTAGAGAGGACAACGTCAATTAATGTGCTTGATGTGGCTGTAACGCGGGTTGGCTCTGTGATTTGGTTTGCGAGGCAGAACTTATGGCAGAAGTCAGTTAGGATTCTGTTGGGGGATCGTTCTTTATCTGTGGTCATGTCCATATTGAAGTCACCTAGTAGCAGTAGTTCGTTCCTCGCTTTGTACATTATCTGTGTAGCTGTTGTTAGCGAGTCAAAGGGCTGCCCCGGGTACCCCTCACGTACGATTTGTTGCTCCAAACATGGCGGCCAAACCCGAAATCCCAGCTTCCGCGGTCCGCAAAGCGGTCAGAAACGTGCACAAACCTATAAAGCCACATCAAGTCATATCAAGATAGCCACGAAACCGCCGGTAGCTTTCACGCGTGCTCCAAATCGCATCGAACTCCGCCAATCGACGTCAATCGAATCGCACGAAAAAAGTGCATCGTGAGCGATTTTATTAAGGCTGGTATTGAAGGTATTTCAACTAATTGGATATTTATTTCAACCTGCAAATCTGACCTGTAAATTTAACCTGCAATTTTAACCTGCAGATCTGACCTGCAAATTTAACCTGCAGATTTAACCTGCCAACCTGAGTGTGGCCAGTGAATTGCTCGTTACTTGTGTGTAAAAGTTAACTGCATTTAATCCAAACTCAACGCCGTTTGGCTATACACGGATAAACTGGATTTTAGGGGCAGAAGCTTTAGAATAGCCGTAGACAAATGTTTGATGGATACCGCTGCGGGATTGCAAATATCTCTGTCGCAGCTAAGTATTCAGTCCCGACGAAACTTTCTGTGGCGACACGAAATACTTCTGAGAAGATAACAGGCCGAAAACGGAAACCAAAGCTACGATGAGCTTTAGCCGTAAAACAATGGCGATTTATGCTTTACTCTGTATATGACATCTGTTGGCTCATAAAATTCTTCTGCTTATCGCACAATGCCTGTTGAAATGTTTCTTCCATTCGATTATGTAGCCTTTGTTTCGCAGTGGTCATTGTATAGCAATGAAAAATACACCGAAATAGTCCTGAGCATTGAGTTTGCAGTCTGCAAATGGACTGAACACGCTGTGAACAAAACCGCAATAATATTGTAAACAAATATCGTGTTACATTCCTCGCTTTCAATTTTATATTTGATACAGAGCACGAATATTCAAAAGCCTGATAAAAGAAACGCATTCAGTTAATAAAAGAAACAGATAAGTATTGAAGCGAAGGCTGGATTAATCGTGGCCTCTGATTAGAAATAAGTGTCCGAAGTCAAACTGTCAAAATTGACTGTGCATAAAAAAATGTCACGCATTTCTCAGCTTCTCTTGCCGGCTGACCCTTTTTTAGCTCCTGAGTTCAAAATGCAGAGTCGCTCAACCTTTAAGAAGCAAGTGTATGAGTGCTGTAATGATAATTTATAGTTTAATCAGGTTTCATTTAAGCGAGATGTCAAAAGCCAAATTCTCTATACTGTGTGATATTTTTCTGGTGAGAAACTGGAAGTCTCTCTTGGAAGTTCCGCTCTTGTCCCTACTTCCATTTTAGTATAATTTATTCTGGTCTCGACGCAACTCACGCCACGAGCTCACTGGCAACGCTAGTCTAGTTTAAGGCAGTGATCCTGGTTGACTTGAGTTTTTGCATTATGCAAATTTCCACAGCATGAATTTTCAGCATCCAATAAAAAGTCGCGCGTTTGACATTGATTGACTGCCGGCTTTGCTTTGGCTTCCTACACCTTCAGTTGTTTATTTTTGCATCTATATTATTAACTAGTAATCATTGGCGTGCTCACATGCAATTCACGATTAATAGTGCTCGTAATGTTTGAAAATTCCACAAATAACACTCGTCCTGCGGACTCGTGTTATTTTGTTAGAATTTTCAAATATAACTTGCACTATTAACCGTTAATTGAACTCGCACACCAATGATTACCACTACTAATCACATATGTGAGCATTGAAAACACGGATTTTTTCGGGCTATCCTTGCAACTGCTTAAATTGCTTTCTAACTGCGAGGGTCACTTTCACTACCATAAACTGTGCAACTTTTAAAGAGCTACACATACTTTTAATCAGATTATAGACTAGTTTAATTCGTAATTTGCAGGATGGCGCAGAAGCGACTGTTGCCTGCACAGCGAATAAAGTCTTCTTCTACACTGGAAACATACAGTGAAGAATTGCTACGAGCACTGGACAGGCAGTCTGATTTTCTATCAGCATCACGATCAAGCACAACCTTGAAGAGGTGAGTACTAAATAACCTAATAGCGTAGAGAGAAGTTAACGTGCTAGTTGCTAGTTGCTAGTTGCAATTTGCTAGTTGCTAGTTGCAATTTGCTAGTTGCTAGTTGCAAATTTGCTAGTTGCTAGTTGCAATTTGCTAGTTGCTAGTTGCGATTTGCTAGTTGCTAGTTGCTAGTTGCTAGTTGCGAGTCCTTTAACCTGAATACGGTGGCGCAATTCACGAATCGAACATAAACGCCCCCGTTGTCACCTCTTTAATGGATTTTTGACAGGTGCGACAGACTCTTGAACTGTCTAGTACCAGAGACCTTTTCCCATAAACTAGAAACTACTCAAACTATAAGCTAGAAACTCAGTTGATCCTAGCCTGCGTAGCAAGCGTTAGAGCTGCTGGGACTTTTTCGATTTATGACTGCGCGAGAATTGGGGCGAGCGCAAAAATGTAGTTGAGGGGGGAGGGGAGAGGAGAAAAAGGAACAATCGAGGATTGTGTACCAGTCCTGTTTATTGACAACTTAGTTTCTTTGTCTCTTTTACAGTCTAATTCACAATCGCCTTGTGCAAATTCTTAGATAACACTTAGCTCCCATTACAGATGGACAGTTGCCACCGCTCTACTTAGGTAATATTTTCCATTTCCATTTGACTGTATTATTATTATTATTATTATTATTATTATTATTATTATTATTATTATTATTATTATTATTATTATTATTATTCATTATTATTATTATCGCAACTAGCAACTAGCATGAAACCTTTGCTGAATAGCGTATTGGCAATCATGATGATGATATAACATGTTTGATGGTCGATGCTTATATTTTCCAGATAAGAGTTATATTACTAAATTTTAGACAGAGGGCATAAGTTTCACTATTATTAAAGAAAAACCCCTGAATAGACAAGGCAGATTTAATGGGGTAAATTGGGTGGCCAGGCACTTTCCGTTTGAAGTGGTACACAAAGAATGTTATGTTTTGAAAAGCACATCGTTCGTGCCATTTTACGGTTTTTGATTGCTCATTTTGTGGCTTAAACACTTTTAACACTAATTGGAAATCGTTGTGTTTTGCAGTACATGAAGCAAATAAAAGTCTTTATTATATGGCTGAGTTTCTGAGCGGGCAATACGCGCGAAATGGCGCAATCTGGTTGGTTGTCTGAGCGGGCAATACTTTCCTGTACGGCCCGCTCAGATTCAGTTCGCACATGTGGATCGCAAATAATTACTCGAAAAGTTGCTAAGCGTTTGCCATAGAAGGCCCAGAAGTTCAATGGGGAGTTTAAACGTTCCGGATACTCACTGTTAAGTTATGATGATCGGGGAAAGCTTACAATCTGGGAAAATGACCGTTACGAAGAAGGAAAACATCCGAGGAAAAATTTGCTTGCGACTTCAGCCGTCATTGACAACAAGTGCTGCAGATCTCTGGAGGGTTGTTTCACCTCTGTGTTGAAATTTGCACACTTGTCAGGAAGAAAGTGGAAAGCGAACAATCACCGTGAACAGTTATGACTAAAACTGTGCAAAAATCAAGTTTTGCAGACATGTTTGCTCGTCATATGGCGCACTGTGAAGACTGTAAATATATTTTTCACGATGCACGAAAACTCTCTATATTTCGAAATCACTGACTGGGACAAAGACGCCATGGTGATTTGAGGATGTTTAGTTTTCTGGAAGAAACCTAAATGCTCCACGAAGCGGCAGGAAAATTAATCGGTGAGTTTTGAATAATATAATTTTCAACGATGTGTCTGTCGCAGTGTGTGATGAAAGGATTTTCCTTTAGTGTCATTTTGTCTTCTACATTATTGTGTGTGCAAGAAACTTATTCAAAAGAATAAAAAATACTCTGAGTTACAGAGCAGTTTCTTCTGGAAAAAGATAAGACTGCAATTTTTTTAAAAGCTTTAGTGAGCGAGCAACCGCTCGAGGGCGAGTTCGTTCACTGAATAAAGTTCACTGCAGTGTTTACGCTATCTGCCATTTCATTCGGCTCGGAACAACTGGGATGTATTTAGGCAGTTGGTTCGACAGACGCTTTTTTTGTTTTCAAGATTTTCAAATTGGTAGAATTGTAAACTGTTAGCTGAATTTATTGTGAAAACAAACGTGCGTAGTTCATGCCTGATCACAATTGATGTTATTGGATGAACGAGACGAGTATTCATTGTGGCCTTGTTTTATGTTTGCCAAAAGATCTAAAGCCATATAATAAATATCTTATTAACCTCGTTTGCTTGGTCCTTACGGCAAGTTATGGATCATGTTTAAAGTAAATTATGGTTTAGTACCTTTTTAAAACCGAATGGCACTGGCTATATGCTCAGAAATGGGGACTTTGACCTACCCCGATTTGAAACTGTTACTTTCGGAAAGCATTCCTTGCGATATCTGGGACCAATTCTGTGGTCCAAACTTAGCAGTAAGGACAGCTGCAATATATCTAGCTTAAACTGTTTTAAGGAAAGCATACGTAAGAGGAATATTTTTAGTCTCGTAGACAACTGTAGTTGCTGTGCACTTGTAGTGCATAACATGCTAGTACTAAGTTTTAATCAGATTATTTTATGTCCGACCAGTTTAGTTAGAATTTAGGTAGAGTTTATATTTTGTATTGCTTTACACATTCCCCAAAGTAATTCCCCGATTACTTTCACCAACAAAATATTTTACAGTGTTCCCAATTAGTTTGTAAAAAGCTAAGTACATTGACACTTATGTTATGACACAACAAAGGTATTATCATATTGTCATGTAAAACCACGAATAGAGTGGTACATATTTGCACACTTGCAACTTATACTACTGCGTATCGTATTAACTCTATTTTTAGCTCATTTTAGGACAATTAAAGAAATTTCACTTCACTCACCGTTTAAATTATACAAAAAAAAAATCAGTTTTGGTTCTGAGGCTCCTTATTGTTTAAACCTTTCACTCCCAACCTCAAAATACAGATTCTCTCAACCTTTTACGAGTAAAATGTATGAGTAATGTAGTGAGAATTGATAGTATAATCAGCTTTCATCTTAGCAAAGTATCAAAAGCCAATTTCTCCCTGCTGTATCATCTTTCTGGTAAAAAACTGACGGAGAAATTCAAAGTGGATTACTATTGGGAGTGTTGTAAGTTTTGTTAGTACGTTCTTGCGATTTTATCTAAGTTAAGTCACTTTCATGTTATTTCTCAGAACTGCCATCCCTCTCTGTCTCCCAAACAACTGTCACTGGGACGAGAGAACAAAACAGTGCTCAACGATCAAAAATACGTCACGCACTTCCTTGAAAACGGTGGAAGCTGCTCTGACAAAACTCCGAGCAATAAAGGACCCCGTGTGTGTTGTATCCATAGTGGGACCATGCAGAAGAGGGAAGTCGTACATTTTAAGCAAAATATTTGAGCAGGGCGAAGTCTTTCCCCTTGGACATTCCATGGACCCTGAGACTACGGGGATGTGGATGTGGATTGTTCTCGAGAAATTCACCGACCCCACTACTGGGCGAGAATTCACCGTGTTGTTGCTTGACTCTGAGGGTACAGACGCTGTTAGTTCTAGAGGGAACGATGATTGCGCGATCTTCACTTTAGCTGTGTTGTTGAGTTCCATCATGATTTATAACTCAGTCGGAGTTCCGCGAAGAACCGATCTAGAGGAATTTCAGTATCCTTTGATCAGATAGAAATAGTTCTTTAATAATAAGCAAGGAATATAGTTGATGAAAAAGAATTGTAACTAGGATATTACGAATTTGAAGTTAGCAAGAGCTGAGCTGTATATGTTTGACAGTTTTAAATGAATTCATTGATAAATTCACTAACTTGCAAGAGTATACTACAGAGACGGGTCATAGTTCTTGCAGAGAAAAGTGCATTCATATAGTTATTTGTTCTGTAAATAAAACCTGCTGTATGCACGCAGGGTTATATATTTAATGTCTGCTCTGCAAAGTCTTTTTTATCATGTTGAAAGTTTGGTGCAGATCTGTAGTAAAGTATTCAGAATATTAGTTTCTCAGTATTATAATGATCTATTTCGTTTTTGTTTCTCACCAATAATTAACAATGTCCCGCAACTCACATGTTCAGTAGTCCAGGTGTTTCCTTGATCTGTGATAAAGAAAAAATATTAAACTTTCCCAAAGGATTCAAGTTTTATCTGGAGAATATCTAGACCAATCTAACTCGAAGAAAGTTTTCCCTTCTTTGGTGTGGTTGCTAAGAGACGTGACGCTGAGTTTACCCAAAGAGTGCCCAGATTTAAGGTCTTACTTTGTGGAAAAGGTATTGTACATTTTTATATGGCATTTTCCTGTATAGAAAGAAGGCCTGTAGATTTCTACAGAGGATAGTTGCTTGTGACGTCACAAGCTATAAAATGCAGCGATTTTTTTTATTTTTTTATTTTTCTGGGTTAGAGATCTGCATGCGATGATTGGTTGATATTATCATGTGATTTGTGATGACGTTGTGATCACGTGACTTGTCGAGCAAGCAGTTTCGCCATTTTGAAGACAGCAAGTTGCTTGCCTTAGTTGGCTCTGTGGATTATTTTATGGACCGCTCATCTTACTTACAAACGCATACGCCGGCTGCGGTAGACCCATACTAAATTTCATTGAGCGGTTTTGGCTTGGGTCGGTCCGTTCAGCCTCAAAAGCCACATTGAAAGCCATGAAAGCAAATGCAATGAATTTATCAATGAACTGCATAACTATGCACAACTGTACAGAAATGTACGAAGAATCTAATATCCAGAACCTTGAGAACTTGAAGGAACAAGCTGAACGAAGGCGCTCGAGATACAAAGACGAGAACCTGTGTAAAGACGGCGATTCTTGACAAGCGCTTGATAGCGGATTATATGGAACTGTTTAGTATGAGGGTGAACTTGAAGGTACTTTGTATTCTTTTACTTTGTATTATTCTTGCTGATACAAGTAAAGCGTCAGAAAATCTGACTTTTGTTTGGAATCAAAATTTCACTCTGCGTGCATTTATGTTGTTGTTGCGAGATTTTGGCTCGGTGCCATGAAGGTCAAACAATCAGTGGAACAGATGGCGTTATTATTTGAAAATTAGGAAATGGCTGAGGAAAAAGTGACCGTTGGTAGATTTGCTTCGCTCAGTTTTATTGTATTCCCATAAATGTTTATGTGAAAGAAAACCGAAGTCCTCCAAGACGAAGTCGTGAGCCAAGCCACGTACCATTGAATTACCTTTCACGCATTTTGAACAAGAGTAGAAAAAGCAGGCGACTAATACAAGAATACATTTCAAAGAATGTCCCAAAGTCGTCAAAAGTTCATGATTATACCCGAGCTTACGTACTTCACAATGCTAATGCGTTCCGTGAACGTGCATGTAAACAACATGGAAACAATAAAAAGCCACAGATGGAAATGGAAAGAGAAAATTAGGATCAATAAACCATTGCTGCGAGAAAGCTAGAAGCTCAAAAAGAAGATTGCCAAAAGTAACCGAGGTGCTAAGATACGTTTGTATTTTAAAATGTGTTAAAACACAGGCATTGCAAGATCAGACGTACTCAGAGATCAAAATCACAGAACCAAGTACAATGGGTTTTCTCTGTCAAGGGATATAGAAAAAAATTCCGGTCCTTCAGTTGTTGATCCAAACAAAACGATCATCGGTTGGCTTTCTGGATGCACGGAAGCCATACTTTAGGAGCGATTTTGGCTTGCATTGTTTTTAAGCGTCGGAAGACTTGAAAATAGCCGTACCCAAATGCTTGATGTGTTACCAGCGGGACCCCCGTAAAGTACGAAGGGTTGTGTTTTGCAAATGCTCGATTATAGATACCGCTTCAACCAATGTATCTGTGTTCTGAGCAATATTTGTGTGAAAGAACATCGAATAAGTAGTAGAAGACGTGTCGAAACTTGATAGAACTTGAACTTTTCCCTGCGGGCAGAGCGTCTCCCTTTGTCGGAAACTCTGCGGCTTTGTGTAACGCGCGGCGTATACGAACAGTCGGCGTTTAACTTCGTTTTGCGTGCAGTAAATAGAGATTACTTCATGGAAAGTGCGCGCGTACGGTTTTTATTCACGAGTTGTGAAGTATCATAAAACGAACGAGCGAGGCTTTGCGAGCGAGTGAGTTTTATGATACGAAACAACGAGTGAATAAAAACTGTACAAAGCACTTTCCATGATGTTTTCTGTTTATTATATACATACTGAGACATTTATGATGGGACCGGGAAACCCTTTAAAAGTAGTGAAAAATCGTCGTTCGCAGCTTGTGATTGGACGAACGATTTTTTTCACGTGTGAAAAGCGTCGTTCGCGGCCTCTCATTGGCTAGAACTCATTTGCGTACGAAATTTTACGATATGGCTTTTTCGTGAGTATGTCTCAGTATGTATATAATAAAGGTTCTTTGTTTATTGTCTGAGGATATTGAATTACTAATAGGATTGAGGCAAATATCACGCGAGATTAAGATACAAGATCTGTCAATGAAATGTCACGAGCATAATATCATAGAACGGGGAATCCCGAATCATCAGCTACTTAGCTTTCACTCACGCCGCTTTAACAAAAGCAGGAAAGACCGGCAGGCGATTACATCGAGAATATTTGTCACTGAATACCTCGAAGTCTTCAAGGTTGATATCCGACTATCCGAGCCGTAATGTTCGCTCCACAAGCCCGTGATGCACGCCTTTGTTGTCACGGTATTCAAACGTCTGCAGCTTCCGATAGAGATTAATTTCGTATCGACTCAGAATTTTGCGTTAAAGCTTAATGCATAGCAGTCTTGAACATATTAGTGATCAGACTTGTACATGTAGGATGCGTAACGTCTGAGATGGCTTTTTCATACGAAGTAATTTCATCATGGGAAGTGTCATGTTTTAGGCCCCGTCCACACTACGCCGGATAAATTTGAAAACGCAACTTTATTCTTACGGTTAGGAAAACGCTCTTAAAAGTGGATAAATTTGAAAGCGCCGGCTTTGCGTTTTGGTGTGGACGAAAAACATTTTGAAAACGGAACTTTTCGAAAACCCTGACTCACGTGGCCAGGTCAAGTGGTTTCAAAGATTGTCAGGGACGTTTGTAGAGCAATAACAATACATTTGGGCCCGGAAACATTTTATCCGTTTTCCAGTGTGGACGGAAAACATTTCTTGCGTTTTCAGAGTGAAAGTTGCGTTTTCAAATTTATCCGGCGTAGTGTGGACGGGGCCTTGATGTGCTACAGCTACTTGAACATGATGCACACGCTGGGAAGATGAGATAAGGCTATTACGCTGTCTTACAGCTACTTAAGATGTCGGGTATTTCCCAGTCAATCCCATTACAAAATGACAACACAGTTCCTCCACAAAACATGTCAGCTTGAAAATTCACTCAACAAGGTTGCCAGGTTGTATAGAAAGCGTCACACAAGTACTGTCACGTGCATCGGAAAGCAATGAAAACTGGGTTGTTGCAAACGAAGAATATTCCTACGGGGCCTTCGATAATTGTTTTCTCTCAATTATTATAATACACTTTTTCGTGAATATCTGTTTGACCAAAATTAGAAGAAAAGAGGGCAAGAAAAATAAAGGGAGCTCTTGGATCCGTCATTTGCAAAAACTGACTCGGCTATAATATCTTTTGCATATAAACGCACGACAAAAGTTCCTCTCCCGGGACCCCGCGTGTCTCTATTCATTGTACTAATGACGTCACAAGCGCACTGGCCACGGGCCTGTCTTGTTTAATTTAAATTTCATATAACCCCTAAAACGATATCGTTAAAACCAATTCTGCATCAGAGAAGTACAATCATGGTCAAAAGTCGTTGGGACGCTAATAATACACACATCAGGAGCAGAATGTAAATCCGTAGAACCTATGGGGGTCTTATGTTCTTGTTTTCAGGTCCCTTCCCCTCTCGTCCACCCAATGTTGGCCCGTGGTGCAGCTATAAGCCGAACCATGTTCAACCACCCAACATTGACCATGGTTGTAGTTCAATAGTAGAATGTTTCTTGGTTTAAATGTTGCGCCTATGAGTTATATAGTTCTATATTTCGCATGTGCTAATTCCGTGACGTCAACTAAGGCATTGCTTATTATACAAAAACTTGTTTGTAGAGATAAATTACTTTTTATACACATTTATGTTAAATTTAAAGCCTACAGAAATTATTTTTGGGAACTACTTACTTGATGCAGGATCAATTTTAAGGATATTATTTTGGGGGTTATACGCAAATTAAAAACCGCCCAGCAAATGCCCTAATAAGCCCCTCTTTGATATACTCCTCTCTCTCCAATAAACCCGCTCTCTAATAGCTCGATTAACGAAATAACCCCCCCCCCCCCCACCCCCATTTCTATTCTGTAAGTAGAGAAACAAGACAAATGACGCGCATTAGATACTTGGTGATATATTTTCTACTTTACATTTCCTACATCTAACTTCACATAGTATTTTGTTGACCAAAAGAATACAGTACCTCTTTTTGTCAACTCATCTTTTCGAATACCCCCCCCCCCCCCCCCGTCTCTCTCTAATAAGCCCCTCACCCCTTCCCCTCTACAAGGTCAGTTTCTATATAAGCCCCTGGGTGGCTTATTAGAGCATTTGGGATATGTTAACTGTGGTCGACATCTTTTTACTATTAATATTTAACAAAAATCCAAACATTATGTTTCTATCGATAGGTGTTCTCTCAACGCAATGCCTCAAGCTCTGCAACCGATGTGGTTGATATGGTTGAGTTATTCAAAGAATTCGATGCTTTTCGCCTGCCACCTCCCTCCCTGAAGCCTCAGGTGGTGCAGCACATAGACAAAAAAGAGAAAGAAGTGAGTACGTCATTTTTGAGGGCAGTTCAGCAATTCAAGGAAATGGTGAAGCCCATGCTGACACCGAACAGAACCATCAGTGACGGTTTTATTACGGGCGAAGGTAAAAATTTGTGTGACATGAATCAATACCTGGTAATATATAAATGTTGATGGACCAGAAGCTAATGTTAGTGTTAAAGCCCTTTTTTTTTAATTTTTGAAGTTTCTATGTTAGTTTGATTTGCTCATGGGGCAGCGCACGAGCTTAGGATTACACTTAGTTTCTGTTTTTTGTTGAAGGGAGGAAAGTGGTTGAGAATTAGCACACGGCGATTGGTTGACAAAATTACGTGATTTTTGAGGACGCTTTGTGATCAATCAAACAATCAATCAATCAGTCTTTACTGGCACTTTGGTCCCCGCAGGTATCAACGAGCGATGCTCTTTCTCGTAGCTCCATAACCTTTTAGCCTAGTTCTGATTGGTTGCCCTTCTCTGCAGCAGCCAATCAAAAGAATTCATGCTTTTCCTCCGAGGTCAGTTTCTTCCATATTTAAACCCCCTTTACCCATAATCCTCTCATTTTCTCTGACGAAGGGCTAACGCTCGAAACGTCAGCTACTGTTACTCTTACGGCGTTCCAGTACCTTTGTCAACCTTTATTAATACCAGCCTTTTAATCAATCTTTATATTTGCCACATATTTACAACCGATTGCCTAAACTATTAAGTAATCTAGTAGAAGAACCAAAACCATTGTTTAGGCTAATTTGAGGTTCGGCGCATGCGAGGAGCGACGTCGGAAACAGGCCTAAAACTGTTTTTGTTATTGAGATCTAATTCTTTCTTTATGATGATACTTATTAGTGATGATGGTGATGGTGACGCCTAATGCTAAATTAAGGTTCCTTTTTTTCTCCGTTTCAGGTCTAGCTATGTTGATTGAACAGTATGTTGCCACCCTCAACAAGCCCAATGTGGTTCCCTGTGTGCAGGATGCATGGAAAGGGTTCGTGGAAACCAAATGCCACGAAGGACTCCAAACGAGTCTTAATTTCTTTAGGGCCAAAACTGAAAAGATAAAGTTTCCGTGTGACGAGAAGAAACTTCGTGAGATTTATGACGACACCTGTGAAGTTGCTCGCCAACTGATTCATTCAGCCGCTGATGGATTGCTTGTGACAAATGAAAAATGCACAGAGTATTGCGAAACTTTGGAGGTATGTAATAAATATACTGCTGAGCAATTAATCTTTGTCTTACCGATTAAACTACTAAAACAAACTTAGGAGCTCAATAATTATAGGACAACATTCAATTACCTTTCATTGTCAGGTTAATGACGGACGATGCATGGTCCGCCCCGCTGTGGTCGACGTTTTTCTTACATGTTCCTTGGACATATTTCAAAACATATTTCCTGGCCATGGTTTACCATGGTTCGACTTATTTCCTGACAATGCTCGACCATGGCCGGAAATGTCTCCTGATGTTGAGTTGAAGAACAAAGTCGAAAAGATGAAAAGTGCCACACATAACTATTATTATTGAAAATTATAGTTTATACTGCATGTTTTATTGTCAAAATATAACAAAATAACTGCAGTTTATTTGAAGAATGTGACACCTTAATCATTGTGCATCATTTCCAGAGTTGCTTCGGCTACTAATTCCAATACGATTTGCTCGTCTTGTGCAGGAAAAAGCGAAGGAAATATTTAGTGAGTGGGAAGTGATAAATGTCATGAAGACGGAAGAGTCCTGCCGCGAGCAAGAAGAAATTCTTAGAGAGAAGTATCTCAAGCCTTTGTTAGATCGTCTTTGGCGGGAGGAAATACAGCACATCGAAGAAATTGAAGACTACGATATGCTGAAGGGAACACTGATGTCTGCTTATTCTGCTGTGCTTGAGTGGTTTGACAGGACCGTTAAAGGGTGCAGAGATGTTTGCATTGACATATATAACGATTTGGCGACGGTAAGTTGTGTACTGTACAATGAATATATGCCATCCGCTCTAGTTTTCAAATTGTACGGAGCTGGTTTGTTTAGTAGCTGTTCATTCAACTTTTCAGAAAACGTTTAGTAGTTGCTTTATCCAAATTGCCCACATCTGACTTGATATATCGTTAAAAATAGAAAGTATTAATGTGATTTTTGACTCAGTCGGATCATTTTTCAAATTGAATGACGTCATCAAACCACAAAACCCAAGGTGGGTGGGCAGAGGGAAGGGGAGGGGGGCATTCACACTCTGGTGCCTCGTATGATTTTAAGTGTACGAACTATGGTTAACATATAAAAGCTATGTGACAATTTGCTAGCACCTATAATATACTACACTATACGTCAGTTTTACATGCCGGCAGAACAGTATTTTGCGCCCGGCAATCGAAAGTAACTTACGCCCTACTCTTTTCAGACGAAATTATTTTCATTTTTGGCCATGTAATCCATTATCTATTCTGCTATTGATTTTTTTATGTTTTAGTCGTGTCAAAAATCTTACCAGCCTTCAGTTTCTGCACAGTTGCAGGTGTATAACCAAAACACCGAATTTGATAGGGATCAGCACTGTGGTAACCGCTACAACGAGTACAGTCAGACCAATGTCGATATATTTCCTGAACATTTGTTTTAATATCACTCTAAATATTGCTTGTTTTTATTGACAGAAACTTGATAGCGAAGAGAAAGAAAATTTGCGGTTAATTGACGCGCAGAGAAAGGCTGATGAAGAGTGGAGAAGCGAAGAGTTGGCAAAAACACTGGAGCAAGACAACGTGCAGCACGCCAGGGTTAGTTATACGATTTATATACGAGAAAGCACATATATATGAACTGCGGATAGAGAATTACAGTGAAAAATGTATATTTATTATATAGACACGAGTAGTTTACTTGAAAATACACCGCGCGTAAAGTTGATACGAAACTGCATCCGGGATCCAAGTGGCGTATTTTCTATATCCTCACTAGTGAGGATATCGATGGCATCATTTCCCGCTTTTGCACGGTTGTTTTTGCACTTTCTCGTGTCGGCGCTTGTTCGTAAAATATTGTTTTTACCACTCGAAAATAAAATTCATATCTTCACGCCGCCGTGTAATATCCTCTCTATATATTCCGTTCTATCTGCTTTATAACTGCGAAGGTCACTTTTACTGTCATGGTTACGTGCTCTAAAGTATGTTACTGTCGAGTAAAATTATAAGACTATTTATAAAGGATATTACAGGGCGGCGCGAATATATAAATTTTATTTTCGAGTGGTAAAATATTGTTATCACCACGAGAAAATAAAATCCATAACTTCAAGCCGCCGTGCAATTTTCTTTTTATTATATAGACAAGAGTGTTTTACGAGAAAATGTACAAACAACCGTGCAAAAGCGGGAAATGATGCTATCGATATCCTCACTAGTGAGGATATGGAAAATACGCCACTCGGGTCCCGGATGTAGTTTCGTATGGATTTTGCGCACGGTATATTTCCCAGTAAAACACTCGTGTCTATATAATAAATGGTGACTATTTTAAGATAATGATGTTTATATTAACGAATTTGGGGTATGATCATCGGAGTCCGGGAAGAGGGAAGGGTGCATGGGCACACAGATACATTAGTAGCGGAGAGGTACAAATGAGACCCTCTTCTTCTAGGCCCTTTTCTTTCAGCATAAAAAATATGCCTTTTAACTACCCTAAAAAGAAAACCTGTTAAAATCATTCTACCCCACAAAATCCACCAGAAATTCCTAACCAAAAGAAAAGCCCTGAATTGCAAATTTCAAATCCAGAAAAGGATTTCGCACATCCCCGTCACGTTACTTCTCTTGCTGCTTCATATCTACGTGTATTACAATGCAGTTATTCGTTCTCTTTAGTATCCAAATTTAACTAATTTGTATTGAAATATAATATTACAGGAAAGGAAAGCGACAACAGAAAGGCAACTAAAAATGAATGACAACGAGGTAGGCAAAACGAATCGTTATGCACGGGCCCTCTCCATATTTTTCTGCAGCAAAAAAAAAGCATGATCCCTTTCAATGCCAAGAAAATTTTGTTCATTTTACTGAATGACAAATAAGAGCAGCTCACAGTATAGAGTTTGAGAGATGTATTCGTATAAGATTTTACAGGCAGTTTATGCTAGTCCAACGTGTAAAATACGCCTGTAAAATATTTATTGAGTTGACCTTAGAATTAGGTTTGAATTATTGAGTCAGTTTGCAAGCCTAAAAATAATAACAATACTTCGATTATTTTTGGGCTGGATTGATCAAACCTTTGGAGTTTCTGGACATTATCGAAGTCGAGGAAATATTTTAGTCCGTGGGGCAGGGTACTCCCCATAACTTTGGGTGGGACTGTGCTGCCCGGGTCTGAAAACCCTTACCCTATTTCAGACCAAAATATACGATTTTCTACCCTATTTTCAGACCAAAATATGTGATTTTTGACGCATTGTTAGGCGAAAATATTTAACTTATGACCTATTTCAGGCTGTATAACAATACTAAAATCCAGACCGAAAGACTCATGATCCATACACTATTTCAGGCTGAAATGCTGAAAACGATACCCTTTGGGGCGGCACATACCGACATGGCTTATATATGGAAGTATCCCCCTCCATCTCTTTCTCCATTTAACTTTGTGAGAATAACTACGTCAAATTGTTTATTCACTAGACAAAATTCGTTTTCGTTTCAGATAAAATTGCTCAAGAGGAAATGATCTTACATCTGAGAGTTGAAACCTGGAGAGTATACACTAAATAGTGGATAGTGCTTTTATCAATTTTATCAGTTTGAAGAACTAAGGGCTTAATGGCTCACACCCTTCTTCCAATCACGCCGTTGAAATTGATTTCCGTGGATCAAATAACCTCAAATTGTATAGTTGTATATATATATATTTTTTTGCTGTATCTCAAACGTGAATCAGCACATGGTGATTGGTTCATATTATCACGTGATATGCAATGACGTAATAGACTTTGCTAAACAACTCGAGATGTGGCCGGTGAATTGCTCGTTATTTGTGTGCAAAAGTTAACTGCATCCCATCCAATGCGTGTTAGTAGTTCATTCCATAGCTCGAACTCCGTGCGAGGTTTTGGAAGATAAAGATGGTTGTCTTGACGGAAATCATATGGCGAGTTCTTTAACCTGAACAGTTCTTTTAAGCTTGGGCCATTCCTATCAAGTATTTTAAACATTGCTAATGCTTTATGCTGGGATCTTCTTTTGGTTAGTCGACTCCAGCCAAGTCTATGGAGAATGCTACTGGATCTGACTTTAATTTTCTCTAGTTATGACCCTGGCCGCTCGGTTTTGTAATTTTTGTAATCTCTCTGCAACTGTGGCTGGGAGGCTATCCCAAACTACATCGCAGTAGTCAAACCAAGGCTGAATTAGAGAGTTGTAGACCATAATTGCTGTTTCGTTAGGATTAAAATTTCTTATTTGCCTGAGCCCACCAATGCCCGAGGATTCAATAAACATTTACACGTGTATTTTATAAGTTGAACCATTATTCAATCACCACTAAACGGACTTTACTCCAGCAAAGTCTGTACAATATTACAGATACAGGGCCCTAGTGCACAACCACAACAGTATTTGGCCATTGTATTGGATTGAATTGTGTTTTAACGTGTGAAGAAGTTGGTCCAACTTGTAAAATACACTCTGCTTTATTGAATTGGCCCCAGGATGGCCGTTCATCAACAATTACTCCGACAGACTTTGTGGAGGAAACTCTTTCGATGGATTGTCTGGCTATATGTGTATAAGAGATATTTCTGATTTTTCTAAGGTTATCGTCAGACCCAATAAACATTTGTTCGGTTTTCGTTTTGTATAAACTTAGTCTATTTGCCAGTAACCAGTTGTTTACATTTGACAACTCAGTATTTGTGGTGTTAAATAGATATTTCAGTGATTTTCCCGTAGTCGTGAGATTTGTATCATCTGCGTACATTCTTGGTGTTGAAGTTTGTAAACTATTTGGAAAATCTTTGATACATATTATGAATAACAAAGGCCCTAGGATGGACCCTTGGGGAACACCACACGTTAGGGTTTTTGGGCGATGACAGTTCACCATTTACATGGCATTTTGCTGTCGGTCTGACAGGTAAGATTTGAACCATGCCAATGATGTTTCTGTGATGCCATAATGTGACAATTTACGCACGAAGATTTTATAATCTACTGTATCGAAGGCTTTAGTAAAGTCTAGGAAAACAGCTAAGTTTAATCGTCCATTGTCCATGTTTGTTAGCCATTCAGTGGTCGAATTTAACGGGGTAGTACTAGTAGTAGAGTGGAATGGTCTAAAGCCACGTTGGTATTTGGACAGTAATTCATTTTGATTTAGGTAACTATACAGTTGATTAAAGACGATTCTTTCAAATATGTTAGCTATCGACGGTAGAACTGATTTTGGTCGAAAGCTGTCCAGATTTTCCTTGTCCTTATTAGGTGGTTGCTTACGAGAAGTTTCACAAATAGTAATGCGACTGAGTGACCAATCGGTCATTTGTTAAGTTGTCGCTTAAGAGAGGTTGTCGCTTACGGGAGGTGGTCGTTCAGGGAAGTTCCACTGTACAAAGTTCAGTATCTGTCTGTGCGCTCCTACACGGTTAAAGTTTATGCAATTAGGTTTGTTTACAAGTTTAGCATTTCCTATGTAAGAGCTTTGCCACGCTTTGTATAGCAGTCTAATGTCAGATGACATCACTGAAATTCGTAGTCGTTTCTAATCATGGTACGTTGACGCCCGCAGTACTCATACTGTCATGTGCATAAACGACTCTCCATATATTACACAGATTGCTTTCAGCCGCTGACAGTGGTTGCTACGCATGGCACGTGACCAGTGACGTCAGCTACTTGTTACGGAAACTATTAAGCTGACAGCATGTAAAGGCCCGTCCAAACAAAGCTGTTTGGGCACCCCCAACCAATGTTGCGCTCGTTTGGACACCCTGTTGGACGATGTTGGACGATGTTGTCAAACTTTCTGCCCAACATTATCCAACATTTCTTTTGTTCTCGTGTTCGATGAACCGTGGCACAACATGTTGCGCTCGCTTGGACAGCCTGACGCAACATTGTTGGATGCGTGCATGCGCACTA
Source organism: Plumapathes pennacea (assembly GCA_964036295.1). Taxonomy (NCBI): domain Eukaryota; kingdom Metazoa; phylum Cnidaria; class Anthozoa; order Antipatharia; family Myriopathidae; genus Plumapathes; species Plumapathes pennacea. The sequence continues at coordinate 5,322,248 of OZ038464.1, forward strand.
TTGTGTTTCTTGAAAGATGGCAGACAGTGAACGTCCACGTGAGGTACCGGGATCAGATTGCTGCAGCTTTGAGGAGTATATGTTGGACGATGTTGGGATCGTTTGGACACGCCGTCCAACATCATCCAACATGTTGGACCAACAACGTTGGATGATGTTGGGTTCGTTTGGGCGGGCCTTAAGGCAACAAGTTTATCGTAATCCAATGGATACCAAACATTTTTTTTGCCTTATGTTCGTTCAATATCGCACGTTGATTCTAAGAAACAACACGGCGAGCGACAAAAAGAACTCAGTGCACTTTGACTTGCAGCCCACTTGATATGACGCAATACCCCTCCACAACAAAACACTTGAATTTCCAGTACACCAGCATTTCGGTTCATGTTGACGGGGTTTAAGGCGCGGTGTCGAGGTGGCAGCATAAGTTCTGTTCAGAAGAAGAGTTGTTAGATGTGATAATCATGCAAGGGTTCATTTGGTCTTTGTGCGTGTTTGAAATCTGTTTTCTTCCTTACGGTAGGTGGTTATTAACATTTACCTGTTATCGTTCCGTTTGAAACAGCTAAGAACAACTGTGTACGCTACATAAACGAGTCGCGTCATGAAGTTCGCTCCGCATTGTTTAATCGATTCTGTACAGGAAAGTATACATTGTGTACCCTGCATGATAACAAGCTTTAACTGCACAATTGTTGGCCCATTGATGTTCTGTGGCCTCCTTGAGTCTATAAATTTTGTGCGCTCACGACTTGACACACAGTCTATTAATTTCGAATTGCTGGGTCTAAATAAACTAGTATTAGGTCTTGTTTGGGATGAACAATAGCCCATCATCTTACAGTTGCAAACAAACGTTAAATAATTCGAGTTGTAAAAGGAAGATTGTGTATCGATATCTAACTGGGACGTGCATATATGAATAAAGCAAAAATCACGCTGACGACTGCTCTGCTGGGAAATGGACATTCGGAAATTGCCTTCCTGGGAAGGTGGAACACTTCTGTGGTTGCCAGCAACAGACAAAAAGCCGAAAAGAACTACATTTTGGTAAGATATTTACTTTTCTTTTCTATTACTATTCACACAAGGAAACGTACTTTGACAAATATCTTTCGTTTGGTGCTCTCGGCTTGGTGTATAGTTTGGTTTCTTGCATGTGATGAACTATATATGCTAGACGTGGTTCGAGCTTTTACCTAAAAAGACTGTCGCGATTGCAGTCGTGACGAGTTTAAGCAGGCCCTTTTTCTGTTGAAGGTCTGTCCATCATATAACGATGTCTGTCCAACAATTTACGTGAATAAATCCGTAAAGCTGGTATATTTGTAGATAAGTACAATCAAACTAACATTACTAGAAATTCGATAATCGCAGATACCCGGCCCTCGCTCGGTCATTGATTAGACTTTTTCATACTGCTCATCCAACAAGAGCAGCCTTTGTTTTACGGAAATGTTGACGCAGTCTTTTCTTCGAGTCGACTTTGTCTGTAACGACTGCAACAGCGAAAATTAAACAAAAGACTTTTTTCACAGTTTTGTTTTAAAGCTGTCGTTATTAATGTCAGAATGGAACAGTCAACATGCCCAGTCACGCTCTGAAAAATGGCTTTGTATTCCCCTGTCAGGAACTAAACTGATTGCTTTACTTACAGTGCTTGTTCTGCTAATGCACGAGTCAATTGTAACCCCCACACCCCCCCCCCCCCCCCACACCAAGGGGAATGGTGGGGACATGGATTTCCTTTGTTGCAATAATCACCTATTCCCCCACCCCATGGGGCATAATGTGCTGACAAGTCCCCCACATTGTGGGACCAAAATTTTGGAATAATTTTACAAAAGAGGCAATTAAACGATCTTTTACTTTTTTGTACAAATGGAACAGTGAAATATGACCAGGCAAAAGAAATAGACTCACCTTTGCACGAAAACTTCTCTCACGAAGGAACCGCGTGGTCGAGCTGCATGAGGTCGTAATGCATCATGTTTTTGGTTAAATCTCCCTCCTTGAGCCCCACCCCAGCAGGTCGGAAATCCCCCATCCCCTCGGGCTTAAACATCTTTCAAATACGAAAAAATTCCCCACATTGCCCTACTGGCGTTGTCCGTAAGCTCGAGGCGTGAATTGGGTCGAGACCAGAAAAAACTAAAATGGAAAGTAGTGACAAGAACTCCCAAGAGACTTCCAGTTTTTCAGCAGAAAAAAATCACACAGTATAGAGAACTTGGCTTTTTACACCTTGCTTAAATGAAACCTTATTAAACTATAAATTATAATTACAACACTCATACTCTTGCTTATTAAAGGTTGAGCGACTCTGTATTTTGAACTTCGGAGTGCCTTTCGGCAAAAGGATCAGCCAGCAAGAAAAGCTGAGTAATGCGTGACTTGTCTTTTTATGCACACGTGCTTTGTAACAAATATAAAATTAAAAGCGAGGAATGTAACACAGATTGCCGTTGTTTTACGGCTAAGCTCATCGTTGCTTTGGTTTTCGAATTCGGCCTGGTATCTTCCCAGAAGTATTTCGTGTCGTCACAGAAAGTTTCGTCGGGACTAAATAATTAGCGGCGACAAAATTATTTGCAATCCCGTAGCGGTATCAATCAAATAATCGAATCCATCAAATTTCCGTGGTGAACTTAGGAACGGAAGCTAAAATCATTCCCTAAAATCCAGTTTATCCGTACATGTTCCACATAGCCAAACGGTGTTGAGTTTGGATGGGATGCAGTTAACTTTCACACACAAGTAACGGGCAATTCAATAGCCCACTACTCAAGTTGTTCGCGAAGTCAATTCACACGTCATCGCATGCCATGTGACAATGTGAACCAATCACCGTGTGCTGATTCACAGAGCACTTTGACTTAAAGCCCACTTGGCTTTCACACCACGCAATCCTCTCCACAACTTCCTGTACATAAGTTTTCCGGTTCATGATTGACAGGATTTAAGGCGCGGTGTCGAGGTGGCGGTAAAAGTATTGTTCAGAAGAAGAGTTGGTAGACGTGATAATCATGCAAGGGTTCATTTGTTCTTTGTGCGTGTTTGGAATCTGTTTCCTTCCCTACGGTAGGTGGTTATTAACATTTACTTGTTATCGTTCTGTTTGAAACAGCAAAGTAGAACTGTGTACGCTGCATTTCCGCATTGTTTAATCGAAGTTCTGTACAGAAAAAAATACATTGTGTACTTGCATGATATGGAGCTTTAACTGCACAGCTGTTGGTCCATCGATGCTCTGTGGCCTCCTTGAGTCTACATGTTGACCGTCAGGTGTATGAAATAGATTTTGTGCCTTACGACTTGATACACAATCTATAGATTCAATTTTGGAATTGCTGGGTCTAAATAAACCAGTATTGGGTCTTGTTTGGAATGAACAATAGCCCATCGTCTTACAGTTGCAAACAAACGTTAAATAATTCGAGTTGTAAAAGGAAGATTGTGTATCGATATCTAACTGGGGCGTGCAGATGTGCATGAAGCGAAAATCACGCTCGACTGATAACTTCCTGACCGCAATAAACAGTGGCAGCTCGGTGTATAGTTTCGATCCTTGCATGTGATTAAGTTTATGTGCTAGACGTGGTACGAGCTTTTACCTAAATGCAATCGTGCCGAGTTAGCAGGCTCTTTTTCTGTTGAAGGTCTGTCCATAATATATGGAACAATTTACGTGATTAAATCCGTAAAGCTGGTGTATTTGTAGAAAAGTACAATCAAACTAAACCTATCATACATCAATTATTGGGTCATAAAAAAACAAAAAACAAGTAAACCCGGAATGCAACATTAGAGCAACAAATAAACCTCAGCGTATAGCTTCTTGTCCTTCTTGTGGATAGTATTGCTATTGGTCTTCACTTTAGGCCATCTGTCATGCTATCTTACTTAAGACGACAGAATCCAACCGGTCAAACCGTCACGACGAACTTTGCAGAGCAAACAACAAGGGTATATTATCAATATTTTTTGAGCATTCTTCACTCCCATCGCCTTCAAAACCGCATTTTGCTCAGCCAGAAAATTGATACACAATCTATTTGATACACAATCTATTGATTCAATTTTGGAATTGCTGGGTCTAAATAAACCAGTATTGGGTCTTGTTTGGAATGAACAATAGCCCATCGTCTTACAGTTGCAAACAAACGTTAAATAATTCGAGTTGTAAAAGGAAGATTGTGTATCGATATCTAACTGGGACGTGCAGATGTGTATGAAGCGAAAATCACGCTCGACTGATAACTTCCTGACCGCAATAAACAGTGGCAGCTCGGTTTCGATTCAGCAGTAGTTTCGATCCTTGCATGTGATTAAGTTTATGTGCTAGACGTGGTACGAGCTTTTACCTAAATGCAATCGTGCCGAGTTAGCAGGCTCTTTTTCTGTTGAAGGTCTGTCCATAATATATGGAACAATTTACGTGATTAAATCCGTAAAGCTGGTGTATTTGTAGAAAAGTACAATCAAACTAAACCTATCATACATCAATTATTGGGTCATAAAAAAAAACAAAAAACAAGTAAACCCGGAATGCAACATTAGAGCAACAAATAAACCTCAGCGTATAGCTTCTTGTCCTTCTTGTGGATAGTATCGCTATTGGTCTTCACTTTAGGCCATCTGTCATGCTATCTTACTTAAGACGACAGAATCCAACCGGTCAAACCGTCACGACGAACTTTGCAGAGCAAACAACAAGGGTATATTATCAATATTTTTTGAGCATTCTTCACTCCCATCGCCTTCAAAACCGCATTTTGCTCAGCCAGAAAATCACGTGACTAGCAGGGCGTTGCTAAACAGCGAAACAGCAAAACGAAACAGCGAAACGAAACAGCGAAACAGTTTCAAAATTTTAAATTTTAAAAAGAAAGGCAAAACAACATAAACCAGAAATCGAGAATGGCGGAGAATGAGAACGCCTCGAGCACCAACATGGATCCAACTATAAACTTTTGAAATTGTTTCGCTGTTTCGTTTCGCTGTTTCGTTTTGCTGTTTCGCTGTTTAGCAACGCCCTGACTAGCAGCAGTCGCCTTTGACCAGAAGCTAGCCTAAAGTTGAGGCTGATGCAAATCGAAACTTCGTGATGCCGCGTCAAAATAGCGTGCGATGTTGACTGAGCGCGGCAAAACTCACAGACACTTTAGTTAGTCCGAAATACAGGTTATGGCGATGTGAAAATCAAGAAACACAAAACAAATGCGACGTTTTGTCTGTTTAGTTCAAGTTTGACATCCAGGGAGGCTAATTGACCGCTAGTTCAGTTTGGTGGAGCGAGGAAATGGGAAATACTTATCCAACGCAGTTTTATATCCTATTCCCCCACCCCATGGGGAATAATGTGCTGACAAATCCCCCACATTGTGGGACCAAAATTTTGGCATAATTTTACAAAAGAGGCAATTAAACGATCTTTTATTTATTTATTTTTTTGTAAAAATGGAACAGTGAAGTATGACCAGGCAAAAGAAACAGACTCACCTTTGCACGAAAACTTCTCTCATGAAGGAACCGCGTGGTCGAACTGGATGAAACCGCAATGCATCATGTTTTTGGTCAAATCTCCCTCCTTGAGCCCCACCCCCGCAGGTCGGAAATCCCCACCCCCCTCGGGCTTAAACATCTTTCAAATACGAAAAAATGTCCCACATTGCCTCACCGTTCCCCGAGGTTGGGGGAGGGGGGGCTACAATTGACTGGTGCATAAACGTCATTTTTATTTTACGTTTGAGTGCTTTACCATAAGCACGAGTGTGAAGGTGAACATCTTGTTCAATTGTGGGAGTTTTGGAATCATCAAGTTGTTGATGCTGTTTAACAGGTTTGTCCAGGGAGTGCTACTACTGCGTACCGGGACTGATCGACGGACGCATGGACTTCTGTAAAAATCCAACTAAAAAGACCACGTGCGATTTAGTCGCTAACGACGATTGCCTGACCGTGTCCTACGAGATGACTGGAGACATTAGCTTCATGACAAACATGATGATGTGTGGAAATGGAGGCTGCGAGGTCGAAGGAGAGGCAACCTGTGATGCCCTTAAGCAGCAACAGAATCCCAATACCAAAGTGAGCGACTGCAAGTACAGCTGCTGCAAGGATGATCTGTGTAATAGCAAGTCACTTCTGGCACCCACCGAGTAGCCCACAAACACTGGCCGGTGCGACGTCGCACATTTTGGCGCCATTTTTGCCACTCTGTTGTGCTTAGTCTCCTGGTGTGAGCAGTTTGGAGGAATCCGTTTTTTCTTGTGTGATTTTCTAGAACATCGTAATAGACTTGTAATGAAAGTAGCATAACCACTGTTTAATTGGTTTATGTCAATCGTTGTAACTTTGATTTGTCAGTATGTTTAATAGTAGACACAATAAATCGCCGTTGGGAAATAATTGCTGAGTGAGTTGTTTTGTGTTTTCTGCCTGAAATGAAGTCTGCAGCCTGTCTAAAAAGATTGGTCATCAATATAAGTAAACTGGACTGGAGCGGAAGCTCATTCTGAACAGTTTGTAGGGATTCACGCCCCGACTATCATCACCCTCTGAGACCCAGGGGCAGATCATGGGACGGCGGGCAAAAAGCGACGAAGGGGGAGGGGGAGAGGAAGGAAAGTGCCGCCGCCCAACTATCCGCCTCTGGGTCTCTGAGGATGGCCTATCACGTGAACACCACGTGACGTCACAAAGTAATTTCCCGGCCACGTTGCTGTTTTGATTAAAGTCTGATACAAAGTTGAGTATCCGTCTGTGCGCTCGCTTAAGACTAGATTTACTACACGATTAAAGTTTGTAAACATTTCCTTTGTAAAGCCTGGTCCTCACTAGCGCATAAGCATAAGCATAAGCACAAGCATAAGCATAAGAATAAGACAGCGACAGTGGCGACATAAGCATAAGCATAAGGAACGGACATGTTTGATCCTTATGCTTATGCTTATGCTTATGCGCTAGTGAGGACCAGGCTTAAACAAGCGACTCGCTTTGACGGTTCTAAATTTAGCACACACAAAAAAACAAACATACACGGTACATACATGGTTAGGATAAAGCATTGGCTGGAGAAATCGCGGCTTTTCTTGAAATTCATAAAAACTTCAGTGTCCAAAATCGACTTTGCTTGGCTTTAAAGTCTCGGGAGTATTCTGTAGTTGCGTGTAAATGTTTTCTCAGCTAGTGTCTACGAAAACTGCAGACTGTGCACGTTGTCTGAACTAAACCAGACTGCCGTGTGACAAAGATTTTTTTTAGCGGCCGACTGGTGAAGTCGCTACACAGCCGTGGTTTGCAAAAAAAAATTAAATAATGTCCGAACAGAAAATAAACAAGAATCCCGCTTTTCCGAAAACCCACTACTGAGCGAGGGGATATCTGCGATTATCGTATTTCTAGTAATCGTCTAAACTATGATGAAAGGAAGCGATGTTATTTCACTTAACTCAATAAGGCTTGTTCATTTCATCGTTCGATGAAATACACAGAAGACAGTCATCTTGGATTTACCGACATCGTCCGATTCTCGGTCGTGAGGCGATCGGGTCTAAACTCGTTTTCAGTCTTGCGCGGCTGTCCTTCCCGTGCTTCCATTATGTAAAACCCTATATATTGACTTACATGAAGGATACCGCAGAATGATTACATCGCGGGCGCGCAATACTTGACAAAATGGCGGACATAATCAGGTTTAAACTGAAGGTCAAGATTTCCCCTAATATCTGCATTGTTAGCGACAATGTCATCACCAGGGACTCGAATACACATAGGTAAAAGTGTCACGCTGTCGGCAGTATGTCCAGCAAAGAAAATAGTTGCTCATGAACTCACTGGGCTCGCATGAGGACGGACCCAGGGGTCAGGAATGAAGGTGAGTTTTTGCTTGACATATTTTCCTTCCTATTTGCCTGGGAGAATTAATCACTCTTGGAAGTGAAAGGTGAAAAGGTTAAGAGTGAATGTCTGTAAGAATTGATCAAACGGCCGGCACACATAATTTACAACTACATTTTGATTTCCCTCGAAGTTTTGTGTCTGAACAATCCTTATATTGAATCATTTAAGGCAACATTCAAGTCACTCGATCTCTTTCTCAGTATAGTAACTATTCTGAAGTCCACAGGAAGGGAAGCATGTATTACAATTCTTGCCGCTTAGATTTTCAAATCCCAGAGAAAATATGTTGTGCGCTTTAAAGTAGCCTGGAAAATTGCTGGTAATCCCGGGCATTTTTCTGATATTTTGACGACCATCTTCGTACTGATTTATGAACTGGTTAAAACATTAACATGCTCATTCCACATGAGAAGTGGAAGAATGATGAATTTTCAAATCAAACACTTTAGGAAAATTATGATGTCATTGAAGAGTACACACTACAACCTATCCAAAATGCATAAGTCAGGTGAAATTTTGTCCCCTCCCACTCTGTGGGGTCCACTTTTACATTGTTCTAAAAAAAATGAGGGGAGACTGGTGACAAACATGAAACTTCATTTGAAAGCAGTGAGGAAACCAGACTTAACCTTATGTACTGGTTGGTATAAGAAAAGACCTCAATCCTAGTCTTCACTGGATTAGGATAATTCCAACTTACAACCATTCCAAACTGATTTATAATCTATTGAATATCTGTTACGGACATTACAGTACTCATGGCTCAGGTTGAATGTAAAATGTGTACCTGACCTTTAAAATTTATTTCAAAACATTCTTCAACTGTGTGTTTAGAAATGGTATTGTTGGATACCACAACTAAACTAAACAAAACGACTCAAGGAAGTTTTATATCTGCATTTTTAGTGTCAAATTCACAGACCGTAATGTCCGTAACACCTGCTGTAATGTCCGTAACACTACATTTTTGTAAATATAATGCAACAAAATAAACTATGAGGAAAATTATCACAGCATTATAAAACTTTGACCACTATCCAATAAGAAAAAAATAGTTGTTATCTCAGGACTTCTCACAATTCACAGCAATTGAGCTTTCAAAGTCAAAATCAAAATGTCTGGTTGTTTTGCTGTAATGTCCGTAACAGATCTTTAAATCAACACAACAGGCAGCTAAGAATAAGCATTCTTTTTTCTTTCTTGCCAAGTGAGGGAGGGGACTTCAAGTTATCATGCAGTGTACAAGAAACAGCAAAACATTGCATATCCTATGTGGAGCAGCAACTTGAATGTTAAAAAATCGTCTGAATGTAATGTCCGTAACGGTGGAATGAGCCTAACAGAGTGTTGGGCTTCGTTAACGTGATTTCGACAACTGGTGCGATTGGTGTGCGGAAGGATAAAACCAGGTTTTAGTTATACTAATTTTTGCTAGAGAGAGAGAGTCTTTCAGATACAGAATGTGATATTCACGGACTGCAGATTGATTTCAAGCAATGTCCAGTAATTGTTTCATCCTTTCTTTGTTGCCCGGTCAGGCAACCATTGCACTGAATTTACTTGCCCGACCAGAATTTAGCGTTAATGCTGGGTAAAAGTAAGGCTTACTTTTTTCATATAGGCTGATATCATGCCAAGCCTAATGAGTCACATCTTCTGCAGGAAGCAGTCCTGTTATAGGGAGCACTCGCATTTAACAAGATCCCATAAGGATCTTAACAGGATCTAGCTACAGTATGTTTATCCAAGGATGATCCTGCCAGGATCTTGTTGTGTTTATCCTATGAAGATCTAAGAGGATCTTAACCAGATCCTACCAGTATCTAGGATCATGTTACTGTATGTTTTCTATCCTGCAAGATCCTTGCTATATTTTCTTGTAAATGGCTGAAGAAAAATAAGACTAATGTAATAATGTATTTCAAAAGTCTTGTAATGGTTTCTCTTTCAAAGGAAAACCAAACATGATTTCCTTTGGTATTTGATTGTTTAAAACTGATTTGGACAGAATAGACTTGGTGTACTTATTCTGGTTTTGATTTTTGACCGTTAATTGAAAGCGGTTCTATGTTCGGGTCATTCCACAGTATTTTGGACATGGATATCACTTTTCTCCAAGTGTTTTGAATCAAACCTAAAATGTCCTTTAAGTTGTAGCTTGGTGTTGATAGTTTACTTTATGATGTGATTTATGGGGGTAGCATGTTGATAATGATGCATAAATTATAATCAAACATGAAAAAAGTAAAAATGGCCATTGCGGAGAGGACAAATCAATTTATTGTTTAAAAACAAATGAAAAACTGAAACCTCACAAAAGTTATCAGGACATAAACTATTACTGATGCAGTTTACAGAACAGTTGTTACAGGATGATGTTTTACCCAGAGTCCTGTGCTAGAGACTGTCCATTTGCTAAATGTCCTCTCCGCAACATTTTGACACCTAAAAGTTTATGTTATGGATGACCACATAATTATATTAGGTACACAGTTTGATAACTTCTAATTTAAAACAGGAGGTATGTTTTATTGTGTTCAGATATTCTTCAGCTCATCACCTTAATGATTTAGGGACGTTTTCTTTTTGTTGCGGAGAGGACATTTCTGTTGCGGAGAGGACACATTGCTTAGAAGCTGATTTAAAATAAACTCATGATAAACTAAATAAATTCTAAAATAAACTCATGTTAGGTAAATTGTACTTTTCAGGGCTTTTAGTATATTTTGAAGTGTGCAGCAGTGTACTTCTGTGTTAGTTAAAAGTTTGAGAGGAAGACAACATTACTACAGTACAAGGCATTCTGTCTACTCAAACAGCATTTGGGAGAGCACTTGCTAATAACAATCACTTCACCACATTCAAAGTTCTTGCACAGAGTTGGTGCCAGAATGTTTGATTGGCCTCAGATAGATGACATTGATAAGGTACATGCCACCTGTGTGTTTTATGGCCCAGTACGATGGCAGGGCAATGGCCCCTTTGAAACTCCAGATCTGGAGGAACTTGGAACTGTTTTTCAAGCTTTCAAGGAAGCAGAGTTGTCACTAAACTGCTACACTATGTTGCTGTTCAGTAAACATGAGATATGTACAAACACTGTACATTAAATGACTGTGTTGAAATCAACATTGTTGCAACAAGTTTGAAATGAAATGTTTTGAAGTTACTGTGAAGAACCTTGTTATTGTTGACATTTAACAGCATAGTATGTTGCTTTAAAAGCTGTTATATATTATAGGATATGTTTACTTAATAACAAAGAATTTATGTGTACTTGATAAGAATTATTTTTGGGGGGTATTTTTGCCAAGTATTCTGGATTTTTGGTTTTACCCATAATGCTTTGTGGTCTGAGTCAGCATTAAAGTTTATGCATTTCATAAGTTTTTTCCAGAGTTTCTGGTAACATCAGTTCTTGATGCACCAAATACAATGATTAAAACTACAATGAAGTAATAATGTCTATCCATATCAAAATCAACTTGAAAAATTTGACCATGACCCTTTTCTTTTTCAATACCATGCTAGTCTGATCAAAGGACCTTGTTTTTGTTGACATTTATCACCATATGTTTCACTAAAAGCTGTTTTATATTCTAGAATGTTAATAAGAGTTGTTCAACATAACACACTTTGTCAAATTCAATGAGATTTTTGTGTTATTTGTTCATGGACAAAAATGTCCTCTCCGCAACGTCTTCTCCGCAACAGAGACACATCAAAATATGGTCAGTTTTTCTGATGATCGAACAAATGCAGCTAAATTTTTTTGCCATATATTTAAAATATATACACCACTCTTTAATACAAAACAAAAAGAAATAATTGTGAATCCATCATAGAATCAGAGAACTTTTCACTTAGATTTTGTCTAACAAAAATAGCAAATTCTCTGAGTCTTCTCCGCAACGATCACTTATCTTGTTGTAGTCTTCCATGGTTACAACTTACAGAAAATTGCAACATAGTGGGCATAGCTGTAATGAATGTCTACAAGAAAAAGGTAAAATTTTATTACTGTGACATTTGGATTTTGAGCTGTGGCATACTGAATGTCTCTGTAAATGTCTTCTCCGCAACATACGAAATACTGTGGAATGACCCGTTCTCAAAATCACTTCCATTTTTTGAAATTTGTAATGATTTGTTTTGATTTGTAATTAGATATTATCAGTATGCAGTATCTGAGTTGTAAGGTAAATGTGCATGTACATTTATGGGGAATCAATTAGTTGTGATATCATGGCTGAAATTTTTATGCCAATTACTTCCTGGTGGCCCTGTTTAGACTGGCCAAATCCCTAAACATATATAGGTCAACCGCCCTCCTAAATTCTAGAAATTGACACATTCGTGCTGAGGAGTGATTTTTTGTTTAGAAAATCAGTGATTTTAGAACCATTTTCAGGGCCCTTGAAAATGACACTACTGAAAATGACAACAAACTCACCTGTATTTTGCAGTTCTCCCACCCTCTATTACACAGTGTTGCACAATGAAGATGCGTCTGTTGCTGACACATACTAGAAAAGATTTTGCAATTTAAAATATGTTACATTTCAGCCAATATATTATAGCCAGATTTTATCAGCCCCAAGCAAAGTCTTTATAACTCAGATCATGTGCCTTAAAATGGTAAAGTCTGTGTGTTCACCAGTGTGCAGCACTGTCTAAATAAAACTTCAAGAATGCAGACTTTCAGGGAAACCAACAATGAAATGCTCAATGAAATGACAGGAGTTTTGTGCTTGATACACTATCGTACAGTATTTGTTGTCAATATCATTACTGAAATTCAACCAGTTTTTATGCTATAAATCAGAACTGCACAATGTGCTGGTAAGCTGAAGCCACAGAATAGGGCACAAAGGCCACAGTGGTAGCAAGCATTACCCCTTGATCTACCAAAAAAAAAAAATTTTTCTGAGCCCAAGTAATAGCAGCCATGGACAGCTGTTTTGGCCTTATTAGGCCTCGTCAGCATGGTATAGCTATACATGGGCTCGGGTTCCCACAATGAGGTAACAAGCTGTAAAATTGTAAGGCTTGTGGGATGTGGCTCAGTTTTTATGCTGATTAGTTCCTGTTGACCCTGTTTAGGATAGCCAAAATCCCCCAAAATATACTGTATGGGTCAATTGCCCTCCAAACCTCTAGAAAATAGTAAATTTGTGCTGAGGGGTGATTTTACTGTAGAGCTGTCTGAAGGTCCACTCTAAATGACATTGTTTCAACAAACTCACCTGATTTTTGCAGTTGTCTGACCAACTATTCACGGTGTCTCTTAGTGAAGATGCATCTGTTATTATTGTACTTTCACGCACTAGGAAAGATTTCAAGTGCAGTACTGTACTAAATACTTTTAATTATAGTCAATAACGACTTTTTAATCTTTTCTTTTAATAAATGCCAGGGCTCATAAATTTAGTGTGAGGTTTCACACCAGGCTCATTCTCAGCTAAAGTGGCCAATCACTGTCTCACAACTTTGGTACCGAAAGAAATTTTTTCTGATGTTTTTTAGGTTTCTACTCTCTTAAGAAAGCTCTGCACTATAGCGAGTAAATTAGTAAAAGTTGCTGGAGGCAAAGCACCAATAATCTTGAACTATGGACCATCAAGTCACCAAGAGTAGGCGAAAAACCCCTGTCTTACCGACAAATTTTCATGGAAACATCATCAATTCCTTTTTTCATTCTGTGGATAGGAGGTAGTTTGTGTTTTCCCTGCCGGGCTTGTATGGCAATAGTTTGTTTCAAGCTTGAAAATCACTGCTGAACATTTTATTTGCTGAAGCATTAAGGGCTGATATATACATGTCTCACAATTTTGTAACATAGTCGTTACCATTGAATAGAGATGTCAATATTTTCGCTGTTTGTACTGTCTCATTTATCCTTCAAGTATTTAATGGTTTATAGTTTATAGATTTATAAAATACCACAACTGGTTCTACTCATTTTTATAGATTTTTTAATATTAGCGATTTTATAAGAGGTACTCAAAAGTGACATTTTTTTCATGTAACATAAGATACCATGTTTCTCTCAGATGCTTATTGGTACGTGCATTTTCTTGTACAATAGTATTAAGTGCAAAACTTCTGTCATTCATTGGGTATCTCAGTGCTGGTTTTCCCTGTATTCTTGTGATTTTCTGTGACAGTGCTACACACTGGTGAACTCGCAGACTTTGACATTTCAAGGCATAATCTGAGTTATAAGGATGTTTTTTTGTGGCTGATAAAACTTGGAGCTATATCTTGGCTAAAATTTCCTGTTATTGACTATAGTTGTGGGAGGCTAGGCCTGAAAGAGTTCCCTTTTCAAGCCTCAGTTATAAGAAAGAGATTGAGAAGTTATTATGTCTAGGTGCATTTATGGCTTCCGTGCAAGTTAAAAAAAGTCTATACATATTGTACGCATATTCATATACAGGCAGATCATAACATATTAGGTTCTAATCTGGGTTATCAGGACTTGTCTGGGGTGGATAAAATCTGGTTATATCTTGGCCGAAATTTAACATTTTAAATGCGAAATCTTTCCTAGTGTGTATCAGCAACAGACACATCTTCACTGCATGAGACAATGTCGAAAAGGTGGTGAGAGAACTGCAAAAATCAGGTGAGTTTGTTGAACAATGCCAGTTTTAAATGACTTCAAAACGGCTCTAAACTCACCCGTTACTTTAGCAAAAAATCATCCCTCAGCAGGAATTCTGTACTGTTCTAGAGTTTAGGAGGGCCCTTGACCCGGATATTTTTAGGGATTTTGGGAAGCCTAAGTAGGGACACCAGGAACTAGTCGGGGTATAAAATGGTTGAGTGTTAGCCAAGATATCGTAGCAATAAGTAGCCCCATACATTTTCCTAACAGTCCCGATACTGCGTACTAATGATATATTGGTATATGCGTTTTTCCTTTAATTTGTACGATAGTATCAAGGGCAAAACGTTTTTCATTTATTGCGCATCTCAGTGTTGGTATTCCCTGAAAGTCTGCGTTCTTGATGTTTCTTGTAGACCTTGTAGATATTAAATTTATTCAACTTGAAACTCAGCCAAAAGAAGAACGGCACAGTTCTCTTTACGCACGTATTTAGTTTGGATGCAGCCCAGGCTGGAGTATCATGGCCTCTGATAAATATGTAGGTGTCAAAGTTAAGCTGTGCATGATATGCAAAAAAAAAAAGAGTAAAAGAAGACAAAGTAGTTCCAAGTTAAACGGTTGGACAAAATCTGTGAAGTCTATCCGGCCGAGCGGCAAAGTTGCTTCCCGCGTGTCCTCACCCACTGGGATTCTCCAGCTCCTTCGTTCAGATTGTGTCTTCACGTTCTCAAAGTTCTGAGCATTTGTTTCATCGTACATTTCTCTACATTGCGAAGTTGTGCAATTCTATTTCATATTGTTTCACTGATTTCAATACATCATTAATATTTCTAACTCATGACAGTATTCATGGAAAAAATGACATCACTGACCAGCGCCCCAACCAATCAGCGTTAGCCAATTCTCGATCCCAATAAAAAAAATCTTCCCATTTTAATACTTGGTCCGCCTTCGGCAAGTAAAGACTAAGACCAGGATTACTCAACCTGATGTGACCGTCTGTCACCTTGCTGTGACCGTCTGTCACCCTGATGTGCCGCCTTACCACTTTTTTTTTTTTTTGGGGGGGGGGGGGGGGGGGGGGTTATATTGGTACATGCAGTTCTTTTCATTCATTGAGCATCTTAGTGTTGCTCTTCCGTGAAAGTCTGCGTTCGACAGCGATCCATAGTGATGAATTCTCGGACTTCAATATGTTTGTGCATAATCTGAGTTACAAGGACTTCGTATGAAGCTGCGAAAATCTGGCCATATCCTGGCCAAAATGTGACCATTTTAAAGTCTTTCCTAGTTTTTATCAGAAACAGGTGCAACCTTCCTGTAAGGCACTGCAAAAAGATAGTCAGAGAATCGTAAAACTCAGAGTGTGGCACTATTTGAGTAGGAGCAGGGTATGGGTGCGACTGGCACGTGTAGTACGGCTGAGAAAGAGAAGCGGCGAACCCTTCCGAGGCGGATATGCTCTGCTTTTGGTCTGTCGCGTGCAGTGTCGTTGTGTAATGCAAAATAATGTTATGCCAAAGAACTGCCTGGCAGTGCTATGCTAATCTATGCCACTCGAATATAAGGATTTTACATTCCATGTGCACGCGCGCCAACTCACGAATTTGCATTTTTATTCATCAATTTGAATCTGAGCTGAGCGGACATGTCGAACGAAAGTTTAGGTTTTTCGGTGAGTATTGCTTGGTTTATGGATAAATGTTGCTGTTCCTAAGCTAAAGTCAAACTGCTCTATGCCTCGTGAAAGTATTTCTTGCCAAACAGCCTCCTGGGTCTTGTATTTATCCTCGCCTGAAGACCGTTAGTAACAACACGTGTTCTTCGTTTCCGCAGAGCTTTATTGACGAACAGTTCAAACCAGAGGAGTTCATGGAAGGTCTGCCTTTTTGGTGAGTGGTAATTGCTTCAACTTGTGCAGTACACAAACGAAATACGTGTCAATGAACAATTTGCGAGAAATTCGCGTTTGAATGTAGTCTTCTTCGATCGAACTAAATTCAGAAGACCTCGGTCCTGTTTCGTTCGTGTGTTATTTTTATTACCAATGAAATAGTGTAACTTTAGGTTAAAGCTGCTATTGGTTCGACAAGAATAGAGTTCGACGTCTACAAACAACAGTGAGATTCGTGGTTGGACTCGGGTGGTTTTTATGAAAAGCGTTGGTGTCCCTTGCATATTTTCTTCGTCTGTTTGTTTCAACTGGATTGCATTTTAGTGACGATATTTTTTTTCTCCAGAGATCAAGTTAGAAGTCCCAAAAACACTAGTGGTATCTTTGTGGAACTCTTAGACTTCACGCTTCCCTATGTGGACTCGGTTGGCAATTTCACAAGGGCTTTTGTTGCTGGAAAGTCGTCTTTCTGTGACCTCAGACATGAACGTTGAAGAATAATTCAAGTCGTTGTATTCTTGGTCATTGGAACTGTATGGAGACAGGTTAGCTAATTTTGTTTTTGTTTTTATTAGAATGAGCTTTCCAGAAATAGTGAGATGTTCGATATTTTTGCGCGCATATTTTCAACCTGGTAAAACCCGACTTTTTCATTGATAAAATTTGTGCGTGAATTAAAACGGATAGGTTCTCTTCAAACCCGTCTTTTTGAATTCCTTTGGAGTTTTGGTTTGTACCAGTGAAAGCTTTATGTTCGTGTGCATTGTAAGTCTTTACGAAGACTTGTATCTTGTACGCAGAAGACTTGTATCTTAATCGCAAAATATTTATACATCGCTACTTGTGTACATTGCAGATTTTTACGATTATTTGTATCTTGAGCGCTGCAGACTCGTACGTCGCTAGTCATGTAGGAATTTACGATTTAAACGCAGAATACTCGTACGTCGCTTGTCGCGTGCATTGTAGGATTTTACGAAGACTTGCATTTTGAACGCAGAATACTCGTACGTCGCTAGCCGTGTAGGACTTCTTTCTCGAGCGAAGTCTATTTATACATTGCTTATCGTGTGCATTGTAGGACTTTACAGACTTGCATTTTCAACGCAGAATACTCGTACGTCGCTAGTCGCGTGCATTGTAGGATTTTACGTATCGTATTCTGAGCGCAGAATATTTTTTCGTCGCTAATCGGGTACGTTGTAGGATTTTCCGAAGACTTGCATTTTGAACGCTACGTGTCGTATTTTGAGCGCAGAAAATTTAAACGTCGCTGTCCGTGTACATTGTAGGATTTCACGAAGATTTGTATCTCGATCGCAAAACATTTATACGTCGCAACTCATGTGCATTGTATTTTTAAGAAGACTTGTATCTTGAGTGCAGAATATTTATAAATCGCTACTTGTGTACATTGCAAGATTTTACGAAAACTTGTGTTTTAAACGCAGAATACTCTAACGTTCAGCAATCTATTAGCTCTTCTAAGCTATTTCTAAGCAGTTGCGCTCTTCTCTGTAGGAATATTTGACGGTACTTGTAAAATTAATTGTAATATGCGAGTGCGAATAAAGATTGTCTCGTCTTGTCTTTAATTTATTGTCCATGTAACCATGGGCTGACATCATATTAAATTTTCCATGTAAGGCAACTGTGACTATCAAAGCGTATCATTACATCATGTTTATTCTTGCACGCGTAAAAGCCATTACAAGAGCCAATCCCTGCTTGATATTTGCACTGCATGAATAAATATGATATTTAATGAACACTTTTTTATGGTCATGGTCACCTTACATGGTAAATTTAATATGATGTCAGCCCATGGTACACTGCAAACTTTGCTGACGTCACAATTCCGACTCTTTAAATTTGAGGTCGCTACAGGGTGGTTGGATGGGCGGTAGTCGATGGGTGAGCGACATTCAACTAGCTGAGCGAATAGGGGGGTTAGGGGGCTTGGGGAGGATTTATATATAAAGATTTTAAAAACTTTTCTTTCAAGATTTTTTTTTTTCAAGATTATTTTGAACTTTTATTAGCTTGTTCAAGAAACTTTTACAAGATTCTTTCAAGATTTTTTTTTTCAAGAAGATTATTTTGAACTCTGTTAGTTTGTTCAAGAATCTTTACAAGATTGTACACTACCTGTGCTATACAAAGTATTACTGCTACTAAACTGCTAAACTCTAAGAAGGACTGTTGTGATCAGTTCTTTACTAATGTACACGTTTACAACTACTCTGGAGGACTAACTTTTAACTATCTTCTTTACAGCTTTGGTCGCCGCGGACTTCCTTCTTCGCTTCACGAATGTGCACTTCACAGCAGCCAGAAAGAGAAGATGTCTTCGCCGCGGACTTTGTTCTTCGCTTGACTAATGTGTAATTCACAGTAGCTGGAACAGAAGATGCCTTCGCCGCGGATTGCCGTCTTCGCTTGACGAATGTACACTTCACAGCAGTCAGGAACAGAAGATGCCTTCGCCGCGGATTGCCGTCTTCGCTTGACGAATGTACACTTCACAGCAGTCAGGAACAGAAGATACCTTCGCCGCGGACTTCGTTCTTCGCTTGACGAATGTGTACTTCACAGTAGCAGAAACAGAAGATGCCTTCGCCGCGGATTGCCTTCTTCGCTTGACGAACGTGTACTTCACAATAGCAGGAACAGAAGATGCCTTCGCAGCGGATTGCCTTCTTCGCTTGACGAATGTGCACTTCGCAGCAGTCAGGAACACAAGATGTCTTCACTGAAAAGGAATACAGGTATGGAACACTGTTTAATCGATAAAGTTTACATGTACATGCCAAAATACTGAAGTATGAAACCGGCTGTGTCTGTGAGCGAAGAGAAACAAGGCGAATTTGAATATTTTCACGAACAGCCAAAAAATAAAACAATGAGACTAATTACACAAGGAAAAGCGCACGTGCACTGTTGGGACTGATAAATTTATGCCGTTGGACGACTGCTTCGCTTCTCTTTCAAGTTTCAAACGAAGTGCTGATAATTTGAAGACAAAATGTAGAATACCGGGATGGAATTAGCAATCGAACTTTCGAAAGAAGAGAAACAACAACACGCACAAAAATAAAATTAAGTATGTACTCACAGAAGCACAAAAGGAACAAATGTTCAAACATTTGTAAATTGCTTGCCGACGATGTTGTCACTCGCTTTATATATGGAGTTCTAAATGTGGAAAATATTTTACTTGCAGCGCTCGTGATCCTGTCGTGTGTCATTTCAAAGTCAAAGAGAAGATCTTGCATGGCACAATATTGGTAAGTAGGAAGCTTAGTACATGTACCTCAGCTGGTAATTGACCCTTAAACTTTTCAGCCAGTTGTTCAATCGTGCAACACAGGATTTCTTGTAGCTTATATTCACTGCAAAGATATGGATCCTGTTGCAAAAAAGTAGCAACATTGAGAGGGACAAACTAAACTCGATCTTGAGGTCGCTGTAGAACCATTTCACTTCCAAACAACGGAATTAAAATTCTCCCAAAGATCCAAAAAGAAAATGTACACATGATGTAGTGAGAATAGATAGATCAATCAGCTAACTTGCAAGTAGTTAGTGCTGGTGTTGTACCCTGTACATGAGTAACCTTGCAGAATCTAGAAGGCGTCTACACATGAAGGGCTAACTTCCAACTATCTACTTACAGCTTAGGTCGCCGCGGACAGTCTTCTTCGCTTGACGATTGAACACTTCGCAGCAGTCAGGAACAGAAGATGCCTTCACTGAAAACGAATTGAAAAATATAGAACACTAGTTAATCGACAAAGTTTAGATGTCAAAGTACTGAAATAAACACCTGTCTGTTTGTGCAGCGAAGGGAAGGCAGCGATGAAAGCGGCAGAATAAACAATGCGACTAATTTCACAAGAAAAAGCGAATGCTTCTCTTTCAATTTTGAACAACGTGCTTATTACTTGTTGACACAATAATGTCAGTGTTTTTGACATTAGATGAGCAATCAAACTCTAGAAGTAATGGGGGCAAGACACACAAAGAAACTAAGTATGCACTCACAGAAGCACAAATATTAGGAACAAACATTTTTAAATTGCTTGCCGACGCTGTTGTCAATTGCTTCACAAACGGCATGTTATCTCATACCCTACTCCTGCTCCCATAACGTTCACGAGACGCGACGCACAAATGTACTGCGCTGCCAACATTTTTAATAAGTCTTCAAAGAAAATCTATAAAGATGAGTATTCTGCGCTCGCGAACAAGTCTTCATCGGACCTACAATGTTCACGAGCAGCGACACACGATTTTCCGCGTTCACATGCGACGTAGTCTTCGTCAGAACTAAAAAGATCGTGATTAGTGACGTTATAAAAATTCCGCGCTCACGATACAAGTCTTCATAAGAACTAAAAAATCATAAGTAGCGATGTCTAAATATATTGCACTTTCGATGCAAGCCTTCATAAGCACCAGTAAATCACGAGACCGACGTATACATATTTGCGCTTTCGATACAAGTCATCATAAGAACCAGAGATTTACGAGTAGCGACGTATAAATACTCTGCACTCAGGATACAAGTCTTCGTAGAAACCTACAATGTGCACGAGTAGCGATGTATATTGTGCACTCAAGATGAAAGTCTTCGTGAAAGCCTACAGTGTATAACACAAGTAGCGACGTATAAATAATCCGAGCTATGGATACAAGTCTTCGAAAAAGTACAAAGTACAAATATTCTGCGCTCAAGATGCAAGTCCTCGTAAAAGCCTACAATGTACACGAGTAGCGATGTATAAATATTCTGCGCTCAACATACAAGTCTTGCAGTAAATCGGCGCTTCGGATATAAGTCTTCATAAGAAGTACAAAGTTCACGAGTAGCGATGTATAATTATTCTGCGCTCAACATACAAGTCTTACAGTAAAATCCGCGCTATGGATACAAGTCTTCATAAAAAGTACAAGGTTCACGAGCAGCGACGTATAAATAGTCTGCGCTCAAGATACAAGTCCTCGTAAAAGCCTTCAATGTATACAGGTCGCGACCTATAAATAATCCGAGCGCATGGTACAAGTCATCATAACAACTAGAGATTCACAAGTAGCGATGTATGAATACTTCGCGCTTTCACGATATAAGTCTTAATGAAAACTAGATATTCACGAGTAGCGGCGTATAAACATTCGGCGCTCAAGATACATGTCCTCGTTAAAGCCTATTCAGCGCTCAAGATACCAAGTCTCACAGTAAAATCTTATAGTGTACACAGACAATGTGACGTATGAATAATCCACGAAGTCTTCATAAAAACTATAAATTCGCAAGTAGCTACTTAAAAATATTCCACACTCGACAGAAGTCTTCATCGAAACAGTAAAAGCTCACGAATAGCGATTAATTGCAGTATTTCTGATCTCGCTTTCTCGTGTTAAACGTTTTTTCTATGGTGTCTCTGTTCAAGTAGACAATACACTTCTTCCTTTCTTACCTTTATACTTTAGTTGTGTTAAGAAACGGTTCTTCAAGGAAAAACAGCGTTCCTCATGAAGGCGGCCGATCATTTATATCCAGTCCCAGTTGCCTTGTCCATTATTTCCTTCTCTGAAGTCCTGTACAAAGAAAATTGACTTGAAATGAATTCTCTTATTTTGCACAAGGAAGACAGTATAGGTTATTAAAACAGTTTGTTACAAAGGAGTGTAGAGCGCACACGGGTATATAATATACTTGACTGACTATGATCAAGAAACACTTTCTTCTCCTTGGGGGAGGGGAGGGGAGATGACAACTTGGCTCCGGCACCAAAGCTGACGCGAGCAATGCACGTTGGGATCATGCTGTCGAAAGCAGCGCGCGCAGCAAGAAAAAATAACTTTTCAACGGATTTAACGTACGAATACAGAGCTGACGATAGCAAAATCAGGCTCGTTTTTGTACCATAGAATTTAGAACGATTATTTATTATATTTTCGTTCAACAAAACCACTAAAATTGGCCATTTCTCCGTCTTCCACGATGGAGCGTTTTCATTGGTCTACCAGTATCGATTGTGACATCACAAAAAGTCAGGACTCTCACTCCAGTGAAAAGTTTTCACGGGCGTTGCTTTACGACAAAGTCTCTGAAGAAACAAGCAAAGTTTTGCCTTTTAAACGATCTGTTAACCATCCACTCTGTATTCAAACGTTGCATAGCAATGGAATCTGCCCGAAAAGAGCAAAAAAGGTACGTAAAACAATCATTCGGCATCGTTATTTTCGTAGAACTTACAGTCCTGTTTTGAGCAATGTTTGTTGCTTTTTTCAGTCAGCGAAATGCTACCAAAGCGCCCCGGTACGATACCAGGCAAAATTACCAAAAGGTAAGACACAAACCCGACATACCAAGGTATTGTTTTGTGATAGGTTACGCCCCCAACGAATCCTTTCTAATGCACGAGTATTGCTACGTTTTGGAGTTGGATATATCGCGATCTCACAAGTCCACAAAAAATCTCAAGTCTTTCAAACAAACTTGTTTCAAGGTATTTTAAATAGCAGTTTGTTCTGAAATGATGTGGTGAAAGTCAGGGTACGACAGGCATGCTCTACGACGTTGTATTCTTGTTTGCGGTTTCACAAAAAGAGCTAACTCTAGACTGAAGTAAAGCCGACTCTTAGATTAGAAAAATTCCGATGGTAGTTTCATCAGGAGAGTAAAATTTATGTTAGCACCAGGTGTCTGATTTGGCAGGAACTACGCCTAAAACAGTTTATCACTGGAGATGACCACCTTATTACGACAATTTTTCTCAAACTTTCAGGTGTATGAAGAAAATAACCTTGCCGACATTGAAGCCGGTTGCTCAAGAGAACCTTGCACCGGACCACCCAGGGAAGGTAAGACATCGGGGCGAAGAATCCACGTTACCGTTAGTGGAAGTTCGACTATAGCATAGCATAGCACAACACAACATCACAGCACAGCAAAGCGCAACGCTTGACAACGCAAATCGATACAGCGAATCACAAAGTACAAAAAGAAGATGTGTTTTAAAAATAATCAGAGCCATTTTTCATCAACAGAATGGGTCGACCCTAAGATCTTTGAGGAACAGATGATAAAGTACGGTCACATCTCTGATTTTGAACGTCGGCAATGGACAGAGCGACAGGAGAGGATCTTTGCCCTCCGGTAAGTCACCACTGTCGTCGTTGTTGTTGTTGCTACTGTATTCACTGTCATAGTTGCAATGTTGCTGTCTGAGGTAACTCGATTATGACCAAATTATCCGTACCAATGACTAAGTCAGTACATTATCCCATTTCGTAAGGTAGTGAGTAATCTAATACATGTTTTAAAATCCGACTTCGCTGTACGCTCTGCTAATCGCGGCGGTATACTAAAAAGGTACCAAGCAAGGGATTCTATATATATATATATATTCTATGTTTATTTATGTTTTGTTTCAGCTTAATGAAGTATGGCAGAGATTTTACTAAGATCGCCTGGGAAGAAAAGGTAACAAACTGATGCGATGTTGTTTGATCCCGAAAGCACGAGCTGTTAGTAGAATTTGTAGAAATTGAACTATTAACTTAATATTGTTTTAATCTTTGTGTTTCTCTACAGGACGTCTTCGCATGTGTCCGTTACTTTTACTTCTCAAAGTACAAGTGGTTCAGAAAGGTAGGATAACAGAAACTGTAAACATTATCGAAGTAGCAAGGACGAAACAAGTACATCATGACATTAAAACGAATTGCATTTCACGAAAGGTTCAGACTGGTTTCGCCCCTAAAACGTTTTGGCTTTCTGCAAATGAATTATATAAACAAACACAGTTGTGTGAAAACTTCTTTTTTCGATATGACTGTACAGACACCACACTCCTTACTGTAGGTTTGCGTAGACCAACACGGAAAATTCTCAAATTTTCGTGAAGCAGATTGAAAAATGCGCACCGCAAATATCTTGGGTTTAGCGTATGTTCTGGATGACTGTTCACGAGTAATGTTTGCGTCATGTTTCAAAACATCAGCCCCTACGTTCTGCAAGTCGCGCACTGGAAAAAATATACGTTATCTGATGGGCTCCTCCCGTTGTAAAATTATAGAAATGGATTAATGTTATAGATGTTCGGATAAAATGCGTAGGCCTCTTTAAAAACAGAATATTTACGCCGATTATTGCGTTATTACCAGAACACAAGAAAGTTATGAAAAAATCTCTCTAAAATCACACAAGCGAGTCTCGTGGACAGTTGAAAATCACCTTGAAGAAAGAGAAACTAAACAAATTTCATTTTCTATTACTCTCAGGTTGTGGCGGAAGTCGAAGCTGCGCAGGCGCTGTTGCTGCTATCTCAACCTGTTTCTGAACGACGGCCAATAGAAATGCAATACCTCACCAAACCCAGCATGACCAGGCGGCCGGATGATTACATAGTATGACTATAAATTATAAGAAATAAGGGGTGGCAAGCAGCTGTCTTTGAAGAAATGTCATAGACTTGGCCTTGTTGTCTGGGACATTCAAATTTCAACCTTTCTACATTCGTCCAAATCCACACTTCACACGAGGCACACGTGTACACTGATAGGTCATGGTATATTGTATATTTCTTGTTCATGCATCTGACTTGAAATTGAATAAAACAGTTGAACAAAGAAAAAAATGTACATATCTGTAATTAGATGAATATGAGCAAAAATATATATTGAGGAATAGAGGCTGAAAATTCTGTTACAGTTTCTAGAAACAAGCTATTTTTTTACTCTACTGTTTTTGTATATGAGCCAATCTTTATAAGAATCATCTGCAAATCCTGATTTCTGTATCAACATTCCTCAGACACAATGTTGTCTATATTCCCAAATCTAAGCTCTCAAAATTGATGATTTTTGGAGAAAACAATATAGTGTTCTCAACAAATGCTTTCAAATCAGCCCCTGCAATTCGTGAAATATTCTTATATTAGGACATCAAACAACACCAACCTTTCTACAGACTTGCTTGGTCCTTGCTGCTATTCGTGTCCACATGAAACTGTCCAGCCTTTTTACGTTGTCCCCATGGTCCACAGCAACCTCATACTGTGTTGTCGTGTTGTGTTTGTCCCCATTTTTTTCCATGTTGCTCTACAAAATTAATGAAGGTACAGAATATGTATAGATGCATTGCCAGAAATCGTGGACAAGATGGCGAACGCGCGTGCGCAATGCAAGCGTAATGGCGTCGATACAGCATAAGAAAATCTATGAGAATGTTCAAATTTTGCAAATATATCATTATACATATTAGATTTCCACGGTGCCAGCATCTAAACTTGATGAGGGTCGATCTAACAACATAAAAAACACAAAAGCAGGTACTGAAACGGAGGCCTACCCACTTCCCGAGATGAGTGCATTCTCTGTTTGTTTCTCTCCACTTTCCCCATACATTTCCTTATAATCTGCCTCAAATGTTCAAGAGTGTTCCATATCTTCAAATCGTTCATAAAAGGCCTGATAATTCCACGCCAAAGCTCTTCCACTGACATACTTTTATCCGAAATTTATCGTGAAATCCGCCGCCATGTTTACGTGTTCGACTACGAAGGAAGGCGAGAAACAGAAGCCCAATGGCTGCACAATCTCATAGCAGCCGCCATGTTTACTTTTCTTCATCTAGCAATGATTTCTGGGATTTAATTTAGCTCCCAGGCTGTCACGATTTATATAATTTGCCAGGAGATTTGGATAAGGCGATGTCATAGCTGTTTATACAAGAGGAGACATAGAATGGAGCTTGGAATTCCAGGAAAATATTCACATTTATTGTGCTCGCCACTAAAGTGCTTTTTCAGTAGAAGTAAGTTCTCTGCATTAACATAGTGCAGCTTTAGTGAAGTTTTGGAGTGACCTTAGTGACAATTCTTGGTGTAATACGATACACCGCTGACAAGTTAGCGCAGGCTCAAAATGTCCACGATTTCTGACAATGTGTCTGTTTTAGCCAGCATATATGGTGGGAGAAATTGTGCCAGTAATTGGTAATGGTATTCAACACTTCCCTACTTAACCCTTTCACTCCCCAGCTCAAATTGCAGATTCTCTCAACCTTTTGAGAAATGTATGAGTGATGGAGTGAGAATATTGATAGCTAGACCAGCTTACAGTAGCAAGCTATCAAAAGCCAAGTTCTCTGATCAACAAATGGGTCCAGTAAGACCCTGAACATTGTTATTTTAGGCGGTGTCAGACAAATGCAGACTGCAGACCACAGGCTAGAAATAAAATAATACAAAACAAAATACAATCAAAGCAGCAAGGCAGCTGTAAGCTCGCGAATTTGTAAAAGGACTTCATTTTGCGGAAGTAGCTATTTAATAGAACTGGCTCAATTCACCACTTCGTGGTGAACGCGGGCTTAAAAAAGTGTTATATAATAATTGAGAGAAAAAATTTATCGACGCGGTTTTCACGGGTCACGCGATCGCAGCACCCTTCAAAATAACAGATTGTACCTTTTTGACTCTAGAACTAAAAAGACCTGAAATAGTCCAGATGCCAATTTTGGATTGTCTAGGCTTCATTTTGGCGAAGCAGGGGCAATTTTTTTTTGGAGATTTGATAAGAGTTTGTATGCGGCCGCCATGTTAGTCGAACTCGGAACACAAAATGAAGTTGATCTGTGACTCAGCTTGATGTTTAGTTACTTCACATCTTTCGCAGTTCTAACTTTAAAATGTTGCGTGAAGGACCGATTTTAGTCGGCCGCGCGCGTGTACACGGCTTTGTTGTCACGGTATTCAAACGTCCATAGCTCCCGATAGATATTTTGTATCGACTCAGAATTTTGCTTTAAGTCTTAAGGCATGATAGTCCTGAACATATCAGTGTATTAGACTTATAGGATACGTTACTTTTGAGATGGCTTTTTATGACGTGACATGCAAACCAAGAATTGAAACACCTGATAATTTGCATACTGTATGAACTTGTAAACATTCACCGGAAATGGATATTTTTGGCCGAGATTCAATATCTTTCCGGCCTAGTATCTTCTAAGCCGTATTTACTGTCACTACAGAAATTTTGGCGGATACTAAACCAACGGCTTCAGATTTGTGTGCGATAACGCCATCGGTGCCACTGATTGTTTGACCTTCATGGCACCGTGCCAAACGGTCACAATAACAACGCAAAACACAGTAGAGTGAAACACAACCAAGCTCAGAATCAATGGCCAAACAAACTTCGAACGCATGACTCAAACTTCAAAATGAGAACACGTTCCGAACAAAAATATGGTCGCAACAACTACGACAACATCTTGCTTTTAAACTGCGTTGATCGACACACCCTGTTGCGCGCCTTCATCATGCCCAAATTTGGAAAACCGCAACTGCTTTATTTGGAAATCCATTGTTGACAACAGAGGGAATAGGGAAGCAGGGAAGTAGGGAAGTAGGGAGGTAGGGAAGTAGGGAAGGAAAGTGATTACTATACCTCGCAAATCCCACAAAGTGGAATTCGCGAGCTAAAAACTTACATAAAATAAAATAAAACAAAACACCGCATCATGGTGCAAATACAAAACAAAAACTTAACGTAAAATGCCATGAAATAAGTTCGAACGATATCATCCAAACCATTGCAGAAATTCATCATCCAAACCGACTTATTGGATCAGAAAATTCCTTCCTTCCCTCAAGAGTCTCTGATCTGCTCGATAAGCATGTACTTTTCGACCGCACCCTTCCCCCCTCACCACATTTTTGTGCTCGCCCCATTTCTCGTGTGGTCTTGCTACGCAATATGACTGCACAGCAACCGAAATATTTCGTATTTGATAACTTCAAAACTTTCAGCTCTGGTTTTTTTAGTTTCCTGCCAAATAGTTTTGCGCTGCCAATCAAAGGAACTGCCATGCAAGCCAGTAATGAATACGAGACATTTGTATGATTACTACATCTCAGTCCAAAAATTTTGACCACCATTATCTGGATAATTTGTCCAAGTAAAGAATTCTGCAACAGGTATTTTTCTGATGTCATCACTTTGGTACTCTTCGTTTTTTTCGTCAAGTTCATGTTTATCATATACTCAGTTAATGACACCAGCCCCTGGTCATGTAAACAAATAAGCAAGTGTTTTAACCCATTGCGCCCCAAAGATGAAGCCACATATAACAATATAGTTGACCCGCATACACTGCTTAAATACATACATACATTTTTTATTGAAGCTCCCCAAATGCTTTGTATAATGATCATTCAAGATAGAAACTGATTGGCTCAAAAGCCCCAAATTGTGCAATTAAGTTCATGTTCACAAAACAAACCGGCGAAATGAACACCTTGAATTTCTTGTCATATACAGCCAAGTCAATTTACCTGAAATTTGCCTGTCCCCACTTTAAGTGCGCATTATTCAATTAGTTTGGAGATCATGACTGCACGAGAAATGGGGCGAGTACAAGAATGTGGTTGAGGGGGGAGGGGTGCGGTCGAAAAGTACATATGTATTGAGTGGATCAGAAACGCTTGAGAGAAGGAAGAAATTTTCTGATCCAATAAGTCGGTTTGGATGATGAATTTCCGCAATGGTTTGGATGATATCAATAATTGATATAAGATATTGATATCAACAATTATTGTCAAGCTCATGAGAACCAATCGAACTTATTTCACAGCATTTTACGTAAGTTTTTGTTTTGTATTTGCACCGTGATGCGGTGTTTTGTTTTATTTTAGTTTATGTAAAGTTTTTGTATTTTGTTTTCATTTTATTTTATTTCTAGTCTGCAGTCTGCAGTCTGCATTTGTCCGACACCGTATTTTAGGACATCAAACAAGATAACAAGACCAACCTTGCTGAAGACTTGCTTGTTCCTTGCTACTTTTCATGTCCATGTGAAACTGTCCACAGTATATAGTCAACAGTCTTTTCATGTTCTTCCCATGGTCCGCACCAGCCTCATACTGTACTGTACATTGTCATGGTTGCCCCCATTTTTTGTTGTTGCTCTACAAATGAAGCGACAGACGCTTTGTTTAGCTCGCCATTATTTTGAAAAAGGCCAGCACAATAAGTCTAGTAAGGGGCTGTCAACATATGTTTTCAGTTCTTTCAAAATTTATTAAAATATTCTAAAAGCCTGAAATAAGACCACTGTTTCCACAGATCTTAGTGCCACATGAGGATTAAACAAAGGTTGTAAAGTCTTTTGTGATCAAAGTCAGTACACAGCTTACTTGATGACCAGTCCTCATATTTATCATGTTACCATAGAACATAAAGCAACTCTACATACTAACACAGTTTGAAAGTGTGGTTCCTGTATACCCTGTCAGGTAAAGCAACAAAGTTCTAAAATATTGTCTTAAAATCGAAATAAACAGCTTTGACAAACAGCCACTCAGAATTACAGTATGTCTCGGCAATCATGAAAATGGCACACTTATTTTGGTTCAGTACATTCAACTTACAGGAAGTCACAACATTGACATCAACGCTTGGAGGATAAACAAATTAAACCCTACCTAACCCTACCTTTGTTCAATATGCATTTTGAACGTGTTTTTTGGTTCGCTTAGTTTTAGCTGTACTGTATACACGTAAATTATTATAAATGTTACAAAGCTTCAGAAATCGAGTTGTTGGCTCATGGCACGACTCTCTAGTTCCCTACTATATTGTATGCACCAAAAATACCAATGATTCTGGCTGCTCTTGCAAAACATTCCAAAAAAAAGAAAATCCCATTTTAGCCCTTACTACACACCAAGACCAAATGTCACACTGACACCTGGTGACAGCTTGCTGTTACACAGCCAACATATACAGTGGGTGAATGCATCTGCACTTGTTGATTTTGTAGGGTCTATATTTTGATGGTGCAATAGAGAAAATATTAAGTTTCTAGTCCCTGTTATTTCAGATGTGTTTTACTTAAGTTGAATATGTTATAATTTTTTCAGACAAAGATTAAAGCTGATTTTTGATGGAAAGTTGCCCCTGAGCCTTGAGAGGGTACTAATCCAGACCTCTATTTCATTTTAGAACATTTGTCAATCAGTCAGTCATGACATTAGCTTTTCTTCACATAATGACTGATGGAAGACTTCCATTCCTAATGAGGTCTTTTGCTCCTAATAAGGAAAGTGAATGTGTTCATCACACATTCTTTCACAGAACCACAACTGAAACAAACTACACTGCTGTATTCATAACTAAAAATATAAATTGGAAATTGGAAAAACTGGAAACCCACATAAAAGGAAAGCTTGCCAGCTGGAAAATGAGTGAAATGATTTCTTTGAGGCATCATGGAGCCATTCCCGAGCACAACAAAATACAACATCTGTGAGAGTTGTTTCATACAAGTAGGCCTTATTCGTATTCTCACCGACAGCCTGGGGCAAGGATGTCATGACCGTGTGGGGGAAAGGGACAGAAAATACTTACTTTCCCCTGCATGAGTTTCTATTCTGTGGTCATGAGATCCTCGCCCCAGGCTGTTCATGAGAGAATAAGGTCTATTACTGTGACAAATTTCATTGCATTTGACAGAAACTTTTTTGCTGACATGTTCGCTCACCTAAATAAATTATTTGTAGTTCAGATATGTTGATCTGAAAAAGAGTGTTTTTGATATTTTGTTTGGTATGGAAAATATTTAAAGTCAAAGTTGGGCGACATGTTTGTTAGGGAATTTGTTTATGAAATAACTCAGGTTCTAAAATGAAAACAAAAAAGTCAGAGACACAATTTTGTAAGTTAACATATCGGTCGATACTTGTGCAAAATTCCAACCCAATCCATTGAAACTCACTTGAACTGGAACTTCAAGAAAATGCAACAAAACGTGTTTTTCAGATGCAGAGAAAATCATGCCTGAAGATTTTTGGCACCCAAATGGTGCTTGTTGACATAAGTAGCTAATCTGTCAGCCAGATGTCACTTTGATAATTTGCTTTGATGTAAAGCAGTGTTGTGTAATCTAGCCCAAGACCTCATCCTTCAGCAGTTTTTTGCTCAACAAACAGTAGATTTCTTCATGGTTTCGCTTTGACAAATCACACACGCAATACTTGTTTTGCCAGATTTCATGTAATATGTCAGTGTTATGAAACGCAAGAGTTGACGAGTGATGACAGGTTGCAACAGCGGCTATTTTGATCAAAATTTTCGTTTGAGCCAATTTCTCAAGGGGTAAAACAGAAAATCAAAAAAGGACAACAAATTCGGGCAGATATGTTGAAAATAGATCACAACACAGAAAAAATTTCTTTTGAAAAATTTTTGCTGAATGTCTCCTGATATCTTAAGAGTTGGCATCTCTGTGTGCAGAGTAGCAGGAAAACCTGTCTTAAAAAGTGCTTGGCCAAGCTTACCCTGAATGAAAGCATGATCAAATAGGATTGAACACTACACTTATTGGTACTCTGATTGAAGGTTATGTCAGCATAATTGATTCGGGATATCTGAAGGGAAACAGGGCTTCCCCCATGATGCTTAAACTACTGTACTGGGTGGATAAGGGGATAACTGGGACAACTAATAAACAGGACTTATGAATAAAAACCAGGGAAAACAGAATATGTTTGATTTCTATGTCAATTGTGAAGAAACAATTATTGGTCCTCTGCCAATGTGAGCTAATATTGTTTCTATCTTGAACAACAGGAAAAAAAAATCACTTTGAGAGATATTGAGTTCCTAACAATTGGTCGTATTTCTTGAGTTGCATTCTGCCCCTATTTCAAGGGGAAGCACAAATCCTTTCTGACGAAAACGTATCCGTCAAATAATATAGGTGCTATTTTAAAGAGACCCTCTCACCGTAGATGCTTAGCGCGCCCAGTGACTGACGGCAGCCATTTTCGTATCATACGGAAATGACGGATTCCTATGTTTTTCTGCGTTTCATCGCGAAGTAAATCAACACAAACTCAGAGAGTGTATTAAATTCGGCAATCAGCGACAGCCAGATCAATCAGTAATAACGTGGGTGCCTCAGGAAAGTCGAGCTACGGATGGAAATATAAACATGGGCGCGTAAAGCATCTACGGTGAGAGGTTCTCTTTAACCCTTTCATTACCAGGAGTGGTCAAACACAGGGCACAGAGAATATAAGGAATAAAGAAGATGTCACTGAAGCAACAACTCACCTTCATTCCTGCAAACTATATTGGTATGATGTATTTGCGAGGCCGGATCCTTTGTCGCTGTTTGTAGCAGAGTCTGTCCTTATGAGCGGCTCGTGTTTTCGCTTCACCCAAAGGCGGTGGTGTCACACTTTCACCCATAGTATATTTGAGGTTATTTTCCCTGGTAGTAATTGTCGCTAACCATGCAGATTGCCCGTCGATTCAGTTGTGGCCGATTTCCCAGGGAGAGCCTGGGAAAAAACGATGTTTAGTCTCCAGTCCCTCTTTCCCTCCTCACCAGGCTGACTGACCGAGCGGTTAGCGCGTTTAGGTGGACTGAAACCGAATGGCGACATTGGCAGTTTGAAACAGCCGTGGAGGATAGCTTAATAAAAACCTAACCACATCATTCACATTTTTTCCATTTAAATACTCTGCAAAGCGATTTTCAGGTTAGACCTACGAATTTTTGCAGAGAAATCCTCGTTACAAGGCAATAGACTGGGCTCTTTATGGCAGTTGTTCTTGCTATCCCGCCAAGCACTGTCAGAATATCAGAATAAAAAGTTTTTAATATAGACAAACACAAGTATAAGGACAAGCACAAAAGACCTTATTTCACCCTAAAAACAGACTCGACGCAATCGCCAGCAGAACCAAAACAATCACATCATTATTTTCGACGGTCATGCGAAAACGGCTCTAAAATATTGTGATCGTTTTGCTTGCGCTTGCATAGATATACTGTTTTTACAGTCAAATAAGGACCTTGTGCTTGCGGTGAGAGCGAATTAATAAAATTACACAGGAATGACTTCCACGAATCCAAATAACATAAATAAGACGCACAAGTCCTATGCATCAGAAACATTTTTCCAAAGTTTCACGGACCCGGTGCTGAAAAAGCTAGCTACTGACTGAGTTCAAAACAGAGCCGGTCTTTGCACTGAAATTTTCAACGACAGATGAGGCATAAACACGTGAAAAATATGAATCATAGATTGTCATTTTCACTGTTGAAAATTTTTACAGAAGCAGTATTTCCTCAAAAATGGTTTCTTGTCGATGATGCACTTCGGTTGATCTCCATAAAGATTAATCCTGCATGCTCAGTTCGCCAACCACTTCAAATTTATCTTTGACGTGGGTGACCGATACTTCAAACACCGCATTCCCGGGAACAGTACGAAGCTGAACTTGATACATACAGTCCACAATAGGCACCGGACCATCAGCAAACTTTTCCACTCTGTGTCGATCGGCGGCGCGTATAAATTGCAACATGTTAACGTTGGGTATTTTCTGATAGCCGCTAGTAACTTCCGCAAGTTCCAGACGAGCGCACAACTTTACGCCGTCGGCATCTGATGACGTCAGTGAGTTTATATGGGTTACCACGGTTTGAGCCGACTGCCTGATTGATCAGTGGTCTTTATCTACAGGTTGCCAGCGCACGCATGGGCAGTAGTGCTCAGGTACACCAGCTGTACTGCAGTCACATGATTCTGGTATGACGTCAAAGAAGCTTCTGCCCCACTTCATATATTGGGGGAGTTTAGGGTACGAGATAATGTGTTGCAGCGTCGCATGAAGATCAAATGAGTAACAAGAAGATTTGTGTTGCGTTTTAAGTTGCTCACTAGATGTGGGTATTCTTTGCGAAACCACGGTGGAAGTGTAATGAAGAGGAATGGAAGCCTTGCTTCCAACTTTCCTTGAAATGTGAACCTCGATTGTCCATATCTAAAGCCGTGGTCACTCATTACGACCAGCATGGTATTGTTTAAGAAGTTTCTTGTGTGCAGTCTTTCTATAAGTCTGTAGAAGTCGCTCCCTGCCATGAAGACCGAATTCAAAGCATTGTGACTAATTTCCAATAAGAATGCAAAGCCAAACTTGGGTTTTGAAGAATAAGCTTGGAAGAATGACTCAATGTAATCAAAGTGAACGAGATGCTGGGGTTTACTCTCTGTGCAAAACCTTTTCTTTCTAGCAGCGTGCCAAAAGTAGCGGCTGTAATGGTGAGTGGGAGGCTCAGTAAAGCCATGTAGACGGTAATTGAACGCCGCAAAATTATCGTCTTCACTGAAAAAAGTGGCATAACCATTGGCTTTAAATTCTTTGAAAACCCACGGCCATCTATCAACAGGTCTGTTGTTAGTATACCCCTTCCTTGCCTCGGGTAGGTCGGATACATATTTACCTAATGAGAGGGAGATTTCTTTCTTTCGAGTTTAAATAAAAGTTAATTTCCGACCCTGCAGACGAACAAGTCCTTTGGCTTGGCAGCTTCCACAATCAGACAGGAAGTTGTCGACATGAGATGACTTCTGTGGATGAGGTAAAGTTGCTCATTTGGTAAAAATAAGAGGATAAACAAAATTCTTATTCTGTGGATGCCCTTTTTCCCTCCAACTTTCTTAAGTTGACAAATTGACCAACAGAAAACAATATAATTTATAGATTATTTTAGGTTGCTGATGCATAGTAAAACATTGAGTATCTCAGTTGAACATCCAGGTTATGTGTATATCATGGTAAATAAATAGATACAATCATCCTGATTTAGTCATTTTCAAAGTAACATAACTTAAATCTTAGTAGTTTGAGCCATTTTTAGATGACTGTAGATTGCTTTGGTTTTTGCATTTGATACACTTTCAAATTGGTCCTAACAACTTCAGCAACATTCTTGGCCAATCAATAGCAAATGCCAAATCTGGCTGCAATATTCTCATGCAAAAAAGCAAGTCGCAATGGTATAGACTTGCATGCTGATTGGTTTGTAAAATCGATTGCAATTACTTGTTTTTGGTTTTGCTCATACTTCTGACTGGTCAGACATGTTTTGCTTGCATCATTGATTAGCTCTGTGATTGCTTTGCTTTTGGTTTTCAACAGTAATCTAAAAGTGCTCTTTAGCAAGGTCATCAGCAAGGCCTTACAATTCTTTGCTTCCAAAGAAGAAGATGCCACTGCCACAGACACTGGTGAGGGAACTGATTAAGAAGAATATTTCTGCAGTAACATCTACCATTATCTATCAAGGTTGGATATAGTCTATAATATAATCTAGATATATCTTGAGAAACCAAAGAGTTTAGTATTTTCAAATGCATTTTACATCAATCATAACTTTGGTTCTACCAACATTATTTT
Source organism: Plumapathes pennacea (assembly GCA_964036295.1). Lineage (NCBI taxonomy): Eukaryota > Metazoa > Cnidaria > Anthozoa > Antipatharia > Myriopathidae > Plumapathes > Plumapathes pennacea. The sequence continues at coordinate 5,357,932 of OZ038464.1, forward strand.
ATTACTGCATGTTCCAGTTCTTAGGTTAAAATCTTGTGTCTGAATTTTACACCCAACATTTGGACTCTTCCTCCAAAATGTAAAATATTGTTATGAATTTAAGACCAAATATTCAGATTTAATTCCTCCAAGATTAACTATATTATTTTGGTACTTGGAGTAAAATGTTCTATTTGAAATTCTGACCCAAAAATATTAGAGTTGATTCCTCCAATAACTTTTTAAGAACTTAGAGTAAAAAGTTGTGTCTGAATTTCAGACCCAACATTTGAACTTGATTCCTCCAATATTCACTTTATTGGGTACTTAGAGTAAAAAGTTGTGTCTGAATTTCAGACCCAACATTTGAACTTGATTCCTCCAATATTCACTTTATTGGGTACTTAGAGTAAAAAGTTGTGTCTGAATTTCAGACCCAACATTCGAACTTGATTCCTCCAAAATTAACTTTATTGGGTACTTAGAGTAAAAAGTTGTTCTGAATTTCAGGCCCAACATTTGAATTTGATTCCTCCAATATTAACTTTATTAGGAACTTAGAGTAAAAAGTTGTCTGAATTTCAAACCCAACATTTAGACTTGATTCCTCCAATATTAACTTTATTGGGTACTTTGAGTAAAAAGTTGTGTCTGAATTTCGGACCAAACTTTTGGACTTGATTCTTCCGATATCAACATTATTAGGTTACTTAGTGTAAAAAGTTGTGTCTGAAATTCAGAGCAAACATTCGGACTTGATTCCTCCAAGATCAGCTTTAATTGATACTTAGTATAAAAAGTTGTGTCTGAATTTCAAACCCAACATTCAGACTTGATTTCTCCAATATTCACTTTATTGGGTACTTAGAGTAAAAAGTTGTGTCTGAATTTCAGACCCAACAGTTGGACTTGATTCCTCCAATATTAACGTTGTAAGGTATTTAGATTAAAACGTTGTGTCTGAATTTCAGACCATTAAGGCTTGATTCCTCTGAGATTAACTTTATTAGTTGCTTAGAGTAAAATGTTGTGTCTGAATTTCAGACCAAACATTCGGACTTGATTGCCTCCAAGATGAACTTTATCTAGATACCGAGTATATGATCTTGTGTCTCAACATTTGAATTTTATTCCTCTGATATTAACTTTGAAGTCTGTTTTTCGATGGGTGTCCGCTGTATTTGTATATTATATAAGATGGTTGTTTTTCCCAAATAAATGGTCTGTCAGAAACAGGTTTAATTTGTTGATTGGTAAATGACCCTTTTGCAGTTCCTTCATAATTATCACTTTCTAATTTTAAAATTATCAGGCAACTTCTGCTGAAGATCAGTTAATATCGACATTGTGGTTTTTCTCAAGCACAAAAGTTTTAACAATAATCGATTTTTCGAGAAATAAAAATTTTAAATGAAAGAGATTCCTCGATTTCGGCGGAACGAAATTCTAAAAATTACAGAAAACACGAATTTTAGCGAAAAAATCTAAAATAGAATAACTGATTTTAGTTTAGAATGGCTTCTGGGCTATAGTCCTAGTATTTTATCAAAATGCGGTCATTTTTCCATCATCTCAGAATCGCATGAAACTTTCAGGAAATGTTCCTGGACTATGCCGATGGTTTTTGCATACTTTTTGTAAACTTTAAGCCCGCGCGTCTAGAGAAATTAGAGCAAATCATCGACTAATTATACTATCACACCTTTCAAAGTTTTAAGCGGTTTTGCTGCTATATTTCGCCAACGGATGAACATACATCAAGCAAATGTATTGCAGAAAGTCTTCTTATAGTCCCAGGAAGGTTTCCTAAAAGATTAAAGAGATTCCAATTTTTGGCAAAAATCGGCAGAAATCCTTGGGCTATAGCCTTAGTATTTTATCAAAATCCGGTCATTTTTCAACCATCTCTGAATCGCATGAATTTTTCAGGAAATGTTCCTGGGACTATGCCGACAGTTTTCGCATAGTTTTTGTAAACTTTAAGCCCGGAAGTTGTGAGAAATTAAAGCAAACCATTGACTAACTAAAACATCGCACCTTTCAAAGTTTTAAGCGGTTTTGCTGCTATATCTCGCCAACGAGTGAACATACATAAAGCAAATGTATTGCAGAAAGACTTCTTAAAGTCCCAGGAAGGTTTCCTAAAAGTTTCAAGAATTTTCAATTTTAGGCCAAAATCATCAGAAAAATCCGGGGCTATAGCCTTATGTTTTGTGAAAATCAGGTCAATTTTCGACCATCTCAGAATCGCATGAAACTTTCAGGAAATGTTCTTTCGTGGGACTATTGGGACTGTTTTTGCATAGTTGTGATGTTTTAATTAGTCGATGATTTGCTCTAATTTCTCACGACGCGCGGGCTTAAAGTTTACAAAACGTATGCAAAAACCGTCGGCATAGTCCCAGGTACATTTCCTGAAAGTTTCATACGATGCTGAGATGGTTGGAAATGACTGGATTTTGACAAGATACTAAGGGTATAGCCAAGGGTTTTTTTGCTGATTTTGGCCAAAAATTGAAATCTATTGAAATTTTTAGGAAACCTTCCTGGGACTATAAGAAGACTTAGTTTCTGCAATACATTCGCTTTATGTATGTTCATCTGTTGGCGAGATATAGCAGCAAAACCGCTTAAAACTTTGAAAGGTGCGATGTTTTAATTAGTCGATGATTTGCTCTAATTTTTTGTTGGCTTAAAGTTTACAAAAAGTATGCAAAAGCCGTCGGCATAGTCCCAGTTCATGTCGCTCTTGATCGGCATTCATGCGCTCTTGTCTTTGCAGAGTCATTCCATCGGCATGATTCTGTTTACGGTGCTGTCGCCCACATGAATGTCGTCTTTTCTTGAGTCGGAATTGACTGTTCGATCGTTCCCACGATTGCCCGTGTTCCCTTGTCTTTTGAAGACGAGATTTGCGAGACTGTTGTGTTTCCAATTTTCCAGTTTTTAAATTCATTTTCGTGAAAGTACAATATTGTTGCTTCGTTCAAATCGCTTTTGTTTCTGTCGGTTACGCGTGACCGATCCTGTGTGAGGTGGTCTCACTGCATTCTGGGCCTGGTCGTACGTACCACTGACGAACATTAAATTTTGAGATGGCGACCCGCTTGGAGTCTCCAACTAAGGGGATTTTGCTTCATTAGCGTCGTAATTATTACCCTCGCTTCGCTCGGGGATTACATTTAGCAAATTTTCTCCGAAAGGAGGTGAAATCTGGAAAAATTAACTAATCCTACAACAGATCAAAGTATGAGCGATTTCGATTTGTTGAGTTTGGCCGCTCTTTGTTCAATTTTTACAGACATCTGCTCTTTACTTTTTGTCGAAAATTGGTCCAATTTGACCAAAAATTTAAATTCTTCTAAACTTTCAGCAAACCTTACTGGAACTATAACGAGAGACGGTATAACTGGCTTATTTTTCATCACTGTTGACGAGATACAGCTTTAAAACTACGCATTTATTTATCTGTAATTTTGACTGAAAATGGCGAATTATTAGGCTAAGTTTGAAGTCGTATTATTCACGGCTAGTTTTAGGTATCTTCATAAAGTGGATATCAGGACATTTGTGAATCATTTAGAAACATTCCCTGAACGTTTCATGCGATTCGAATGATTGGCCGAGACTGTACATCGTTTTTACTAATTTTGTAGTAACCGCTGCCGAACTAACGCGGGAGCAGGAGCGGTAACCGCTCCCCAACTAACGCGGGAGCAGGAGCGGTAACCGCTCCCGCAATTACGTCCCTGTAATTCCTGCACTTGTAGGGAGGCTTGTGCGGGAGCAGGAGCGGTAAATGCTAAGGAAGTGTGTAATGTGTGTATGTTGACTTATTTAGACTGATGTTGACTTATAAAGACTTATGTAGACCTATGTAGTCTTATGTAAGCTCTTGTAGACCTATATAGACTTATGTAGACTTATGTTGAGTTATGTAGACTTATGGCCCGTTCACACTTAGCTCGGTACTGATTCCGATGCGAGATCGGTACTGAGATAGCAGTGAGTTTGCATCGGCGCGCGTTCACACTTGAGTTGGATTGATCTGAGATCGCTTATAGGAAACGTCGACCGTTCACACCTGGCCTGCATACGCCTGGATCGATCTGAGATCGCTTTAATTGCCTAGTGTGAACGGGCCCCTTGTTTATACTTATGCAGATCTGTATGCTGATCATTTTCTCTCAAAGTATTGTTTTAATACCGGCTTCTGTCGCCAGTTTCGGCTAGCGTATTTGGTCAGAACAGTCGGAACCTGGGGTTTTAAATGATTTAGTCAGATGTCTGTTTTTCTTTCAAGATCTAAGACTGTAAGTGTCTATTCGAGAAATGCTGCAATCTGACACGCGGTTATTGCAACGAGAATCATTTAGAAGCCCTTTGAAGTATGATTAGATTTGAAGCCCGTGTATAATTTAGAGTAAACCGTTCAAATTTTGATTTGATTCTGGAAGAAATCACGCTGTTTGGAGCGGGTTCACACAGAAAACAACTTGATTTCATTAAATGGGCATGCCTCAGAGTCCAGTCCATGCATTCAAGAGTAACAAAATAAATAAATAAATAAATAAATAAATAAATAAATAAATAAATAAATAAATAAATAAATAAATAAATAAATAAATAAATACATACATAAATAAATAAATAAATAAATAAATAAAATATTAAAAATAACAATAAAAAAATCGCGCAGAAAGCCTATTAAATTGTACTGCCTATGAATTCAAAACTTGAAAATCAGTGTTCCTTTTTTCCCGTACTACGGCGGTTGACCAGCTTCACAATTCAAGTACTAAGTGTTTGAGCCGGAATGTGCCATGCATGTGGACCGTGAGAAATACGTACGGCGTCACGCAATCGATTCTTCTTTCAACGCGAAAGTATAACACACACCATATTTTTTCTCCTTTCCTTGCGTGCAGCACTTGACTTCGAAGAAATGATTGCGTCAAAACTTCAGTAAAACAAAAGGCTGCTCTTGTTGAGCAGTGTACCAAAGTAATAGTCGCCAGAGCGAGGGGGTATCTGCGATTATCGTATTTCTAGTGTAGACTTATGTATGACGTAATTTTTTTTTTTTTTGTTATTCGTTTACGTCAACCGGTTACCCGATATTTTGCCAACCGGAACCTATCTTAGAGGAAACATAATTTTATGAATTATAAAACAAAGTTCGCCCTCAAAATAAAAATCAATTGTGCGAAATTTAAAAATGTTCTACCGAACGAATACAACTAATATCAGGAATTTTCTATTTGTTTTTGTTTTTATTTTTCTTCTTTTCTTTTAAAATTTATGGGAAAATACTCTTCGTGATCAAGCAAATGCCAACATATTATATGTAAACTGTTAATCTAGTTTCTAGTCTACAAAACGTTCAAAAGCATTTCGAGCCACCTTAATAATATGCTAGCGACGTTACCTCACTCAGGAATTTCGTGACCTTCTTTCTTAAGGCTCCGGTCACACTCGTAACTTTAACGACATTAATATCGACATTTGCATCATTTCAAATGCAAACAGCGCTTGTCACCAGAAATATATGTCAGCAAGTTACCAAAACAAGCTACCAAACATTGAAGAAACCGTCGTATTGCTATCCATGCCGAGTTATTATCGACTAAAGTTCTAGAGCGACCGGGCCCTTCCCCGGTGATTCAAACTGTTTTACGATTAAGAAAAAAAATATTTTGCAAATCAATCAGGTGTGTATAAAAGGTAATTTATGCCTGTGTTGACGTCTTGTCATTAATATACACTACAATTCAAACTAAGAAATATTCTATTACTCAACTACTTACAGTAGTGATTTATACTATTTAATGATAAAAATATTTGGGGTTAGGGACGCTATTTCTCAGCACTACAAACACTAGATTGTGTACATAACTAAAATGCCAAGACAGGAACATGCTCCCTTACACATTACCTACAGAGCGTCCCTAAAAATGACCTATTAGTTGCAAACGGGTCCAATTTGTCCATTCTCATATACTTAAAATTTCTAACGACCTTTCATCCTATACTACTTAAATGCTGTCTGTCTATCCGGATTTTTCTCTTGATTCTCTGACTCCACCTACGTTGATGCTCTGCGAACAAAACCCGCAAGATATCATTGTCACTTCATTAAAATCTGAAAAATTATCACAAAGAGGACAATGGTGAGAGATAGGAAAAGAAGAAGACAGGAATACGAATCCTTCACAGGAGGAATAAAGATATATTGAAAAATACAATGGGCTAAAACAAGGAGGAGTATCGTCTGGTGTGCGGTGTTTGCCTTTTCCTGGCAACGCGGACGGTTATTCCCCCGTCCCTATGTTATCTTACTACGTGCGTCTAGTCGAGTTAAGTAACATGCGTGACAAACTGTACGGCTAGTGATGCCCATACAATCTCAAAGATACTGTAGAGAAGTACAAGCCATACATTAACTACTACCACAACTCGTTACACCAATACAACTCTGTTAAACGTGGTGAAAAATATAAACTAAAATTACCTATTGACCGCAGTACTGTTCGGCAAGAAGGCCCAGATCCTCTTCTTTGAGAGCCTGTGCCAGTTGCATGAAAGTGGAGGTACTGCCCTTGTTACGCCACGATTTTAGGACTTCAAACGCCTTTTGCTGGGGTGTAGGGCATGTTACGTTATCAAACGTAATGTTCTCTATTGTTGCCTGACGCACACCAAGTCGCCTTCCCAGTGGTTGCCAAACGGGAATTATTTCCCCGGATAAATCGTCGAGCACCTTCAACTCTGGAATATTACTGACTGCCAATGAAAAAAAGAAAAAAAAAAAAAAAAAAAAAACACGATTATAACACATAAATGGCATGTAGACGAGACTGCTATACAATAAATAGTATAACTTTCGGGAACGTCAAACAATAAGGTGATAACCTAAAAACAAAAGAGCAGGTTAACGCAGTGTTTCAATAAGGAAACTGAAGTGAAGAAAGTCCAACACATTCGGAAGACAAGTCTATACAATAAAGACTGCTGACGTACTTTGATTGTTCTTTAAATGGAAACAATTTAAGCACTCCCCCCCCCCCCCCCCCCCCCCCCTCCATCTCGGTTGCGACCGACCTGTTAATCATTTCCTGACTTATCTAATCGTTACCTAATAACGCCCCACGGTAATATGACTTTTTTTTGAATTATTGGAAAAGGAGCATTACCTGACTGTGGATTCTCATCCAGTCGTTCCTTCTCCGTTTTGTTTTCACCCTGCGTAAATGAAATAAATGAAAGTAGGTTTGTTACATCAACCGTGAATAATCGAAATGAACGAATATACACTAACGTACCAACGAATTCTACAAACACAGATTAGATAAAGACAAAGAAACACAGTTATTTAACTGCTAGTGTCGTAAATAAAAGTAGATAAAAAACTGCAGTATAATTTATAATGGCGTGTATTTTCCATCAAGAAACAAATATTACTCGTTACATGCCTACTGGTTGCCTCGGCTGTCAAACTCAAATTTAGGTAATTATAATGTTACACATATTTAAAGGTTCTAAAGTATATAAAATGTTTTGTATTGATATAAACCTTTATAACCTGACTTAGAGGTTTGAAATGAATATTCAGTGGATCTCAATTTTGCATAATGAGCAAGAACGAAGTTTGTAGTTCTCAGAACCTGGCTAGCTCTACTGTCGGTAAGGATTACAGAAATTGACTATTTTGCATAATTTATTTTTTGCCATGGAAAGCTTTATGACGTCATGCAAAAACTTGAGTAGGGCTACTGCGCAAAATTGACACGTGATGTTTGTGACGAGTGTGTGTGTTGATCAAGTAATTAGCGACACAAACCTTGATGTCCAAATCTTCGAACCAGGGAGCGAACTGCTGTTTGCAAAAATCCACATAAGTGGCATCGTCTGACTCACTGCAGACCATGATTTCTGGGCCATGGACAAGTTCATCCTCGGTGATGTAATGAAGACACTGATCCCGTTTACAGCCAGGGACATGATGCAGATCACAATCACCGACTCGGACTCCGCCCTTTGAACACACGGGACACTCAACACAAAGAGTGTAACTCATGAACCTCATCCAAAGATGCTCCTCCTGCATCGCTTGTAATGCGTCCTTCACGAAGGAACACACAGCGCGGCAGAAAGTTACCAAGTTGCTGTTCAAGGGAAAAATCATTTAAACCAAGGAATAAATGAGTCATAATAAGAATACTTTCACTTAAAAGTGCTGAACATTACAGCAAGTACACTGTTGTGAACACCGCATCGATAATTCATCTGTTGGAAACCATACTCAGGGAGAAGTTACGTATGACTCATTATAGAATTAGACTGGCCTTGCCAGTGAGCTCGCGGCGTGAGTTGGGTCGAGACCAGAATATAAAATGGTAAGTAGGGGACAAGAGCGGAATTCCCAAGAGAGACTTCCAATTTCTCACCATAAAAATATCACACAGTATAGAGAACTTGGCTTTTGACACCTTGATTAAACTAAAAATTATTATTACAACACTCATACACTTGCTTCTTAAAGGTTGAGCGATCCTGCATCTTGAGAATGCGTGACATATCTGTTTATGCACAATCGATTATGACAGCTTGACCTTGACTCATATTTCTAATCAGAGGCCACGATTAATCCAGCCTTCGCTTCACTACTTATGTGTTTTTTTTATTAACTCAATACGTTTCTTCTATCAGGCTTTCGAGTATTCGTGCTCTGCAACAAATATAAAATTGAAAGCGAGGAATGTCACACGAGAGATGTTTACAATATTATTGCGGTTTTGTTCACAGTGTGTTCAGTCCATTTGTGACTGCAAACTCAATCCTCAGAATTATTTCGGTGTATTTTTCATTTCTGGTATTTAATGAACAAAGGCTACATGATCGAATGAAAGAAACACTTCAACAGGCAATGTACGATACGCAGAAGAATTTTATGAGGCAACAGATGTCATGTACAGAGTAAAGCATAAAGCGTCATTGTTTTACGGCTAAAGCTCACCGTAGCTTTGGTTTCTGTTTTCGCCCTGTTATCTTCCCAAAAGTATTTCGTGTCTCCACAGAAAGTTTCGTCGGGACTAAATATTTATCGGCGACAGCGGTATCCATCGAATATTTGTTTACGGCTATTCCCAAAGCTTCCGCGGTGAACGCGAGCCAAAATCGTTCCCGAAAATCCAGTTTATCCGAGCATATTCCACAGAGCCAAATGGTGTTGAGTTTGGATGGGATGCAGTTAACTTTTACACACAAGTAACGAGCAATTCACTGGCCACATCTCGAGTTGTTTAGCGAAGTCAATTACGTCATCGCCCAGCACGTGATAATATGAACCAATCACCGTGTGCTGATTCTCGACCCACAAAAAGGAAAAAAATAAAATAAAAATTTGCGTTTTTAAGCTCGCTTGGGCCCCAGGTCCCCGCGAGCAATAAAACGTTAATGGAACTGGCAATGGAGAACATCTAATTACCTGAAAGGAAATACGATATGGGATGCAGTGACAAGAAATTTCTTTACTCGAAAATACGTATTAAAAACTGGTATTGTGCCAATTTCTTCACCACGTTCAGCGCTCCCTCTTTTGAATCTGAGCGGAAATGGTGCATCCCTTCTGCCACTCAAATTGTAGACAATATGTGCTTATAGTGACGTCAAATATTTTTGCTTATTGTTAATTTCTCGAACCTTACAGTATATAGCAAAGGGAACAGAAAAGACTCACAAAATCATGAGTTATCGAAATAATTGCTATGACGCAAAAACGGATCGTGAAAGATTAAGATAGGACAAATCCAAGAAAAAGGTCATCTGAAACCTCTGTGACACAGGAGAGAAGTCGCTTCAATGGCTCGGGAAATGTTTTAGTGGCACATACATTAACCAGCATCAGTGAAAGAACACAGTTCATTACGAAAAATTGATGTAAAGCTATTATTGGTGGATTACCTTTTGTGATTAGCATCACTCATGTCAGCCACCTTCTTTCCTCTCATCACATTCAAGGAGATCACATTCAATCTGGCGACTAGGATCACCTGGTAGGTCCCATCTGTACCCAAGAAGAAGCGCGCGCAATTCTTACGTAACTTTGGTTGATTTCTAACAGACCATTTCTTTGAACACCAATTTGCACAGCGAATGACCAGACGCGAAAACAGTCCGAAAGGGAGATACTGGTCTGCAAATCGCACGACAAGGACAGGTATCTCGGCTGATGACATCCAATACAGGACCCTTGAGTCTGCTTCAGACATCAGCATGGAAGGCACCAAATACACCTAAACGCAAATTAAACACAAATGGCGAGGTAATTTAAAACTGTAAATGAAACACACACTAAGTTAATCGAAAACGTAATATTTTATACAGCTCCGCAATCCTAATGAAAATCTTTAACCCAGCAGATTAATAAAAAGCTTGTTAACGTGACATATCAAACGTAATTGCTTCAAAACCAAAATAGATCTAAACAACATTACTGAAAAACAAATTTTCAAGCGTAATAAGTGACATCGAGCTACCCAGAAATAATCAAAGCAGTGCCGCCGCTGAAAGGTCGCCCATTTCTTGTCAATCGATAGGTTTCGTCGCACTTGCTGGCTCGGGTATACTTTTCTACAATAGAGACAAATTCGATAATTGTTTGCAAAAGTTAGTTTGGGATTGGCACTGCTATATAACAATGAAACAATTTTTTCGGATATTTTTAAAAAGGACTGAAAACAGCAAATCAAAACGGCAAGGCAGCTCTAAGCTCGCGAATTTGTGAAAGTTAATTTGGCGGCTTAAGGTCACATTTTATAATTTGCTCAATTTTTGGTATGTGGAAGTTCAGAACCGTTTCCGCGGGCCTCCACTTTTGCTAAACTGAGTATTCGAATAAGTCTTAGTTTTAAAAACCCTCCATTTACAAGGCGGCAGAGGGTGAAAACTACATGTGGCACTCGAAATGAGAGAATTTAGATTTATCTCCAAAACACTGCGGCAGTCATTTAGTACTCTGAACCATGACAGGACTTCCCAAGCCGGCAAAGAAAAACAGGTCTATCCGTGACTTTTTCGACATCTCAATATTTATCAGAGACCATGATATTCCAGCCTGGGCTGCCTCCAAACTAAATATGTGCACAATAAAAACTATGCCTTTCTTCTTCTGGCTGAGTTTCAAGTTAAATAAATTTTAGGGAAATCTGATACACTTAACTTGTTGACAACTGTACTTGCGGTTTTGGTCAATCATATTCACTTTTGAATTCTTCTTCCAGTATCCGGTATCATGCACAGCTAGTATTTGAAACCTACAAATTTATCAGAAGCCATGATACTACGCCTGGGCTGCATCCAAACTAAATACACATGTAGAGAAAACTGTGCCGTTCTTCTTTTGGCTGAGTTTCAAGACTTGCGGTTTCGGTCACGCATTATTCTTCTGCCATTTGAGTACAGTTTTTATTGCTGTGGAATATGACAATTTGAACAAGTGACAGCGACGTTGTTTCTTTTTTTCCAAGAGTCTTCGAAGTTTGCGTAAAAGAATATGCGGCGGTTCTCTGGTCGAGTCGCTTCAGAATATAAATCTACTTTATTTACCCTTACCACTCCGTTTAAATAGTAACGAGCGTTCGTCAAACATTTCAAGTTCACAAGCTGCTGTTGCACCCTCATTCAGCGGCTGGTTTTCGTTTAAAAACAACGAAATGGCTGCACGTCATGATAACAGTATAGCCATGCAGTTTGATCTATAATTTCAGTGTCTTCAGCGTCCGCGCTCAACGGCGTTATATTTTCGTGCCTTAATAATCACAATGTAATCTATATTCGCGGAAACTTTTAGGCTCAGTGACCAAACAAACTTCGAATGCTTGACCACCAGAATGACAACGAGTTCCAGAAAAGCTCCCGCACAAAACCTACTTGGAGACTTGCTATTATAACGCGTAACACGATCATGCCCAAATTTGGAATTGACAAAATCCTTATTTGGAAGTTCATTGTTGACACAGAAGGCTGGAGGGACATCGCGACTCCTTTAAGCTCTCCCCACTTCGTGGGCGACCTTAGAAAGGGGCTCATTATAAAACAGGAATTAAAGAAGGAAAGATAGACATGCTGGTATGCAACGAAAATAACGCGGGTGTTACTGAATAATACCTGGGATCCGTCTGGCAGTGTCCACCGACAAATCAGGCTGAATTTCTCAAGCATAAGCAGAAGGCACGACACTGTCTCGTTTGCTGGGATGAGTTCTTTCCACACATGTTTCACTAACTCGAGATGCAAGACGCCTTCCCTTTCCAGTTCCTTCCAATGGCTTCTGAACGCTTCATCTTGACATTCAAATGGTTGAACAGTGATCACCTTCTTGAAAACGTTGATCAACCACTGGCGATCCAGCACCACGAGTTTGTCAAGTTCTGGGGGTTCGCTGAAGTGAAGCACTGCATGGCGGTCATGAAGGAAGTTTATCACTGTTCTGAAGTCGTTCTCTTCTTGTACGCCACAAACCTTATGTGCTTTCTCTCTAACAACGTCAAGAGTTGTAAAGCGTGTATTTTGCACGCTCTTCAAGATTGTCTCAAGGCGCAGCCAACTTAAAATAAAACCACGTTGAAATAATAATTGGCATCAAAAAATACAGCATGTACAACAAAAATACTATTCTGTGCTACACTATTTTCAACACACGAGCCAAAGCAACCGATACCAATCACAGATCGTTATTCTACACGCCGTTTTTGGCTGACCATTTGCAACAATAGATCACGTTCAAGACAAATTCAAAGACATAACTTGACAACAAATAGCTGATTTACAATTTTTAACCAAATTATAATTAATTATAACTATTTGTAGCTCATAGCTTGTCACAATTTACGCTCTTAATAACAATAAGGTGTAATATATAACACAAAAATGATATCATATAAAACATACAAACATTGGAACCTCCCTGAGCGACCACCACTCTTTAGCGACCACTTACCAAATGATACATTGGTTCCTCAGTCAAATTACTATTGTGTAACCTCTCGAAAGCGACCGCGACCAACTTTGAGGTTTACCGTTTTTCTATTTTATTTTTACCTCTGGTAAACGACCACTCTGTGCTCCCAAAGAGCAATTTTCTGCCCAAGTCGCTCACAAGAAGTAGTCGCTTACGGTAATTTCTCACCATGGGAGGCCTAAATGAGATCAATCTTTGAGCCACAACCATTGTCAAATAATGCAGTTTTAGTGCGTGAATAACACTTTCAGTATTAAGAAATCAACCTTGTGTCATGCTGCAAATTACATTACAAATTTTAGTGTTTTGTCCGGTCCGGTTTTTGCAAGAAAGTCAGTCCTTAAGGTTCTATTGTATACAATTCTAACTCAGTTAAAAAATAACAGCTATGAATATAATAAGAATAAATATAAAATGTTAATAAAATGTTCGTATACCGTGTGGCATGAAATTTTCGCGGGAGTTCATTTTCCCGAATTTCGCGGGTTTTCCGACGATTCGCGAAAATTAAATCCCGCGGAAAAAAAAAAATCCGCGAAAATTTACTCCATGTGTTTATGAAATTCGTCAAGCGCTATATGTTAAGGGTTTTACAGGCCACCTACCGTGTACATTGTTTTAAGTTAGAGATTAATAAACAAGACGTTAAGAAAAAGTGAAACCCCTTGTTGCTATGTACCAGTACCGAACGTGAAATGCCGGACAGAAATTCCCTGAGGTTTGCGAAAATTTGTTCCCAACAGTAAAGTCTTAAATCCAAATTCACGAAAAAAGTTTTCCGCGAAATGCAAAAAATCGGCAATCCGCGAAATAAAACTCCCGCGAAAATTTCATGCTACACGGTAAAGCAGAATAACATCAAAATCAGCCAAGAAATAGGAAGAACTCACTTGACAGGAAATAACTCCTTCATATGAGGCAGTTCCCGTGCTGTTTCAATTACTGCTGGCCGCAGTTTCTTGACCTCCTCATCTTCGCCTTCCTGACTTCCAGATCTTGTGTTGTTCACTGTGAAGATTTTACCCACCACGTGCTTCTGATAAGACTTGCCTTCCAAGTTAGGCAAAATTTCCATGGCAACTTGTCTTGGTCTGCTGCATTTGTCAGCGTGAGTACACACAAGAAACACTGGTGGAAGCTTTGACGAAAGATGTTCTGACTCACTACCTGGTGATTCTGAATGAGAGCTGAATGAATGGATTGATGAAAGCCAGTAATGGATATAATCCATGTTGGTCGTCTCACACTTTGTGTCTGTTACAGTACGTTCATACATGTCACACTTCACCATAGCTACTGCCTTGTCATCAAGTTTTTGAGTGAGGTCATGAGTCAAGATATAAATGGCAATTCTTGACAGGAACAGCATATGGGTGGTATAGAAGACTGACTGACCGGCAAAGTCCCACAGAACAAGTTCGATGTCATCGTCTGTTTCGATGGTTTCCTCATCAGAGACCACTCTTTGAAGAATTTCCTTTGGAATAGTCACAATATTCTCTAAACTTTTCGTTTGCGGAAACTTGGGAGCTTCCTCTGACCTACTTTCTGGAAAAGAGGGAACGTCCTCTGGTGTACTTTCTGGCAAAGTGGAATCTTCCCCAAGTGTGCTTTGGTCAGAGTCTGGGGCTGTAGATGCGTTCAAGAATTTACTTGAACCAGATACAGCATGGTCTATTTGCTGCGCGTCGAATGATGCTGATTCGTCAATCTGTGGCTCATCACTTTGTGCATCGGTTTCGTCTGTTACCTCCTCGGAACTGTCCTTGCTAAGAATTCTCCGCATATAACTAGCAGTGACATCATCAATCTTTCTTTCTAATGGCTTCACGTCAAGGGATTCTCCACTTTCTCTAGGTCTCCAAACTTCAGTCGTTGATTGGAAAAGTGATGGATCAACTTCAATTCCTTGAGTACTATCTTCCTCTGGGTCAAACCTTTCCCCTTTTAACGACTTTTTCAAGCTGGTCTTGCCAGACCTGTCCTGACCAACGATCATGACCGGTACACGGCGGTCGTGCGTTTTGCCGTCTTTCAGTGCTTTGCGATAAGCTCTGAGAGCTTCGGGGCCGCGAGCCACAATCTCCATTGGAACTGTGCAATAAAATGATTTTAGTTATGTAGCAGAGTTTGTTCTAATATTACTATTACTATTTCTAACCTTGATTCGGAAACTTATCAAAGTATAGCTATCATTAAATAATTTATTTTAGAATTTGCTTCAAGCTAGTCGATGTAGTCTACCTAAAAATATTACACAAATATACCAGTAATGTATACCACCATGCCGTCAATGTTGCGCACAAAAGTTAGACAAATCCGACGACTTGCGAGGCCGGCCCCAGGCCTCGGAGTTTCAAACGCACCAGAAAAGGAGGCACTGGCACAGTCTATTCTGTTGTCCAGCACAAGCCATTGTGGTCAATTCAAAATGTTAAGCGCAAGACATTATGGTATAATTAGGCAGTCAATTGCAGTCTAGTGAATCAGGATTTTTTTCCCAACTACAATATCGTTGTCAAGAATATGAAATGCTGCTTCGCTCGCCGCGTAGCAATTATTGAAATTGTATATAGTTATCGGCACACATATTATTTTAATGAGATTATCCCCGAGCGAAGCGAGGGTAATATTTACGACGCTAATGGAGCATAGTCGCCTCATTTGAAGACTCCAAGCGTGTCGCCATCTCGAAATTGAATGTTCGTGTGTGGTGTGTGTGTGTGTGTGTGTGTGGTACGACTTTTTAGGCCAGGTGCCTAAGGCAATGACGTAATAATCATCGATTAGCGTCTCCGCCAGTGTTTTTAAAAGATTTGAACGAAGCAATAATATTGTACGTAACTGGTTTCACGAAAATTAATTTGAAAACTGGAAAACTTGAAACAGAACGGTCTCGCGAAGCTCGTCTTCAAAAGAGAAGGGAACAGGCACGGGCAAGGCGAGATCGTGAAATGATCGAACAGCGCCAAATACGTCAAGAGAAAAGACGACAAACATGTTATAACCGGCAGCATCATGAACGGAAGCGTGCCGAAGAAACGGATCTGCAAAGGGAACAGCGCTTGAAAGAAAATTGGGAGCTTCAGACGCCGTTTTGTGTTAAACTCAGATACTTATTCAGAAAGGACAAGCAACAAAGGTTAGTCAGTGGAAATCGAACAATCACCGTGACAAATATATTCTACCCGTATCTTGTAACTCGATCACTTCAAGAATGTATTAGAATCTGCATGCTGATCATTTTCCCTCTAAGTATTGTTTTAATACGCTTCTGTCGCCAGTTTCGGCTACAGTATTCGCTCAGAGCAATCGGAACTTGGAGTCTTGAATTATTTAGTCAGAGGTCTTATTTTTTCTTTCAAGACTAAAACTGTAACAAATGCTGTAATCTGACATGCGGTGATTGCAGCGAGAATCGTTCACAAGCCCTCAGAAGTATGACTAGGTCTGAAGCCCGTGTATAATTTGCCCGGGGGGGGGGGGGGGGGGGTACTCAAAGGACTTTTGTACGGTGAGGCTCCGCCCGGACTGTCAACCCCTTACCCTTTAAAATACCATCCTGGGGGCAAAATCGGGACCCTTTTATATACCTCCAGTACAAATGCACCCCTTTTTTTATACCTTTGATCAGGAACGCGATATTCTTCAACAGATCATTTATTCAGTTCCTAAACTGGCTTCCCACTTTTAACAAGGCGGAGTTTCCGGTCTTCCGCCGCTTTTTTTTCCCCCGGTTTTTCCTGGCGTTTTTTGTACCCCTTTAAAATACCAAAATCATTTCCTCACTCCATCCTTTTTATTGACCCTTTAAAATACCTAAAAAACGTCATTTTCCTATACCCTTTTTTATACCTCGATCGTAAAAATACACCCCTTTCGGGCGGAGCCTCCCCGTATAGCCGATCATAGGGAGTACCCCCCCCCCCCCCCCCCCGGGATAATTTGAAGTAAACCGTTCAACTTTTGCTTTGATTCTGGGAGAATTTGATCGGGTTCACATACAAAACAATTCGAGCTCATTAAATATGCATGCCTGAGTCTGGAGCATGCAGTCCAGAGTAAAAAC